>CM040246.1:94210418-94585603 GCA_022545495.1 Chrysanthemum lavandulifolium
TCATATTTTTTTCAAGATCAAAAAAAATATTCAAGATCTAAAAACTTGTTAGATCTAAAAACTTAAACAACGAAACAGATACCACCACAACATCACCACATCTCTCAAAAAAATTTATATGCAACCAACGATCTAACAAGTTTTATACTTGTTAGATCTCAAGTTTTTAGATCTAAAATGTTTTTAGATAATCAACGAAAACCAAACATGTTTTTAAACCAACCTCATATTTTTTTCAAGATCAAAAAAATATTCAAGATCTAAAAACTTGTTAGATCTAAAAACTTAAACAACGAAACAGATACCACCAAAACAGATACCACCACAACATCACCACATCTCTCTAAAATTTTTATATGCAACCAACGATCAAACAAGTTTTATACTTGTTAGATCTCAAGTTTTTAGATCTAAAATCTTTAGAGAGAGAGAGAGAGAGAAACAGGTGAGAGAGAGTGAAATAACTTTTGCCAGAAGTGAGATGAGAGACAGAGTATTATCAACTCAGAGAGAGAGAAACAAAACCATTTGCGCACACAGATAAGAAAACCACAAGAAACGAACGCGTAAATACGTCTAACACCACACACGTAACCACACACACTATATAACTTTTTTTTTAAATAAAAGTATTAGAAATAAAAGTAATATAAATAAAATTTGGTATTAGCTTTTTAAAATAAAAGTATTATAAATAAAATTTTGTATTAGTTTTATAAAATAGAAGTTGTATTAGTTTTTTAAAAGTTGTATTAGTTTTTTTAAAGTTGTATTAGTTTTTTAAAAGTATTAACAAAAGTTGTATCTTTAAAAGTATTAGGTTTTTTAAAGTTGTATTAGTTTTTTTTATCGTTAAATAATGATTACCTTTTATTAATATTAAATAATTAATACCTTTTTTTATTTATTTTCTCTAGTTTTATAATTAATTTATTTTGTTTTTACTTCTAGTTTAATTCTTTTTCAATGTATTATCGGAACACAAATTGTTAACGACAAACTAAATTGTCTATTAAAAAATGGAAAACATGTAATAATTGTAATAACTTTATAAAATAAAAAGTCATGAATACATTCGTCTATCATTCTAAATAATTTGAGGATACATGTGTTGTCGACTTAAATACATAGTTTCCCATGCGGATGCGGCCTCAGTTTTGTACCTCCTCCATTGTTGGTGATTTGGCGGGATTGGACAGCTTTCATCTAGCGTTACATGAATGTAATGAGCATCCCTCACATGTGCAATCATAATGGGGCCACTTTCTTGTGATGGGTTTGGACCAGACCAAAGCGGCAAACATAGATAATTTTGTGTCATGGATATAAATATAACTGGCCGGTTATAAAATGAAGCAGTAACCAACCCCGTGGCTGGCATGATCATCCATTTGTTCCGCGGTGCAAATCTATTTTCAAAAAACTCCACAGAGTTTCGAATTCATTGAAAGTCATCACTATGCCACATAGCCGTGTAATTTAGCTCATGAAAATCTAACTCTTCCAACAAATGTTGTCGAATTAGTGACCACCTATTTTCGTTGAGATGAAGATCGACGGCAATTGACCGAAATCCACAATTTCCATCACCTAACACATCATGAAAACTGATGATGTATTGATGGAAAAGCCTTGGAATATACTTCATCAAATCTTCGCTATTAGAATCTGGAATGTATGAAATATGTCTCTCATATGAATTATGTCTAGCAGGTTCTTGGACGTATGAGTTGTATCTTGAAGGTTCTTCGTTTATATCTGGGATTGGATCGCGAGTGTAACTTGTTTGATAATTCGAGTATGAACTATGTCTTTCCGGTTCCACATTTAAATCAATCCCAGCAAACCTGACCGACTGACTGCATGCTTGAGGAACACATTTTTTCTGATGCTGTTTTTTCAAACTTAGGCGTCCGCGAGTTTTTTTCTGAACGGCTGGTTCTCTGATGGTAGTTTTACTTGGAGCGAATATATCACCCAACTTTATTAATATACTTCTTTTTCCAGCATCAGACTGCTTGTTGAAGTGTTCTTTAACATGGTTTAATTCAGTGTCACAGTAAATATCGTTATTTCGCAAAGATGTTGTCGGTGAAAGATCTAGTGTTCTCCAAAATATGTCTATTGAATCCAAAGAAATACACTCACCTGCATAATATAATTTAATTTTTGTAAGTCGAAAAATAAACACATCAAAATATTAATCAATCAAGAGTAATCAGATATACTGCACACGAATTTAAGTACGATAAAAGTCTAAGCACACATTAACCCACAACCATTATAGAGTGACAACCACAAGTCGAGAAATCTATCGAAAACCATTCAACCGTTGAATCTCTTTTCGCATTAATTCGAGAGCTTCATTTGAGACATAACTACGTAGTAGATTGAAACATGGTATGTTGTGTTTATGATAACGAGAAATTTTACTTTTTCCAAAACTTTCGTTGATCGACGTAAGTTGCGACTTTATGATCTTGTCAATATAACGAACAAATTTGTCCAATGTATAACTTTTGTTAGTCATATATTTCTTCAACTTAGCGTGTTGACTCTCAACTCTGTTGCTTGTGCGATTTTCAAAATTCAAAGACTGATCAATCAAAGCAGACACAAAAAAGTTTTTGTATTTGTCTAACCAATTATCATTTACATATTTTAGCACACCTAAAAATGACAAACAAATAAAAATTAGATGCGAGATATGGATAAAAATACTCGAATTATAATACATTGTTATATTTTTTATATAAATATCACTTGTCTCAAGTATTAGTTTTAGGCTAGTTTTCCATATCTTTATTTACATCTACTAACGTTATTAGTACTATCACTAGCCCAAACAAAATCAGCCCAAACTAAATAAACCCTAAAAATAACTACTCTTATACTTCAAGCCACCACACTTTTATTTTCCCTAAACCTAAGTTTCACTCAAGCTAATAAAAACGCAATCACACTTTCATTTTGTGTTGTTTCTGTTAAACCCAAATTCCAAGCACAATAAACCACAAGCAAACCAAGATATTTTATTTCAAACGGCTTCAAGATCCTATACGTGGGTCTCGGGTAAGGTTTGTTGTGTTTATGTGTTTTTTTCTTATATCTATGATGGGTTACGTTCAAACACTCGAGATCTATAATGATTTATGAACGAATCTGAGATCTTTTAAACTTTTGCATGTTCGTTTTTGTTTCGAGTTTTGGTTTGTGATTAGAACTAGATCTTTTAAATTTTGCATACATAGAGACGCCAAATAATAAATGTTTGGGGTTGTTTGGAAAAAAAACGTGTATACTATCTATTAATGTTTTTTCGAAACGAATCGTTTTGTGCTGCTACTTTTTTTCGGATTCATTTTGTGCTTAATAGATGAATGTTTGGTTGTTTAATCGGATTCATAGATCTATTAATTTTTTTTTCGAAACGAAACTTAGACCGGGGTTGTTTGAATGGCCTAAGACTTGGTTTCGATTACTAAACTAAAAGTCATATGCATATGCAAATGGCCTAAGACTTAGTTTCAATTATATGTTTTTTTCAAACAAATCTATGTTTGGTGCATTTATATGTCATATGCAAATGGCCTAAGACTTAGTTTCGCTTGCTAAACTAAAAGTAAAGGCATTATATCTATAAGTGTAGGCGATAATGCAATATTTTTCTTGATTACTAAATAAACTGTAATATTCGTCATATACAAATAGCCTAAAAGTTTTGAAGTGTCAAGCTTTTTACACTAGTTTTATTAGGCAATTACACACGGTATTTTTATTGCTTTTATACAATTTCATATGAATGCTATTGGTATCTAACCGGTTTGCAAATCTTTTTCGACCGAGCTAAAAGGATGGTTTGCAAATCTTTTCGGACCGGATAGTAACAACCTGCAAAACGAAATCAAAAGTGTGCTAACAAAGAAACTCATTGATAAGCTTTTCTTTATTTCCTTTCTTCAAAAACTAACTCAAGTGTAAGAAAAATATAACACTATCAATTACCTTGTAATTATCTTGTAATTTTGTATAAGTTACTCAAGATTTGTGGTGTTACCTGAGAAATTTTTTTGAATGTAAAATTGATACAGTATTTTATAAGTTGCTAATTTAAAGATCAAAATTAGGCAATTTATATACATGATTATATTTTAGTTTTAACTATAATTAATAGTAAATTTGTAATTTTCAAAATATTGTAATTAATTATATTAGTTAGAAAGTTGTTAGTTAAAATTAAATAATGACATCAATACTAGTCAACTAAACCAGAAAAAAATTGTTATATTCCCCATGTATGCATTAGTTATCATTTTATATTTGACCTATTATAGGTATTAAAGTAGTCAAAGTGTGTATTTTAGAGTCAAAGTGTGTATACAACTAAGATCCCTTTTTTTAAATGGGGAGTCTACACAAGCATCTCATAATTCACTTCCCATGCACCCTATAGGGTGGGGCTCAAGACCCAATCATTTACTACTTTTTTTTTTTTTTTTAAATTGTGTAGTGTATTTATTTGTTTAAATTGTGTATTGTTTTAATATGTATAGTGTATTTATTTGTGTAGTGTTTTTATATGTAGAGTATATTTATTTGTGTAGTTTTTTACGTTATGTTTTTTTAATTGTGTATTTGTTTCCATTTAATTAAACAATAACAATAAAACATTAGACATTAAAACATTAAACAAGTACAACAACAAATGTTAATACTATTACAACGAAATCTACTCCACATGAAGATTATTAATGACATCTATAAGCTCATAGAGTATTCCACTCGACTGACATGCGTGATCAACTGGATTTCTTGCCAATTCCGGTGATGCCTCCAGCGTCTTTATACTTGCCTTCAACAAATTGTTTTGAGCCAATAGCATGTTGATCGTGTTATCTTTAGTTTCGCAGTTTGAGCACTGCGTTGAAGAAGAGCCTTGACCAAAGTACTTTTGTTGAAATACATCCTTCAACATAAAGTATCGACACCCATAGTCTTCAGTCCCTGGCTGTTACATGATGAAACAATTATAAGAAATGTATTCTTAACAAACAAGTTATTGATATATTTACGTAAATAAGTAAACGTTTAATTATTTACCCTTGATAAAGGACATGCACAACTTCTGACCACAACTTTTGGGCTTTTGGGATGTTCTTTCAATTATAAGTCCCCGTCGACAACGACACAAGAAAGGATTTTCTTGTTGCATCTGGCCAAAAGAATTTGTATAATTATTTACAACATAAATTAGTAATATCATGGTTCACAAAATTAGAAGCTTCGAATACATAAATAACGAATCTTGTTATAGATTAATAGTTGATACATGGTTCACAAAATCACAATATAACTAGAAACTAAGATCAATCACGCCGGGGCGTAGTCGCCCAATGATCTTGCCATTCCCACACGAAACTCTAACTCGAAATCGTCTCCTCAATCCGCAATCTCGCTCGTGCTCGTCAGCGAGACTACAGTAATAAAAGATGAGGAAGAATCGGAGGACGGTGTATAAAATTCTCCTCATCTGCAGCTGGAGATATAGCTGGAGAGGGAGGCACATAAGATGGAGAAGAAGGCACATAATCTAGATTCTCAACACTAGCGGGTGTGTTGTTGACACAATGAATGTCCCTCCACTGAATGTCATCTGATAACATCAAATAGTCCTGAATATTAAGTGTCAATTTCCCCCGTTAATGCTCGTTATTTATATCATTTATATGGATTTACGCTTGTTTTCCATTGTTTTACACTTTCAGGTAAATTACGAGCATTGGAGCTAAAGAGACGCGGAAATGGAAACGTTACTAAAGATTTATCATAATATGCTTATTTTGAAGAAGTTACGGCGTAACTCATCTCTCACATTACGCCGTAACTATTGCGTGACCCAGAAGTCCAACTTATCAAGAGGTTACGGCGTAACTCCCACCAAAGGTTACGACGTAACTCCATTAGGTCAAAAGAGGTTCCAAGTCACCGATACTTACGCAGAATACTACATCACTTACGGCGTAACCGAGTTTATTGAAGACTACGGCGTAACCACTTATAAGGTTATGCCGTAACTAGCGGATCTAGTGCATTTACGGAGAAATAGAAGGTTCTGGTAGACTCATCTATTGTTACGCCAGTAACCCGCACTGCCTATAAATACCCCACGAATTCCAACATTTTAAAGCATCCTATTCCACACACACACTCGAGAACGTGAGAAAAAGCTCAAGGAGGTCTAGGGAAGCATCTGAGTTGTTTCCGGAGGAGAAGTCACACCATTACGATAAGCTTTAGCGTTTATTATTTCTTTTACTTTCAATTCATGTATTTCGTACCTTTGAATATTGAATTGATGTGCATGATTAATATGAGCTAAGCACCCTTTGGTACTAGCCTAGTTATGATTCCTTAATTGTTTTGTTTGCGTTTACCTTTACTTCCGTACAATTATTTCTAAGTGTATGCATGCATAGTTCTTTGGTAGTCACCCCCGGTTCGGTAGTTTTGAATGGCGATAGAGGCCAATTGCCTAGGAGATATGACCAACCAACCCTAGGTGAAGCGGATGAGACGGAAGGGTAGATATGACCGATGACGACCCTTTCTACTTGTGCGATTTGACCAACCGATCACCTATCGTTTGGATGAACTTAAGAATTGGGGGGGTGTAGTGTCTAAGTTCCTAACGGTCGGGCACTCACTATTTAGAATCTAGCATGTAGCGGTACTTAATGACTTGGCATAGGGGACCGGGAACAACGGGACTTATGACGGTGTGCACGATTTCTCTTATGGTGGCATCTTTGTCGATAGGTTAGGCGAATTGACCAAATGTTGTCCTCTCGAATTTGACCCCACCTGAAGTAATTGGAAGTAGATAGACGTAGACATAACTAGTTAGGAGGATTAACTAGGTTAGCACCACTATTCCTCTATTGATTTCCCTTCTACCATTTATTTGCTTTTATATTCTGCATTAATAGTTTAATTAATTAAAACCCTATCAAACCATTAATATTATGTGACAATTAGACTTAGTAATTATCCAACACACATAGCTCTTGGGACGACCTCGGCTTTACCATTTACTACACTACACACGACCGGGTACACCGCCTGTTAGTGCATTAGGGTAGACCATAGGTATAGCGAGACACTATAAATATTAAGACACAGTCAAGAAAACCTACATCAAGTTTTTGCGCGCCACTTTGGGAGCTATATTAGGATTGATATTAAGTCTTTCATTTCATTTTAAACTTTTCTCACGATCATATTTCAAGTTTTGGTACCATGGAAGTTGTTAACATCGATGACCTCACTCTTGAGGAATACTTGGCGTTGACTAGCGGATCAAGGGCGGGTCTCGTAAGACCGGCAATCGGAGCGGATGTTCGTTTCGAGATTAAAGACCAATTTACGAGGGAGCTTGGCTAACCCTTTTCGTGAAGCGAGGACGAAGACGATATGAGCACGTTGAAAATGTCCTATACATCGCTAGCATTTTCAACATTCCGGGCGTGTCTCATGATGTCATTATGCTCGTGGTCTTCCCAATGACTCTCACTAGGGCGACGGAAGATGGATCGAAGATTGCCGTAAGGCGCTTAATACTTACGCTACTAAAGAAACACTTTATCCAAAGATATTGCCCACCATCAAAGATTTCTAATCAACTCTTGGAGATCCACAATTTCAAACAAGAAGACGCCGAAACTCTGTATCAAGCTTGGGACAGATACAACGATATTCTTTATAAGTGTCCTACCAATGATCTTAATAACCAGCAGAAAGTCAATATTTTATACAAAGGAATAAATGTAACTACAAGACAAATGCTGGACTATCAAGGACCTATTCCAAACATGACTCCTACTGCTGCAATTGAAGCCATTCAAAAATGGCACGACGGTGGAAGTAAAAGAAACCAAGGTGGAAGTTTCGACGGAATTGCAGCAATCACTAGTAAAATTGAAAGTCTCAGTCGAGATATGCTTTGAAGGTCAGAGAAACCGTTCATGCCATCCAAGTGGGTTGTGAAAGCTGTGGAGGAGGACATCTTACGAAAAATTGTCCTCATATGGACGAAGAGGATATTGAAGAAGCTAAGTATGGAGATAATCGACCATTTTACGGTGATAATCGAAATAGTAATGGTTATCGTGGAAATTACAACCGTGGGCCTTATGGAGAAAGAAAGCCCAGTCTTGAAGAAACAATTAACAAATTCCTGGAGACTTCGGCCCAAAAACAAAAAGAACAAGATATTTGGTTAAAGGGTTTCCAGGAAAACACTAACAAGAATCTTTCCAGGCACGACGAAACCCTAACAAATCTTGGAGCGATGATCGAAAAACTCAGTGTTGAGATTGATGGAATGGAACTTAATGAAGCCAAGCGCAAGGAGGAATGCAATGTTGTTTTTACCAATGATTCTCAAAAAGTGATTGAGGAATGTGTCGACTTATTGAATGTCTCGAAAACCGACCAACAGGAAGAGTTACACCGAAACTACTTCCCTGAGTTCCGGCGTAACCATGCTCCGGAAAGGACATCCAGGTTAGGATCCAGTTTATTCTCGGTTAAGGATGTTAGCACAAGCGGGGTAATCATTCCATGTTCTGCTGGTAAAATTGATATTTTGGGGATAGTAGACTTTGGGTCCGGTGTAAACATCATGCCTCTATCCATTTTCTTAAAACTGAGGATAATCCACCTTTGGGAAACGGATATCGTAATTGATTCAGGTACTGAAACTAAGATTATCCCTTTAGGTATTATAGGTGGTATGTGCGTAAAGGTCGATAAATTTACCTCAACCCCCGAATTTGTGGTAGTCGATTATTTGAACAACAAAAAGGAGCATTTGATTCTTGGTAAACCATTCCTTGACACATTGGCACAATACGGTGAAATCTATGGAGATATTGTGGAGTTTAAATTGGATAAAACCTTGAGCCTTGAGCCAGACAAAATCGTTACAAAGGAACCACCAAAAATAGAATTAGATGACTCCGATAGGTTTCCACCTTCATCTTTTAGCCATTTGCAGGAGTCCGAATCCAGCCACAATGAAGATGATGAGGAAGAGATTCCGTTTTCTTTTCCCAGTTACGTTGTAAAAGGAAGAGTTCACTGTTGTGTTCCTTTACATGAAGGGACCAGAGTAATATTTCCCACATGTTCCCCTTTCCAAAAAGGATGTAACGGAGGAGGGGAGTATCTCATTCGGATGATTAATGAAGCTGCAAAAGTTTGGTGGTCTTTGGGAAAAGGAAGATGATATCATAAAGAAGTGGTTACAAGAGCATAGTGATTTTGCGAATGGTTCTCGACATTAATCGGACCATTCATTTCGCGAACCGCTTATGATGCATGATGAATACACCTTGTCATGGCTCACATAACCCCAATCGCAAGATTTGCGATGGAGGAAAATACCCTGAACCTAAATGGCTCAAACGCAAAGAATGGGCATGTTTTGACGAAGATAAGAGAAGCAATGTAGGATACAGGGGAATCTCATTTGAAAATTGGTTACTGTATAGTTTGGGTATGCTCAAATTGATGAGGAAGAAAAGGCTAGGTTTCGTTTCGAATGGGCACGAGCTAATTTTCTACAAAAAAGATACTCCATGACTTGTTATATTTCGCCACATGTTTGGGACCAGCCTTATTCAATTAAAGACATGGAAGAAGTCGGCAAGCTCAAAGGCCCCATAGAGCCCAGCGACTCGAGTCTAACTTAAAGACTCGTGAATAAAGAAAAGTGCTCTTCGGGGACAACTTTGAATTTTCCCTTTCTTTTGTTTTATTTCCTTTCTATTGGGTTTGTGTTTTCTAACCATTTTGCGGAGACAAAGAAGTAATTATTCTTTGCGATTCTTGATCTCGAACGAGTTACTGGCGTAACTCATCTTGGTGATTACGCCGTAACCATCATTTTCGCAGCAGAAATTCTTGACGCATTACCAATTACGGCGTAATACCATCTCGATGGTTACGCCGTAACTATTCGCTTCACAACTCATACCGGGTTTTGCCGCTATGGCGTAACTCTCTCATAGGAGTTACGACGTAACTCTCTCTGCTTTAATTCTTTCATTTTAAAACACGAACCTTGTATTAGTTTTAAATGAACTTTGTGAGTGTGTTCCCAGAAACCCTCACGAGACTTCACTCGTCCACTGGGACACCAAGTGGTTTAAAAACTTGTTGCATTCGCTAAATGCAACCGTGATTCCTACGAAAGTGAGTTAGGTTTGTTTTTCATTTTATTATTTTTTTCTTTTTAGAATTATGCTTGTCGGTATTGTGATTTCGAGGATTGAAGTTTGTTCATGGCACTTAAACGAAGGCACAATCCTTTCTCCTGGCCTTCTTCTTTTGGAGCAAATTTGGGGAAGTTCTCGCTCTAATTCTACATTTCTCTTCACCTTTATTTTAATGCCTAGTACAAAAGGGACTTTGTACAATTCAAGTGGGGGACGGGAGTAGAATTATCTCTTGAACTTTATTTAGCCCTCATTTTTCTAGTTTATTTTGAAAAATTATGCCATTTTAAAATTTTGACATGTTTTCCGAACCTAACTAGATTAGACCTTAATGAGCACATACAACCCTTGATATTACATGGTGAGATTAGCCTTATTCGTTTCCAATATCTTACCCCAAATCCACCAAATTATGAGTGTCTTGGGTAGCTTGTAAACTTTAGAACTTGGCATTTGCATCATTTCGAGACCATAGGCGAGGTATGTTGAGTTAGCTCGATGTATTTTGACTTTTCGGTTTTAGAAAGCGATTATAGGATTATCACCCAAACGACCTACCATTGTGAGTCTATCGATTAGTCACCTCGACTTTTTGACCCCATGTGAAACCCTTTTGTTGCACTCCCCTTTAGTGCAAGATACCCTAGATACACCCTTCGAGCCATTCCTTTCATTTTGTCA
Organism: Chrysanthemum lavandulifolium; assembly: GCA_022545495.1. Taxonomy (NCBI): domain Eukaryota; kingdom Viridiplantae; phylum Streptophyta; class Magnoliopsida; order Asterales; family Asteraceae; genus Chrysanthemum; species Chrysanthemum lavandulifolium. The sequence continues at coordinate 94,221,377 of CM040246.1, forward strand.
CCCCAAAATATTGTTTTGTTACACCTTACACCTTAGCCTACCACATAGTCTTTATTTGTAATGGGAAGTCATCATTGCCTAAGTTCAAGGTTCGAGTGGAAAGGTTTGGAAATCACGCTTTCATCGACAACAATTATGAAGATCATTGAAGACCCCCCGAATTCCCATTGTTCATCTCAAGTGGGGGGATGTTATGTTATCATGTTATGTTCAAAAAAAAAATAGTTGATTGAGTTATGATTTTGTAAAGTGCGATGTTATAAGCACTATAGTATGAGCTTTATTGTTTAGTATCGAGGAGGCCACCTCGGTCACATTTGAAGATTGGAGTTGGATTTATACCAACCGAAGAAGAAAAGGTAGTGTGCCCATCACGACGTCCTCTAATGACACATCTACCTTGCATTTCATGATCCGGTCTCTAGACTTCTAAGCTTGAACTTTGGGCGGACGGTGAGTGGTGATGACTTAGTTATAGATATAGACTACATGCTTGTTTTCATTTTACACCAATTATATATCCATGTCTTATCCTACCCTTTAGTCATGAAGCGTGTCTAGGTGATGCGTGAGCAATCTTTGGTGTCTTGGCATTGGCTTTGGTCATGTATCATTGATTTTATCCACTTCGCCGTGACATGTTAGTAATGACGAGTCACCCTTAACCTTTGTCGTGTCTACCCATATGCCTTCGAGAATTGTTTAGCCCTTAACTCGTGGTGGAGATTTGTGTAACCGCCAAGCTTATGATAGAATACATGTTATGATCACATGCGATTGAGTGATCACCCGAAATTGACACTTAGAATAGTTGAGAGATTTGAGTGTTTGTTCCCTTCGTGAGGTGTTCGACTTTGTTTTATTCTAGCATAAGGGATTTGTAAACTCATATTTTCGAGTTTTGGGAGATATCTTTTAGGAATCTATCTAATAAGGTCTACTTGAGGGCAAGTAGAGTTCAGTGGGGATATTTGATAACATCAAATAGTCACGAATATTAAGTGTCAATTTCCCGTTAATGCTCATTATTTATATCATTTATATGGATTTACGCTTGTTTTCATTGTTTTACACTTCGGGTAAATTACGAGCATTGGAGCTAAAGAGGCGTGGAAATGGAAACGTTACTAAAGATTTATCACAAGATGCTTATTTTGAAGAAGTTACGGCGTAACTCATCTCTCACATTACGCCGTAACTATTGCGTGACCCATAAGTCCAACTTATCAAGAGGTTCTGGCGTAACTCCTCCCAAAGGTTCGACGTAACTCCATTAGGTCAAAAGAGGTTCCAAGTCACGATACTTACGCCGTAACTACTACATCACTTACGGCGTAACCGAGTTTATTGAAGACTACGGCGTAACCACTTATAAGGTTCTGCCGTAACTAGCGATCTAGTGCATTTACGGAGAAATAGAAGGTTACTGGCGTAACTCATCTATTGGTTACGCCGTAACCCGGACACAGCCTATACATACCCCATGAATTCCAAAGCATTTCAAAGCATCCCATTCCACATACAACACTGAGAGCGTGGGAAAAAGCTCAAGGAGGTCTAGGGAAGCATACGGAGTTGTTTCCAAGGGATGTCACACCCTCGCCGGAGGCGGAAACACGAGGTGTAACGGAAAGGAACATATGCACAAGATAATAGAACATACTGTCACAATTCTCAAATTCCGGTCATTTCTTAAATTAAATATGCATCATATTAGTTCATTCATGGCATTTCATTTCGCATTTAACGCGTAATTTTTATATTTAATAAACGTTATCGCGTGAGTTATTATTTTGAGCATTTAATCCGTTACTTTCAAAAATGATCCCGACATATTTTTAAACTTACATTTAGTTTATAAAACTATATTTTGAGTTTACCTAGTGTTTTAAATTTATTTGGTATATAAATCGTTAAAGTTATATTATTACTGACGTTTTTCTTAAAAACTACACGAAAATTTTATATCACTCAAATTTCACAAGGAATGTATTTTTACAATTTTATGATATCATTATACTCTATTTTGATCTACTAAAATTTACTTGTACCTAAAACTACCATTTACCTTACAAGTATTATTAACTACATACAAGTACTTACATTTTCCCACAATAATTACACAAGTATTTATACAATATAAAAAAAAAAAAAAAAAAAAAGATATTTGTGGACATCCTCCCAAAACCGGCCTAGGGGAGGGTGGACATTTAATGGTTGAAAATTTTCAATTGTATAAGTTTACACTCAAAATCTTTCATTCAATCTCATATCTCTTTCACTCATTTCATTTTCAAGTTAGCATAAGTTTTCTTTTGTTTCTTCTCTCCTTCACAACCGGTTCACCATCTAGGGGTACAAGGGATCAAATTTTACAAGCTCAAGTGTTTTATCAATCTAGAATCACACTCTTTATTAGGTTTTGAAATAAAACCAAGAGTGTTTAGGTTTAACCTTGTTACTTGCACCTCATCATATTCACTTGTAAGCATGTTTCTATCATTTTCATGTTTCTCTTCATTTCATATGTATCTTTTCATTTTGGAGCAACATGCAAGACATATGTGATTTATACCATTTTACTTGATTTTAGAGTTATATATATATTATGGTCATCCTATAATTATCCCTTGGTATATGTTGGTATTGATGGTGATTAGGAACCCATGACACCCTAAGAAGGTGTATGGTAGGATTAGATTAGCTTTGGAGTTGAAGGGATTAGAATAGGTTTTGTCCGAGAAAACTATTTTCGATCGTATAAAATATGTTCTGTCCTTGTTTTGATTTTCTGGAAAAACCGACAGTGAGGCACGACTTTTGGCCTTGATATTTAGAAAATATACTTTAAAACGAATCCGTGGCGCTTGAGCGGATAAAAGCGGAGTTATAACGAAGAAGTTATGAATTTTAAAGTTTGGCGACGAAAATATATTTTCGAAATTTCAACTTGTCGCTTTTACTTTGTCCGGTCAAAACGAGCCTTAAGCTTCACAAATTATTTCGACTTATCAAAAATATATTAGTATACTTTGATACGAAGCTAAGGACGTATTATCGTGAAAGCGGATTTGAAACGACAAAGATATGCTGTTTTCATAAAATTGCCGTAACTATTATTTTACGAAAACTATATTACTTTACGATACAAGTGTTACGGTAGTTGAAATGACCATGTTAGCGTTGTTTTTAACCATGATGTGGAACTTTTGGAACAAAATGTCTTCTAGTAAAATTTAGATCACCGAGCATATTTTCAAAACAACAAGTCGTTTGTATAGCGGAGTTGTAATAAATTAATTACGGATGTTTAAACCCGCCGAAACTCACTTTTACACAACAATTAGACAAAATCACCATCTTTAACCCTTATTATCTTTATGTTCGAGACCTTTTGGACGAAAACTTCGAACTGAAACTTCTAGATTTCGATACAAACTTTCCAAAACCGTCGAGTTCGTTCTCTAACGCTCGACGTACACCATTTTACGACTAGTTTTGGAGCCATTTTCGTTAATTTCATGAAAATTCCGGCGACATTGTTTTGCGACGAAAAGTGAAAATTTCACCATAAATCATTATAAAACCATTGTAGGATGACATTTTGGCGTAAAAACTTGAAAAGTGATTTTGAAGGGTCAAGACGTCAAAAGAGTATTTTCGACGACAAGTAATATTTTCAAAACTCGCAAATGGTATAAATAGCATCTGAAATGCATGCATAACATTACATTGCAACTCATTGCATATCATATCATTCTTAATAGGTCCCGGTTAACACATCACATTATACCTCGGTGTACTCACTCTTGTCATCATTCCAGTTTACCGGGTGAGTAATCACATCCCCTTTTTACCGTTTTACTATATTTTGGGGCGAAATGCATGAACCATTCTTGAGCTAAATTGATTACTACTTTTATTAACTTGTTTGACTAGAACTTGTGAACTCGAACCAAATCCTTGAACTTAATTACGAAATTATGACTTGTTAGAACTTATTGAACCGTACATGTTATGACCTTGTCCCAAAGTCTCCCATGTTCGGAGCATCACTATAAAGTCTCCCATGTTCGGAGCATCACTATAAAGTCTCGCCTTATTGGTGGGCGTTCTCGATAAATCTCGCCTTATCGGTGGAGTGTGCAAAGTCTCGCCTTATTGGTGGAGCGTTCTCGATAAATCTCGCCTTATCGATGGAGTGTGCAAAGTCTCGCCTTATTGGTGGGCGTTCTCAATAATTCTCGCCTAGGTGGTTGAGTGACAAAGGAGTCTCCTTGTTGGAGCGGTAAAGTCTCCCGTGATCGGAGCATCCACGAATGATTATTCGTGGTGCAATATTGTGAACTATTATGACCGTTTATACTTGACTTTTAGACATACTACTTTTGGCGTTGGGTTGTGAACACACGGGTTGCAAGTTTTGTATAGGTGAACTTGGGCCGAGTGGATTTACAATGCCTTTGCTATGGACCATTTTAAATCGAAAGCTTTGAATATTTCTTACGAGTTTTCTTATTTTGCTAGCGTGTTTACTCACCAACTATTTTCATAGTTGACCGTTTTCTCTCATGCATTTGGTGATCGTTAGTAAGCTTTTTCTACCGGTCTTGCATAATGAAGTTTTCACATGTTACTACAAATCATTATGTAATAGAGCGAAATATTTTGGGAACTAAACTTGTAATATATTTGCGATGACGGCTAAACTAGTATTGTAATGGTGTACTCTTTCTTTTAAATATTAATGTTGGTATGTTCTATTATCTTGTGCTTATGTTCCTTCCGTTACACCGTGTTTCCGCCCCGGCGGTGTGACACATACCAACGTTAAGATTTAAAGAAAGAGTACACCATTACAATACCGCTTTAGCCGACATCGGTAAATATGTTACAAAGTTTAGATCCCAAAATATGGTTTTATTACATAACGATTTGTAGTGACAAGTGAAACTTCATTATGCAAGACCCGTAGAAAAGCTTACTAACGATCACCAAATGCATGAGAGAAAACGGTCAACTATGAAAATAGTTGGTGAGTATACACGTTTCGTGAAATAAGAAACTCGTAAGAGAGAGTCAAGGTTTCGGTCATCGAAAATAGTCCACAAAGCAAAGGCATTGTAAATCCACTCGCCCAAGTTCCGCCATACAAAACTTGCAACCTGTGTTCACAACCCATTGCACAAAATATAGCGTGTCAAGTAGTCAAGTATAAATGGTCATAATAGTTCACAAGAGTACCACGTATAATAACTCAAGGATGCTCGAACACGGGAGACTTTGCATCGCTAACAAGTGGAGACTCGCTGTCACTCGACCCCTAGGCGAGAATTATTGAGAACACTCCACCATTAAGGCGAGAATTATCGAGAACACTCCACCAACAAGGCGAGAATTTATAGTGATGCTCCGAACACGGGAGACTTTATAGTGATGTTCGATCACGGGAGACTTTAGGTCAAGGTCATAACACGTCACGGTTCAATAAGTTCAAACAAGGCATAATTTAAGTAATTAAGTTCAAGGGTTTGATTCAAGTTCAAAGGTTCAAACAAAATGAGTTAATAAAGTAGTAATCAATTTAGTTCAAATATGGTTCATGCATTTCGCCCCAAAATATAGTAAAACGGTAAAAGGGATGTGATGACTCACCGCTTAATGATTATGATGATGAATGGATGCTGCAAATGAGGCGCAACACTCTAACCGCGACTTATTATGAATGATATGCGCTAATATAAGTCATGAAACAATGTCGTGCATGCAAACTCATGTGATATCCATACCACTTGTACATTTGAAAATAAAGTTTATCGTCGAAAATAAGTTTATAACGTCTTATCAAGTTATAAATTACTTTACAAGTACTTACGTCGAAATGGTATCCTACGATAATCATTTAGTGATCTATTGTGAAATTATAACTTTTCGTCGTAAAATAATGTCGTTCGATAATTTCATGAAAGTGACTAAGTAGCCTTGAAAAGCTAGTCGTAGAATGATGCACGTCGAGCGTTAGGAAACGAACTCAACGGTTTTGGGAAGCTTGTATCATTATCTCAAAGTTTTAGCATTTAAGTTTTCATCCTAGAGGTCTCGATCATAGAGAAAATATAGGTTAAGTATGGTACTTGTGTCCAAAATATCGTTTAAGGGTGGTTTTAAGCAAAGTTTAAGTGACCGTATTTTATTCATTACAACTCCGCTTGACGAACAGTTGGACATTTTGGAAAATAGGCTAGGCGAACTCACTTTTACTAGAAGACATCACGTTATAAAAGTACTCCATTGATGTTAAAACGACCCTCAACATGGTACTTATTGGCCGTAATATTTGTCTAATAGAAATATATTAGTTTTTCTTATATAATAAAGTTCGGCAACTTTGTTAAATCGCGTGTAATTTAATCGTTACAAGTCCGTTTTCTCGTTTTATATGTCCTTGGAATCGTAATAATATATACTAATATATTTTGATAAGTCGACACATTTTATAACGCTTAAGACTCATTTTGACTCGTAAAAGTTAATATAACATCTTGAATTTAAACATAAACCCTTATCGGTTTCAATAACTTTACAATACTTAAGTTTTCCTAAATCCTTAATTTGGAATTTAGACTTAAGAAATTCTTTAAAACTTTCAATCTCGGACCAGTTATTACCGGTAACAATAATGTCATCAACATACACGTAGTAAACAACAATACCGAATCATTTTTGACAAACAAGAATAGTCACTCTTCTCTAATAAACCCATTTTCAAACAAGCGGTTAACTTAGCATTCCCTTTTTGGGTGCTTGTTTGAACCATATAAAGACTTTTTAAGTCTACAAACTCTTTATCATTAACATCAAAAAACCATCGAGCAAAGACATATAGAGCGTTTCATGTAAGTCACCATAAAGAAAGGCATTATTAAAGTGAAATATAGGCCACTTTGTTGACATTAAATTAATAAGACATCTAACGGTAACAATCTTCTACAATTGAAAAAGTTTCATCAAAGTCAATCCTTCCGACTAGCCGCCTTAGAAGTCTAGCTTTATATCTATCTACCTCATTGGACTTATATTTTATCTTAAAATCCACTTACAACCTATAGCCTTTCGCCTGAGTAATTTAACAATTTCAAAAGTATCATTTCTATAGCTTTATTATACCAGGTGTTGATACATGAAGCCTCCCGATAATTTTAAGGCTCAAAACTTTTATTCATTCAACAACAAAACATAAAGTATCTTTTTAGTTTAGCATAATGCAAAATTTTCAAGACCAAATTTACTTTTGAATCAACAATATAATCATTGTATTTGTTAGGAAAATTTGAAGTTCTACGTTCTTCTTAACACGGGTTGACCATTATTAAACAAACTATCATCTGTTTGCTTGTTCGAGGAGAGGACTATGATCACCTCGAAGCATTCACAAGGCGGTGTTGCACCATCTCATCAACATTGGCGGCCTCATTGGAACCGGAGAATGCCCCAAATCTCTCCCTTTGGTCAATTGTTGGGCTATCCAAATGTTGAGAGTTCTTGCCATCACCTTGATGATCATTTTGATTTATATTACCCATAGGGTACCATTTAGCTTTATCATCATTGGTGTGTCGAATCTTCACTAGTAATTTCATCAAAAATTAACATGATTTGGATTATTTGGAGAGGTCGAGGAGCGGCGGAAGAATTTTAATCTTGAAAAATACTTTTTCAAAAACTTTACATCTCTAGAAAAGATAAAGATTCCTTTCAAGACTATAAAGTTTGTAACCTTTTTGAAAATTAGAATACTGACCAAACACACATTTTACGCTCTCTACTAAACTTATCATGACTAGTAAGAATAGTAGCAAAACATAAGCAACCAAACATTCTTAAGTGTTTTAATCGGGCAATCTTTTAAAGATAAGATTAAAGGGAGACTTTCCATTTAGCACCGAGGAAGGCAATCATTAATCAAATAAGTGGCGATTAGAATGCATTGGACCACAAAAAGAGATCCCCCGAAACATAAGGGATCTAGCAACATTTAAAAGATGTCTATGTTTCCTCTACAACTCCATTTTGTTGAGAGTATAAGCACAAGTTTGATGCATATACCATTACTTTCACAAAATTTGTTAAAGCGATTATTAACAAACTTATTATCAACAAAAACTTTAACACTCTTCTCAAATTGTCTTAATTAGATTATAAAAATTTGAATGCAATCAAACACTTCATGCTTATACTTAGCGAGATAAACCAACGACCACAGTGAAATCATCAACAATAGTTAGAAAAAATCTATATCCTTCTTTACTTTTAACTCTATAAGGACCCATAGATCAAGATGAATAATATCACCAAGACTTATGGTTTTATGATCACTTAAAGGAAAAGGTTCTCGTTTTGTTTACCTTTTGGCGGACATCACAAGGCTCATATCGATTTCATTTTCAAAAGATTTCACCTTTTAACAGACAAGACACGATCGGAAGGATGACCAAGCACTGCCATGCCACAAACTTTTGTCATACGAGATGGGGATAGAATTCTTAAATTCTAGTCGATGCCTTGATTTCCATCAAAGTAATACAATCCATCCTTTTGTTTACCAATCCTAGCACATTCATCCCCCAGAATCCGGGTAAAACATAACAACGTAACTCATCAAAGCAATAACAAATTTCTTGTCTCTAGCTTTATGAGCAGACATTAGACTAACACAATATTACGGAACAACAAGCATCATATAAAGTTAAATGTTTAGTTAGAATCATATTTCCAACACAGTGATTAAGGCCTCGGTCCCGTTGGGTGGTAACCTTAATTCAAGTTTAGAAATATCAATCACATTAACTAAGCATTTATCGGTATATGTAAGATCTTGTTTGAGAATCAACAATAAGCCAATGCAACAAGTGCGGTCTAAACTTCTTGTTATTACAAAAAAAAAATTCAAAGTTTTGATTAAAGAACTTGCTATTGTTTAAAACAATACACGCCATATTATGTACTCCTTTCCATTTCCATCAACATTTTAGAGTTTTCTTTAATCAATGAAATCGGTTTAGAAATCGGTCATCTGAAAAGTAGAAGTGGAACTAGAGCCATGAATTATTATTTATAAACCTCTTGTTAAAGTTACGAGTACCGACTATTATTACCGATCTTATTCCTTTTATTCTTTCCAAAATCGGTAAATTTGATGAGTTTAAAACATCTATCAATGATACATTAAAACACAATGTTCAAAACAAACATAGGACCACGGTCCTCTATTATCACTAGACCTAGTGGTATTATTTGGCTGAGTAACCACCAGAGGATGGGGCCTCCGAGAGTTAACTTCTTGAGCACCTGGAGTTAAACACGATTGGTGAGACTTGTTAGAGTTCCTGTGAACCCGGTAACCACGAGATCTATGAGACTCCTCACTAGAGATAATGACAAAAGCCCTTTAACATAAGGTAGAGATCTCTAGATAACACATTACTTCTTTTGCATATAAGAATCATCAAGCCCATTAAGAATTGCATAAGTTTCATTAGCGGTTGTGTTTTAAAATCATGGACATGACAAGTACACCTAGGTAACTTAACTAAAGCATCAAATTGTTTTCACAAAGTGCTCGAGTTTATTAAAATATTGACAATAGAACTACCATTTTGACAAAAAAATTGATTTTATGATCAGATTAAGTAAGCGAACCATCGACTCTATCAAAAGTTTCTTTTAATTCATTCCACATCGAAGCTCTTTTGAAAAAATTTGTCCAAGAATAATTCTTCGATATGGATTCAAGATCCATCCAATACAACATTAACCACGTCGTTGTCTCCTAACACTTCATCAATATGTGACCTAGTGCAAGTACCATCTATAAATCGGTTTATTTACGCCTTGAGCTAATAACATAGCACATGACCACATTATAATTTTCGGTTCCTTTTAGTTTAATAGAAACAACGGTCAAGGTAGCGAATCATTAGGATGCAAGTGAAGAGGATGACTAAGATCGACTTACTAATTAAAGTGGCGGTTCATTATCGACCTCAAATTCATCATCGTTATAACCATGAGCAGACATAATAGAACAAATATAAGTAACAAGAAGAGTCGAAAAGTTCCGAGCTTCCTTGCACTCAAGGTGGTAGGTCGAGGCGAAAGAATACTCGTGAGATCTACAAGCGAGAAAAACCACACTCAACAACAATCACAAACCTCCACAATTCTCGACTCCTACTCCGTCAATCTAAGCAGAAAATAAAAGAAATATAAAAGGTGAGAGGTGTTACGATGTAATCGAGCTTAGTGAACAAGAACCACGATTATAATTCTTGAGACAAGAATCACAACCCACACGATCTCAATCAACGAACCACCAAGAACCAACCACCATGAAACTGATCAACCCCAAAATTCGAAACCACTAACTTACTCAAAAAGGTTTGTAAAATCTTTAGAATCAATCAATTAGAACCAGAAAATACTTATTAATCACAATCAATAAGGTTTAATCAAATTAATTTGAAAAACCCCAATTTTGAAACCCTAATTTTCCCGAAATCAATTTAATCGAGCAAAGCGACAACACAGCTCGATACCATATGAAAAACACAAATTATATCAACAACGGATCTTGAATCTTAATTCAAGATCAACTTCTTTATTCAACCAAAACTATCCGGATCAATAAATGGCGATCTTAATCGAAATAACCGAAACATCACATGAATCACAAACAATGAAACATCACACTATCCTTCCCACTGCTACTCGGGTGGAAGGCTATTGATCTTATCAATAGTCTTTACAATATAAGAAAACTCTAATCTCTTAAGCAATATATTCAATCAGAAAGTAGTTTTGGTTGAGAGAAAATCAGCTGCGATCTTTTCTTTTGAGAGAATGAAGACTTATTCCAAACCTAGATAGAATGAGAGAATATATAGCTTTGACTCGACCTTGACTTCATCTTTCCGATAACACAAAGCCCCTCCAACTATCAACAACTTCCACTTTTCTACAAACCTCAAAACCACTTATAGCGAGAATACAAAATGCAACATTAGTCTAACAATATAATATTTCGGAATGAGTTATATTTTAACAAAACCACTTTTCTTTAACCGAACTAAGATGGTGTGCTAATTTATGAATAATCTTTTTGCAATTGTTAGGTAATGAATTGCTTCTGATTATGTAATGTATAATGGATATCAAGATTAGAAAAACAACCGCATAAGTTAAGTTTACATTTAAAAGAACAAATGTCGGCATTCAACATAAATCAAAACATCTTCTATAAAACACCAAAGAATATCCTCCTCGCTGAGCGTGATCCTGCTACCGTCTGCTTGTTCCACATGATCACCAATAATACCACTTAGCATTATTTCGTAATATATACCTCGTGATCCACTACATGCTACTACGGCCATGACTTGCGGCAATACCACCCACCATGACAATAGCACCTCCTCCACCACCATGATATTTTGATCCTCCCTTTTATAACCCCTTACATTACGGGCTGATAAAATAATGCCGAAAGTCGAGTGAATGGGTGTGAGTCGTGTGTAGGTAGCCATCCCATGAGCATGCTCTGAGGAATGTTATCTTGCGAGATCTTCCTCTCCAGCGTGATCCACGAATAAAACCACCTCCAAGCGGTTTATAACCTCGCTCTTTCGGCCTTGTCAAAGGCGAAATAGTCCTCGCCATTAGATGATGCATTGATATTGGCAATTAGGCAAAGTGATAGCAAAATTAACATTGTCATCTTCATCCTTGAAATCCTCATCTCCGTTTTCTTACGAAATTAGTGAATATAATCGATGAGTGAGATCAAGTTTTGGAACACGACTAATCGAAACTAATCAAATACTATCCTAGTTGACGGGTTAGTAATATCTATAGGATTATGATCCTCAGAATTCTGATCAACTTGTTATGTCGATTTGTTTTAAAGCAAAGTTTGTCACCTCAGGACGACCTTATTACTTCGATCGTGCATGAATATATAAAGCCACCATGCAACGTAAAGCAAGAAAATACAACAATTATAAAGAACTCAAAACGGAAGAAAAACTTACCTCACGAATACAAACTCTTTTGGTCGGCTAAGTTTGTCGCTAAGTAATAAATTTTGGTTTCAGGTTTTAATTTGTTTGTGAATGTGAACTATTTAAACTTATTATTAGAAACTCCCGTGAGTAAGACGGCTAATTACCTCTCGACTTCTTAAATATTCGTTTCGACCCCGTTATATATACATTAATTCAAACTCAACCAAATTTTATTAGTCTTTCTTAAAACCATCAAAATTTGATTTAAGGCTTATTGCAAGAGACTAAAGACAAAAAGTTGCGAACTAATTAACATTACAAGCAAATTCTAATCGGTCTGAGATGAACATCATCTTACTTCAATTAACTATCTAAGTATGAGATATGACTTATATCATTGCCTAATGTGTCCTTTCTCGAGACTTGACTATCAAGTTTTGTCGACTTTTAGAAGCCGGAACTTGGCATGCTCATCAAAGATATGGACACATGGTTTTATAACAATGTCAAGTATATAGACATTATAGCGGTAACTTATGTGTATAATATTTGCGGGAGTTCATACACATTGACGGTTTAACTCTTTAAAAACATTAATTTTCAATTTCAAATATGTGTAATACACTGAAGTGAAAATTTACTCCATAGTGACATTTTCTTTCATGCACGTTTTGTTAGTTCGTTATATTTTTTATACAAGAGATTAAACTAAAATGACGGAAGAATGTTGGTAATGTTAGTGTTATAAACTATTTAAGGTGATGGAATGGATCCACTGAAGAAAAATAAAAATAAGAAGAATGAGAAATATTTTCGATCGCGTATTTTAAATGAAGAAAGAGAATTTCATGGAAGATGCATATCTTTTTGGAGATGCATCCGAAATAAGCGGATGTGGTTATTCTCATGCTACCATTTCTTTTATTTCTTATTTGATCCTTACTCTTAAGTTGATTGTATCTTACTTGAAATGAAATGACTTATTCAAGTATAGCTCAAGACAAGTATAAATGTGAAGTCCACTTTCGTTATATAATAACTAGCTTGTTGTGATGTGGTGAGAAACCATGATTCACGCGGTGAAAATGATTCTCCTTATTACTTCAAAATGAAAGATACAAAGGTTTTATCTGACGAGATGGGAGGAAGGAGAAAAGAATAACGGAAAGTTACAAAACAAACCCTACACTATTTCAATGTTCCAATATGAGTCCTTCAACTATTAACCACCCTCTTTTACACCCCTCAAGTTGAGAGGGGAAGGAGGGCAAGCTCCCAACTTGGACATTAATTTAGAATCTTGATCTGCTTTGGAAGAACTTTAGTAAACACATCGACCTGGTCTTTAGTGGAAACATGAGAAGGTAGGACTTCCCTTCTTGACTTGATCCACACATAATGGCAATCCACTTCATATGCTTTGTTACGGCATGAAGACCGGATTGGCGACTATATATATGGCGACTGATTATCACATTTCAAATCTCTGGGACCAAGATCTTTGAGCCCAAATCTTTCAACAATGTCATGACAGTAACCGCACAACATGAGATAGCTACATATTCACCGGTGATGATCTGAACCACTTGTTGCTTCTAGATTTCCATGAAATAGGTGATTGACCGACAAAATACAATAGCCGTGGTGGACCTTAACATCATAGACAACTAGCCCAATCATTGTCGCAGTAAGCGATCAAATGAACATTTGAACCATAATAATATACCTTGACAGGTGAATTCAACAAATATCTCATCAATGTTTCCTTTGCATATATGCGATGTAGGATTTTGCATAAAGCGTCAACAAGCTGCACGATTATAGCAAATATCGAGTCTTGTTATTGTGAGATATGAGTTTGCCTATGTATCTTACGTATACTTACGGATCGGTAAAGGGTTCCGTATGCGCTTGCAACTTGATATGAGAATCCATAGGCAACTTGTGGTCTTTTAGTCAAACCAGCTTCTTAATCGTCGATGTATGTACTTTTGAGAGATGAAAATGCCTTGGTGGCACGCACCTCCAGGTCCTAAGAAATAATTCATCGACCCAATCCTTCATGAAAATGAGTACTTAATTGTTTTAAGAGCTTGAATCGTGTGCTAGAACCATTGATTAGAAGATCATCAACATAAACAAGGATGGCGTAAGGATTGACATCGTCTTGATGAACAATGAGTAATCGACGCCTAGATTGAGTATAGCCAAGACAACAATCTTTGAAGAGAGTTTAGCAAACCCTGCTCTAGGTGCTTTTGAGGCCATACAAGGACTTCTTGAGTTTGCATACTAAACTTGAATCGCGAGAACATTACACACTCTCCCACTCCCAATATACCGCGAGGCATTTGCATATACACTTCTTCAAAGAGATCACCATGGAGAAAGGCATTAGACACATCCATTTGACAAATTTCCCAACCTTTCATGGCTGCCATTGCAGTAAAGCTCTAACGATCGCCATTTTGCCCTTTGGAGCAAAAGTTTCTTCATAGTCAACACTTTTTTTTATTCCATTCACTACAAGTCTAGCTTTCTTCTTGTCAAGTGTACCATCGACTTTGAGTTTGATTTTGTAGATCAATGACAACAAGCTTTCTTCCTTTAGGTGAAACAGTCGCTTCCATGTATCATTCTCTCAATGCTCTTAGCTCAAATTCATTGCATTACACCAATCTTCTTCTTTAGCGCTTCTTTGAAGTAAGTAGGTCTTGTTGAGCCACCGCACACATAGAAAAGCATGAAATTGAGGCGAGAGAGATGGCGACACTTGATTAGCCTTTGGTTGATGAATTGGTGTTACATAATCTTTTAGCCGACGGAGCACTTGACACTCTAGTGGATCTTGATTCTGCATCTTGAACACTAGTGGTTGGAATGAAAGATGGTGCGGTGTGAACAACATCAGATTCATGAACAACATCGGTCATGAACATCGAAGATTCATGAACAACTTGATTCATGAACAACTTCGGCGAATCATGAACAACTTGGCGGTAACAAAGGGCTCATGAGCGGTTGTGTTGTGGACACAAAATCTTCATACCACAATGGTGAAGAAATGGGTGCGAGCCGAGGTTGAAGAACTTGCAACATACTTGTTTTTATGAAATATATGTTCATAGAAGACAACATCTCTTGACACAAACCTTGTATGATTGACAAATTCGAAGTTTGTACCGCATGTTGTGGATAACCCGAAATAAACAAGGTACCTTCGAATCCAATTTGTGACAACTCGGAAGGATTACTAGCCATTGATAAACAACGAACACACTTAGATGACTATACTCGGTTTAGATTGCAACAAAACTTCATAAGGTGTCTTAAATTTCAACCACGGTGGGAATCTGTTAATGAGATATGTTGCGGTGATAACGATCACCCCAATAATGTACGGGCAAATGAGCATGCAATCTTAGGGCTCTAGCTATCTCCAATATGTTTCTATGTTTCCTTCTACCCTCCCATTTCTTTGAGGTCTATCAACACATGAAGTTTGATCTATTCGGTTGAGTCCATAAAAGGCCTATAGATCCTTTGAGAAATTCTAAGGCATTATGCGATCTCACCACTTTTATATCTTTTTCAAGCGCTTTTCAAAAAGTAACAAATGACTTGAAAGTGGCAAAGGCATCGACTTTCGACTAGTAAATATGTCAAGCGACTCTAGTACAATCATCAACTATAGTGAGAAAATACTTATGATTCCCATGGTTGGAACTTTATAGGGTCCCCAATGTCTATATGAATGGTGAAATGGAACTTTGGAATGAGATTTACTAGCGAATATGGAATTTTGAATTTTGCCATTGGACATGTCAAACAAGAATTCTCATTAGAATGAGATACACTTTCGGGAACATAAGTAATATGTTTGAAAGTAGAATCGAAATGTGACCAAGTCTATGATGCCTGGCCCTAAGAATGTGAAAACACTAAAAGCATAGTTTGTTGGAGCAGCAGTTTGAGAAAAATGAAAATAGACTACAATCTTCAAGCAGACACAACCATTGAAGAAAATTGAGAATGAATTTGATCGAGGAAGATTGAGTAGATGATAGAGGCCACTTGCTTTTACAAAGACACCTTCACGGTTTTCAAGTCTGGATAACCACAAATTTCTCATAAAATGTAACAAAGCAATGAGAATCTTTTGTTAGTTTAGGGCCGACAAAAGCTTGAATGAAGGAAGGAACTATAGAACATTGTTTAGCTTAAGTCCATTTTGTAAAGCAACATTGCCTACTTTGGAAATGTGAAGTATGTCCATTTGGCAAATTAATAACATTTACACTAAGAGCCTCAACATCATTCATCATTGCTATCGGTGACATATGATCACTTGCCCTATCAATTATCCATCATACATAACCCCATTCACACAAGAAAAAGCGATAAAGTGTACCTTCTCGAAAAGGATGTTCCAATGCATTGGTCTCATCGGTGATGCGATTGAAATGAGAATACTCTTCATTAGTTGCTCAAATTGCTTTATGAAGACCACATGACCACGGTTTCAACCATTCATTTGTCTTTTCACATAACTTTGGACCCGACCTTACGAGGCTTTACCTTTACGTGTTGCTTATACTTGTAATGCCATGTAGGGTAACCAACTTTCTCAACATTTATCCGGTGGATGCCTTGTAGCCACATATGTTACACTTCTCTTTGACCTCACCTTTGCTATAGAAATGTAGATTCAACAATTATTATCTGATCCAAATACTCCCTGAGACTCTTCTTCGAGCAAAGCACAAGCGGTTTCAACACTTGGTAAAGGAGGTTTAACAACAATGACTCCTTTGATGAGAAAATTTTCATCAAACCATTCAAGAATGAAACAATCTTTGCTCTTACGAGTACTCAGCGGTTAGAACGACAATTTACGGAGTAATATTGACTATTCTTGGCAATTCATTCATTGAATCAATTCTTCCCAAACACACTTCATACTTGTATAGTACTCATCACGGATCTTCTGATTGCATAGTCTCATAAGTTTCTCTTCAACTTATACTTATGTGACCCATTCTTTGAGCAAATCTTTTCTCAAGTTGAATCAAATTGCATAAGCGGTTCAATGAACATAATAGACTTTGCAATTGATTGGAATCTGAGTTCATTAACCAACTAATCACGATTATTACATGTATCCTTTGTTCTTGTAAATTCCATCATCTTGTGATCTTGGGCATTCCTCGATGAAACCTAACTTTCTTTTGGTAGAAAGAGCAATTTCAACGATCTTCTCCAAGAGCGATAGTTTTGTGCTCTAACAATTTTCATTCACCACAAGTACGGGCCATCGGAAGGATGTAATACGATGGATTTTGGAACAAAAGATTGTTGTTTTGGCTAGTAGCATCGGTTGAAGAAGATGATCTTGCCATTGTTAACTGCGTTGAAGCTTCAACAATCTTGAAAGAACCGTTATAACAACCGGATGATTCAACAAATTCGGTCTTGAATAAGACACTGAGCGAATCACTTTACGGAATGTAGATGAAAAATTGATAGTTATTGATGAAAAATTGTGATGAGAATGATAGAAATGATGGAGAAATGATGATTTGATAATGATCGGAAAAAGTTAATTCGGTGGTTTATGGTGATCGGAAAAGTTAGTTACGGTGGTTTATATGGTTATGGATCAAGAACTCATTCTTGAGCTCACGATACCTTGTTGTGATAATGAGTGAGAAACACCAGTTCTGGTGAAAATGATTCTCCTATTACTTCAAAATGAAAGATACAAAGGTTTTATCTGATGAAACATATGGGAGGAAGGAGAAAGAATAACGAAAAGTTACAAAAAAACCTACACTATTTCAATGTTCCAATATGAGTCCTTCAACTATTAACCAACCTCTTTTACATAGCTTGAAATCACAATGACAAAGAGCAAGGTAAGGGGCAAACATGACTTTCATAGCTAAGTTACCAATCATCACAACCTTTCGTACATAACAGGAAATAGTAGAATTTAAGTTGGTTGTTCTCATTTGCAAGACATAACATCAATTAACATTAAGACGTTTTTTTATTGATTTATCAAGTCTTAAAATTTAATTGAAAAAACTATCTTATCTGATTAAGGATTTCATGAACTCGAGACACATATGATTGAAATAATTTAATATGAAGCGATCACACGATTCGGTTTAATATCTGACTATAATCATTCCCGCACAACAATATTCCTATACACTTAACAAATAAGTCGAGTCAAAGCTACAATTAAGTACCTCTCTTTATCGGTTTAAGAAAACATGATTATGGATGACCGACTCTCGGGTTCGAAAAAATCTTACAAAACATATTTTGATCAAATTTGAACACGTATTTGTTGTTGTGAGTCATGGTTTTATTATCTCCCAATTCACAAGCTTGCAATAAAAATTTCATGTACTTGGTGACTTATGTTTTAGTTGTGGTATTAAATGGCATTTTCATGGTTGAACATTTTTCTATAAACATGTTCTACTTGGTCATTGAGGCTATATAAAGTGTGGAATTTGATTCCATAAAGTTAGCGTATGCATGGTAAGGTCAATCATCTTAGTTTGGTTGTTACAAAGTGTCGTTTTACTTCTCTGGGGCGATTCCTTATAAAGTATATTAAATTTAAACAAATATTTACATGCCTACGATGCTAAACCATTCACATGATACAACACATGTCTTCTAAAGCATACTAAGCATAAAACGATGAAAAAATATATATCGATGTATTCATAACACGCTTTGCTCACACTTTTGTTTATATAGCAACTCTTCAAATGTACTCTTCACTAGTGATGAGCTTGCTGTATTGCTCTAATCCTTCATAATCGCAACATGCGGTTACTTTTAGTATCTTCTGACAATTTTAAGTGCACAATGCTAGCAAACATCACTTATAAAATAGTGCGCTATTAAGTAAATCTCGTCCATACAGTGTTTGAGTCATTTAATGGTAAAATCATTAGTTGTAGACAACCCTATATATATTAAAATAAGCACGAAAAACAAACAATGCATTCAAATAGAATATTTTCTTGAAACATTTTCTAAAATGTATAACTTTTTCTCGGCACTTTTCGATATTTCATTGCACTTTTACTTTTATAAATAATATCATTTAAATATGTTTTGAAGATTTCAACGCATTTTAGAGACAAAATCGCTATTTTCTATAAGAAAACAAAATTGAAAATTAGAAAATTTTTCTACAACTAAGCGAAGCATGTTTAATATTGTGTCACGACCGTTAACTACTTCAATAGTTGAGTGTGACTATAAAATCCGTTCAACCCATAGCCCTTTGTTTTTCAAAACAATTTAGCCAAAAGCGATTTAGTTTTCTTCTAAAGCCCATGAATTATTGTTTTATGGTTAATTTCATGTTACACTAATTTTAGGCTCTTTATCAAGTGAGGCTAGCATTCAAAGTAACAAGTGTTTAATACCCACTTGCTCACGTAGTTTTGATACATACATTTCCCTATAGTGAAACTACATATGCTCAAGATTTGAACTTATTTAAGATTTATGATTGTTGTTGTAACATTGTTGTTCGAGATTGAAGTCCAATGCTTTCATGGTTATATACATCAAAGGCTTGACTTTCAATCTTAATTCGATCACTTTGATCCGGCTAGCGTTGCTCGGACAACTTGTTCTGTGAAGGTTCCTTTTGTTCCATATCTAAATATTGTCGTGTCATCGGTCAATCTTTTCACGGAAGTATATCGATCGTTAGTCGGTGATGTTAACGCGATGTTCGGGGATAGTGAGACCCGTCTAATCGCTCCTCAAATTCCTTTTGTTGTTTCAAGAATCTTTGTGCAAAGGTGCACGGACATTGCTAGACCATTGTAACAGAAAGAGAATTCGAGGAAAGATGAGACATGACAATATCATAAACATCGTGTATCAATATTAGCAAATGAAAGCGCAATATTCTCGGGTGGAAAGATTCCAATCAATGACACGAATGTTCGGTGGATAAGATTCAGCGTGGAAAGATCCCATGAAGAGGACAAACCTCACCTTGTCAATCATAACTTTCGTATATGTCTTTGTTTTCGATCTACCATTCATTTGCCTTGAAGCATAACTCGCGCAGATGGCGGTGTATTGTAAATAATCATATAAAGGAAAAGAATTGTTTTGTTTTACAATGTAATAGAAAATGTACCTATTGTTGAACCTAATAGAAGATGTGGTCATAACGCTATTTGTGTCTGAAAAGTAAGTGATTTATCTTGAAGATGTTTTTATATGGCCTCTAAGCTTTGTGGACCCAGCTTAAGCAACATCAAGCTTATAACAAAGATATATCACTTACTTTTAGTATGCCTTTTAACCCAAAACTTTTAGATACAAAATTACCTTATTATTTGCAAAATATGAGGCTCGAGATATGCAAGTATGGGATCGTCGAAACATCCGCCTTAGCTGACCACTACGAATGTGGATGCCCGCCAAGATCTGAGACTCGATAAACATGTCCCGAAGGAATATAAGTGCAAAAATCATCATCGCCTATTATTGATGTAAGATATAATGGGCAGAGGATGCTCAGATGGTCAACAATCAAAAACACGGATACGTTCACCATGGTTGCAAAGGCGATGGTTTGCCATGCCAAGTGAGCGACCACAACTGGTCATCCATTTTAGATTCATCATAGCCCCTTATAATCAATATCATTATCATGGTAAGAATTGAAACAAGCGTGAAGCACAAACAACATGCAATGGATATCAAGAGCGAAATGAATGGCAACCATGAAGATCTGGATAACTACTTCATCTGAGGGAGGGTTTTCTATGCAAAGCATACAACGTTACGGTTCCATAACAATGAGTGATATCGTGAGCGAGCGGGTCAAAGAAGCAGGAAGCAATGGGCCAACAGTTTACGGGTCAAGAGAAACCCATGCCGACCCTAAGCGTCGGAATAAAATAGAAAAGTGCCTTCTAATATCTATCAATATCTCAAGTATTACCAACTTTGTAAATTTGGAATTACTAACTAATATTCATGGTATCAACCTAATCAACAAATGAAGGAAGCAAAGCTATTGGTGGGCAACTCCCAACGACTCCGCCAAACTAAAGGCCCAAAATATGGGGCTCGGATAGGAAGTAACAGGAAAAATAGGTACATCGGCGTGGTGCCAAATCGAATAGGTTGCCATGCCGTTAGAGAACGTCGGTTTTCGGAACCCATATAAACTCATCATCGTTATTAGTATTGATGGAAATTACCTTTTATGGAATCAAGTCGATAAGATTAGTGTGGCGCGAGGAACTAAACCGGAAAAAACCAAGGTGCATCGGTATGAAAGCAGTGCGAGCCGGTAGAAGTGTATCACAGTTCGGTTAGAAAGCGGCGTATATCTTATTAACGTTGGGACCCATATTGCGAAAAGCAGGCCCAAAACAAAGCCCAAGGAAAACACTTTTTAGCGGCGACTTTCAAGAAAATACAATGGAATTTCATAACAATATAATATTTGAATTGAGTTATATTTTAACATCCCCCTTAACTCAAACCTTAAACATATCATAAAGACCAAGTTTAGAAACCAGTTTCTCATGTTGAAGCTTATCAAGCCCTTTGGTAAAAATATCAGCTATCTGATTAATAGACCGAACTTTTCTGCTTTAATAACTCCACCAAAATTTTTCTCTCACAAATGTAGATCAATTTCCAAGTGTTTTGTTCTCTCATGAAAAATGTGATTAGGCTGCAATTTTAATTGCGGCTGACTATCACAAAACAGACTTCTGGCAAAAATGTTCCCGTTTAGATCTTTTAAAACTTTTAAGACCCAAACAATTTAAGTAGCGAGGCCATTGCTTCTATACTCACCTCTGCACTAGACTTAGAAAGGGTGTTTTGTTTTTACTTTTCCATGAAACTAATGAACCATTAAGAAACAAACAAAATCCTCAGAATCGATTTTCTAGTAACTACACACTGGCCCCACCGCATCCACATAAGTCTCAAGATTTACAAAAGAGTTTTAACAATATGAATTCCTCTTCCGAGAGACCCTTTAAGTATCTTAAAACCTTAAGTGCAATTTTAAGATGAGACTTAAGTGGTTTATGTATGAACCGACTCAAACAATGTACAAAGATATGATATATCGGGCCTAGTATGTGTTAGGTAAATCAATTTTCCAATAAGTTTTGATATTCGATTATATTATCCAAAACAGATCGTGATTAGTAGGTTCATTAGAAATAGACACACTTTGTTCCAAAGGAAAGCGGATGGCTTACAAGCGATAAACCAAACTCGAAAGCGATCTAAGCAATATTTTCTTTGAGTTAAACATAAACCCTTATCGGTTTCAATAACTTCAATACCCAAAAATACTTAAGTTTTCCTAAATCCTTAATTTGGAATTTAGACTTAAGAAATTCTTTAAAACTTTCAATCTCACCAAGTTATTACCAAGAATAATAATGTCATCAACATACACAAGTAAAGCAACAATATTACAGAATCATTTTTGACAAACAAGGAATAGTCACTTTACTCAGATAAACCCATTTTCAAGCAAAGCATTTGGTTAACTTAGCATTCCAACGCTGGGTGCTTGTTTCAAACCATATAAAGACTTTTAAGTCTACAAACTCTTTATCATTAACATCAAAAAACCATCGAGCAAAGACATATAGATGGTTTCATGTAAGTCACCATAAAGAAAGGCATTATTGATATCAAGTCAAATATAGGCCAACTTTGTTGAATGACTAAATTAATAAGACATCTAACAAGAACAATCTTCACAATTGAAAAAGTTTCATCAAAGTCAATCCTTCCTTTTGACTATAGCCCTTAGCAACAAGTCTAGCTTTATATCTATCTACCTCACCATTGGACTTATATTTTATCTTAAAAATCCACTTACAACCTATAGCCTTTCTGCCTTCAGGTAATTTAACAATTTCAAAAGTATCATTTCTATACAAAGCTTCCATCTCATTATTCATTGCATCTACCCAGTGTTGATACATGCAAGCCTCCCAATAATTTTAAGGCTCAAAACTTTTATTCAATTCAACAACAAAACATAAAGTATCTTTTTTTAGTTTAGCATAAGTCACAAAATTTTCAAGACCAAATTTTACTTTTGAATCAACAATATAATCATTGTATTTGTTAGGAAAATTTGAAGTTCTACCAGTTCTTCTTAACACAGGTTGACCATTATTAAACAAACTATCATCTGCTGCTTGTTCAGGAGAGGGACTATGATCACCCTCAGAAGCATTCACACCAACTGGTGTTGCAGCCATCTCATCAACATTGGCAGCCTCATTGGAACCAGGAGAATGCCCCAAATCACTCTCCCTTTGGTCAATTGTTGGGCTATCCAAATGTTGAGAGTTGCTGCCATCACCCAACTGATGATCATTTTGATTTATATTACCCATAGGGGTACCATTTAGCTTATTATCATCATTGGGTGTGTCAGAATCTTCACTAGTAATTTCATCAAAGAAATTAACATGATTTGGATTCTGACTGAGAGGGTCAGGAGCAGCAGAAGAATTTTTAATCTTGAAAGGAAATACTTTTTCAAAAAACTTTACATCTCTAGAAAAGATAAACTGATTCCTTTCAAGACTATAAAGTTTGTAACCTTTTTGAAAATTAGAATACCCAACCAAAACACATTTTTCTGCTCTACTACTAAACTTATCATGACTAGTAAGAATAGTAGCAAAACATAAGCAACCAAACATTCTTAAGTGTTTTAAATCAGGCAATCTTTTAAAGATAAGATTAAAGGGAGACTTTCCATTTAGCATCGAGGAAGGCAATCATTAATCAAATAAGTGGCGCTTAGAATGCATTGCACCACAAAAAGAGGCAATCCCCGAAACATAAGGGATCTAGCAACATTTAAAAGATGTCTATGTTTCCTCTACAACTCCATTTTGTTGAGGAGTATAAGCACAAGAAGTTTGATGCATAATACCATTACTTTCACAAAATTTGTTAAACGATTATTAACAAACTCGGTACCATTATCACTTCTAAAACTTTAACACTCTTCTCAAATTGTGTCTTAATTAGATTATAAAAATTTGAATGCAATCAAACACTTCATGCTTATACTTAGCGGATAAACCCAAACAAATACGGTGAAATCATCAACAATAGTTAGAAAAATCTATATCCTTCTTTACTTTTAACTCTATAAGGACCCCATAGATCAAGATGAATAATATCACCAAGACTTATGGTTTTATGATCACTTAAAGGAAAAGGTTCTCTGGTTTGTTTAGCCTTTTGACAGACATCACAAGGCTCAATATCGGTTTCATTTTCAAAAAAGATTTCACCTTTTAAAACAGACAAGACCTGATCAGAAGGATGACCAAGCCTGCCATGCCACAAACTTTTGTCACATTACGATGGGGATAGAATTCTTAAATTCTAGGTCGAGACCTTGATTTCCATCAAAGTAATACAATCCATCCTTTTGTTTACCAATCCCTAGCACATTCATCCCCTCAAATCACGGGTAAAACATAACATCAGAACTCATCAAAAGCAATAACAAATTTGTTGTCTCTAGCCACTTTATGAATGACATTAGACTAACACAATATTCGGAACAACAAGCACATCATATAAAGTTAAATGTTTAGTTAGAATCATATTTCCAACCTGAGTGATTAAGGCCTCAGTCCCATTGGGGTGAGTAACCTTAATTCCAAGTTTAGAAATATCAATCACATTAACTAAGCATTTATCAGTATATGTAAGATGCTGATTAGCACCAGAATCAACAATAAGCCCAACTGCAACAAGTGCAGGTCTAAACTTACTGTTATTACAAAAAAAAAAAAATTCAAAGTTTTGATTAAAGAACTTGCTATTGTTTAAAACAATACCTGCCATATTGGCATGTACTCCTTTCCCATTTCCATCAACATTTTTAGAGTTTTCTTTAATCAATGAAATCAGTTTAGAAATCTGGTCATCTGAAAAAGTAGAAGTGGAACTAGAGCCAACAGAATTATTATTATTTATAAACCTCTTGTTAAAGTTCTGAGTACCCTGACTATTATTACCAGTACTATTCCTTTTATTCTTTCCAAAATCGTGAGGTACCCAATGAGTTTAAAACATCTATCGCCAGATGTCCATTAAAACCACAATGTTCAAAACAAACATAGGACCACCAGCAGTCCTCCTATTATCACTAGACCTAGTGGTATTATTTGGCCTAGAGTAACCACCGGAGGATGGGGCCTCGAGAGTTAACTCTATCGAGCACATGGAGTTAAACACGCTTGGTGAGACTTGTTAGAAGTTCCACCAACTGAACCAGTAACCACAGATCTATGAGACTCCTCACTAGAGATAATGACAAAAGCCCCTTTAACATAAGGTAGAGGATCTCTAGATAACACATTACTTCTTATTTGCATATAAGAATCATCCAAGCCCATTAAGAATTGCATAAGTTTCATTAACTGATTGTGTTTTTTAAAATCATCAGCAGCATGACAAGTACACCTAGGTAACTTAACTAAAGCATCAAATTGTTTTCACAAAGTGCTCAGTTTATTAAAATATTCAGCAATAGAACTACCATTTTGACAAAAAAAATTGATTTTATGATGCAGATTAAAAGTAACTGAACCATCAACTCTATCAAAAGTTTCTTTTAATTCATTCCACACATCAGAAGCTCTTTTTGAAAAAATTTGTCCCAAGAATAATTCTTCTGATATGGAATTCAAGATCCATCCCAATACAACAGCATTAACCCTGTCCCATTGTCTCCCTAACACTTCATCAATATGTGACCTAGTGCAAGTACCATCTATAAATCCGCTTTATTTACGCCTTCAAGAGCTAATAACATAGCACATGACCACACATTATAATTTTCGGTTCCTTTTAGTTTAATAGAAACAACGGTCAAGGTAGCGTAATCATTAGGATGCAAGTGAAGAGGATGACTAAGATCCAACTTACTAATTAAAGTAACTGGTTCATTATCAGCCTCAAATTCATCATCAGTATAACCATGAACAGACATAATAGAACAAATATAAGTAACACACAAGAAGAGTCAAGAAAGAAGTTCCCAGGCTTCCTTGCCACTCAAGGTGGTAGGTCAAGGGCAGAATACTCAAGTCAAGATCTACAACTAAAGCAGAAAAACCACACTCCAACAACAATCACAAACCTCCAACAATTCTCAACTCCTACTCCCCGTCAATCTAAACAGAAAATAAAAAAGAGAAATATAAAAGGTGTGAGAGGTGTTACAGTGCACGCAAATCCAGAAAACAGCGGAACAAGAACCCTGATTATAATTCTTGAGACAAGAATCACAACCCACACGATCTCAATCAACCCAGAACCACCAAGAACCAACCACCAATCGAAACTAGAGATCAACCCCCAAAATTACCGAAACCCTAACTTACTCAAAAATTAGGCGTTTTGTAAAATCTTTTAGAATCAATCAATTAGAACCAGAAAATACTTATTAATCACAATCAATAAGGTTTAATCAAATTAATTTGAAAAACCCCAAATTTTGAAACCCTAATTTTCCCGAATCAATTTAATCAGAGCAAGGCGAACAACACGGCTCGATACCATGTAGAAAACACAAATTATATCAACAACGGATCTTGAATCTTAATTCAAGATCAACTTCTTTATTCAACCAAAACTATCCGGATCAATAAATGGCGATCTTAATCAGAATAACCCAGAAACATCACATGAATCACAAACAACTGAACATCACACTATCCTTCCCACTGCTACTCAGGTGGAAGGCTATTGATTACTTATCAATAGTCTTTACAATATAAGAAAACCTCATAATCACTCTTAAGCAATATCAGTAACAATCAGAAAGTAGTTTTGGTTGAGAGAAAATCAACTGCGATCTTTTCTTTTGAGAGAGAATGAAGACTTATTCCAAACCCTAGATAGAATGAGAGAATATATAGCTTTGACTCCAGCCTTGACTTCATCTTTCCAGAAATAGCACAAAGCCCCCTCCAACTATCAACAACTTCCACTTTTCTACCAAACCTCAAAACCACTTATAACTGAGAATACAAAATGCACAACATTAGTCCCTAACAATATAATATTTCAGAATTGAGTTATATTTTAACAAAAACCACACTTTCTTACAACCAAACTAAGATGACTGTGCTAATTTATGAATAATCTTTTTTTGCAATTGTTCGTGTAACAGTGCCATTGCTTACAGTTATGTAATGTATAATGGATATCAAGATTAGAAAAACAACCACATAAGTTAAGTTTACATTTAAAAGAACAAATGTCGGCATTCAACATAAATCAAAACATCTTCTATAAAACACCAAAGAATATCCTCCTCCGCTTGAACGTGATCCACTGCTACCAAATCTGCTTGTTCCACATGATCCACCAATAATACCACTGCCGTTAGCATTTGCGCCAATATATACCTCGTGATCCACTACATGCTACTACGGCCATGACTTGCAGCAATACCACCCCGACTCGCAGCAATAGCACCTCCTCCACCACCATGATATTTTGATCCTCCCCTTTTATAACCCCCTTCCGTTACAGGCCTGATAAAATAACGAAAATGCCCAAGAAAGTCGAAGTGAATGGGTGTAGTAGTCGTGTGTAGGTAGCCACTCCCATGAGCATGCTCCTGAGGAATGTTATGCGCAACAGATCTTCCTCCTCCGCGTGATCCACGAATAAAACCACCTCCAACTGGTTTATAACCTACTGCTCTTTCAGCCTTGTCAAAGACGAAATAGTCCTCGCCATTAGATGATGCATTGATATTGGCAATTAGGCAAAGTGATAGCAAAATTAACATTGTCATCTTCATCCTTGAAATCCTCATCTCCGTTTTCTTCTGAAATTAGTGAATATAATCAGTAGGTGAGATCAAGTTTTGGAACACGACACTAATACAGAAACTAATCAAATACTATCCTAGTTGACGGGTTAGTAATATCTATAGGATTATGATCCTCAGAAGTTACGATCAACTTGTTATGTCGATTTGTTTTAAAGCAAAAGTTTGTCACCTCAGGACGACCTTATTACTTCGATCGTGCATGAATATATAAAGCCACCATGCAACGTAAAGCAAGAAAATACAACAATTATAAAGAACTCAAAACCTTGGAAGAAAAACTTACCTCACGAATACAAACTCTTTTGGTCGGCTAAGTTTGTCGCTAAGTAATAAATTTTGGTTTTCAGGTTTTAATTTGTTTGTGAATGTGAACTATTTAAACTTATTATTACCGAAACTCCCGTGAGTAAGACGGCTAATTACCTCTCGACTTCTTAAATATTCGTTTCGACCCCCGTTATATATACATTAATTCAAACTCAACCAAATTTTATTAGTCTTTCTTAAAACCATCAAAATTTGATTTAAGGCTTATTGCAAGAGACTAAAGAGACAAAAAGTTGCGAACTAATTAACATTACAAGCAAATTCTAATCGGTCTGAGATGAACATCATCTTACTTCAATTAACTATCTAAGTATGAGATATGACTTATATCATTGCCTAATGTGTCCTTTCTCGGAGACTTGACTATCAAGTTTTGTCGACTTTTAGAAGCCGGAACTTGGCATGCTCATCAAAGATATGGACACATGGTTTTATAACAATGTCAAGTATATAGACATTATAGCGGTAACTTATGTGTATAATATTTGCGGGGAGTTCATACACATTGACGGTTTAACTCTTTAAAAAAACATTAATTTTCGAATTTCAAATATGTGTAATACACTGAAGTGAAAATTTACTCCATAGTGACATTTTCTTTCATGCACGAGTTTTGTTAGTTCGTTATATTTTTTTATACAAGAAGATTAAACTAAAATGACGGAAGAATGTTGGTAATGTTAGTGTTATAAACTATTTAAGGTGATGGGAATGGATCCACTAAGAAGAAAAATAAAAATAAGAAGAATGAGAAATATTTTCATCACATATTTTAAATGAAGAAAGAGAATTTCATGGAAGATGCATATCTTTTTGGAGATGCATCTGAAATAAGCGGATGTGGTTATTTCTCATCTTTCTCATTTTACTTTTATTTCTTATTTGATCCTTACTCTTAAGTTGATTGTATCTTACTTGAAATGAAATGACTTATTCAAGTATAGCTCAAGACAAGTATAGAAGTACGAAGTCCACACTCGTTATATAATAACTAGCTTGTTGACAGTAATGAGTAGAGAGAAACACACAGTTCACAAAATGAAAATGATTCTCCTTATTACTTCAAATGAAAGATACAAAGGTTTTATATGCTGATGACAGGATGGGAGGAAGGAGAAAAGAATAACGTAAAAGTTACAAAACAAACCCTACACTATTTCAATGTTCCAATATGAGTCCTTCAACTATTAACCAACCCCTCTTTACACCCCCCTCAAGTTGAGAGGTGGAAGGACTGCAAGCTCCCAACTTGGACATTAATTTAGAATCTTGATCTGCTTTGGAAGAACTTTAGTAAACACATCGACCACCGGTCTTTAGTGGAAACATGAGAAGGTAGGACTTCCCATTCTTGACTTGATCCTTACATAATGGCAATCCACTTCTATATGCTTTGTTCGCATGGAAGACCGGATTGGCGACTATATATATGGCGACTTGATTATCACATTTCAAATCTACAGACCAAGATCTTTGAGCCCCAAATCTTTCAACAATGTCACCGACCAAGTAACTTCACAACATGTTAGGGCCATAGCTCAGATTCACTTCACCGGTGATGATCTAGACACCACTTGTTGCTTCTAGATTTCCATGAAATAGGTGATTGACCCAAAAAATACAATAGCCGGTGGTGGACCTTCTTGTCATAGGACAACTAGCCCAATCATCACACAATAAGCGATCGAATGAACAATGAACCATTAGCTAATAATATACCTTGACCGGTGAATTCAACAAATATCTCATCAAATGTTTCATCGCTTGCATATGCATCGATGTAGGATTTTGCATAAACCGCTCAACAACCGCACAAGATAGCAAATATCGGTCTTGTTATTGCGAGATATGAGTTTGCCTATGTATCTTACATACTGGATCGGTAAAGGAGTTCCCATGTGCGCTTGCAACTTGATATGAGAATCCATAGGCAACTTGTATGGTCTTGCATTAGTCAAACCACTTCTTGAAGTAAATCGAGAGTGTACTTCTTTTGAGAGATGAAAATGCCTTGGTCACTTTGCACACCTCCAAATTCTAAGAAATAATTCATCGACCCAAATCCTTCATGTGAAAATGAGTACTTAATTGTGTTTTAAGAGCTTGAATCGAGTGTTGCTAGAACCAAGGATTAGAAGATCATCAACATAAACAAGGACTGTAAAGGATTCAAGATCTGCCTTGATGAACAATGAGTAATCGCCTTAGATTGAGTATAGCCAAGGACAACAATCTTTGAAGAGAGTTTAGCAAACCACTGCCTAGGTGCTTGTTTGAGGCCATACAAGGACTTCTTGAGTTTGCATACTAAACTTGAATCGGCGAGAACATTTTGCACTCTCTCCCTTTCCAATATACCCTTGAGGCATTTGCATATACACTTCTTCAAAGAGATCACCATGGAGAAAGGCATTAGACACATCCATTTGACAAATTTCCCAACCTTTCATGGCTGCCATCGCAAGTAAAGCTCTATGATCACCATTTTTGCCACTGGAGCAAAAGTTTCTTCATAGTCAACACCTTTTCTTTGCCTATTCCCATTCACTACAAGTCTAGCTTTCTTCTTGTCAAGTGTACCATCGACTTTGAGTTTGATTTTGTAGATCCAATGACAAGCAATAGCTTTCTTCCTTTAGGTAGAACAGTCACTTCCATGTATCATTCTCCTCTAATGCTCTTAGCTCCAAATTCATTGCATTACACCAATCTTCTTCTTTAATCCTTCTTTGAAGTAAGTAGGTCTTGTTGAGCCACCAAAGCACATAGAAAAGCATGAAATTGAGGCAAGAGGAGTAACTCGACACTTGATTAGCCTTTGGTTGATGAATTGGTGTTACATAATCTTTTAGCCGACTTGGAGCACTTGACACTCTAGTGGATCTTCGATTCTGCATCTTGAACACTAGTGGTTGGAATGAAAGATGGTGCGGTGTGAACAACATCAGATTCATGAACAACATCGCTAGAATCATGAACAACATCGCAGATTCATGAACAACTTCAGATTCATGAACAACTTCAAAGAATCATGAACAACTTCAAGAAGTAACAAAGGGCTCATGAGCAGGTTGTGTTGTGGACACAAAATCTTCATACCACAATGGTGAAGAAATGGGTGCGAGCACGTTTGAAGAACTTGCAACATACTTGTTTTATAGGAAATATATGTTCATAGAAGACAACATCTCTTGACACAAACCTTGTATGATTCAGCAAATTCGAAGTTTGTACCTTTTGATGTTGTGGATAACCCGAAATAAACAAGGTACACCTCACGGAATCAAATTTGTCAAGAACTCGGAAGGATTACTAGCCATTGATAAACAACCAAACACCCTTAGATGACTATACTCGGGTTTAGATTGCAACAAAACTTCATAAGGTGTCTTAAATTTCAACACAAAGGTGGGAAATCATTAATGAGATATGTTGCGGTGATAACACAATCACCCCAATAATGTACGGGCAAATGAGCATGCAATCTTAGGGCTCTAGCTATCTCCAATATGTTTCTATGTTTCCTTTCTACCCTCCCATTTCTTTGAGGTCTATCAACACATGAAGTTTGATGCTCTATTCCCAGCGTGAGTCCATAAAAGGCCTATAGATCCTTTGAGAAATTCTAAGGCATTGTCCGATCTCACCACTTTTATATCTTTTTCAAGCCGCTTCTTCACAAAAGTAACAAATGACTTGAAAGTGGCAAAGGCATCGACTTTCGACTAGTAAATATGTCCAAACGACTCTAGTACAATCATCAACTATAGTGAGAAAATACTTATGATTCCCTATGGTTGGAACTTTATAGGTCCCCAAATGTCTATATGAATGAGTGAAATGGAACTTTGGAATGAGATTTACTAGCGAGAATATGGAAGTTTTGTGAATTTTGCCATTGGACATGTCAAACAAGAATTCTCATTAGAATGAGATACACTTTCGTGAACATAAGTAATATGTTTGAAAGTAGAATCGAAATGTGACCAAGTCTATGATGCCACAAACCGTAAGAATTATTGAAAACACTAAAAGCATAGTTTGTTGGAGCAGTAGTTTGAGAAAAATGAAAATAGACTACAATCTTCAAGGCGTACACAACCATTGAAGAAAATTGAGAATGAATTTGATCCGAGGAAGATTGAGTAGATGATAGAGGCCGACTTGCTTTTACCCAAGCCCAACACCTTCACGGTTTTCAAGTCACGGATAACACGAATTTCTCATAAAATGTAACAAAGCAATGAGAATCTTTTGTTAGTTTAGACCGACAAAAGCTTGAATTTGAAGGAAGGAACTATGAGAACATTGTTTAGCTTAAGTCCATTTTGTAAAGCAACATTGCCTACTTTGGAAATGATGAAGTATGTCCATTTGGCAAATTAATAACTTTTTACACTTAAGAGCCTCAACATCATTCACATCATTGCTATCTCGGTGACATATGATCACTTGCCTGTATCAATTATCCATCCTTCATAACCCCATTCACACAAGAAAAAGCGAGAAGTGTACCTTCTCCAAAAGGATGTTCCAATGCATTGGTCTCATCGGTGGTCCGATTGAAATGAGGAATACTCTTCATTAGTTGCTCAAATTGCTTTGAAGTGAAGACCACATGACCACCGGTTTCAACCATTGCAATTGTCTTTTCACATAACTGGACCAGCCTTACGAGGAGCTTTACCTTCGTGTTCGCTTATACTTGTAATGCCATGTAGGGTAACCAACTTTCTCCCAACATTTATCCGGTGGATGCCACTTGTAGCCACATATGTTACACTTCTCTTTGACCTCACCTTTGCTATAGAGGGTCAGAGATTCAACAATTGATCGTCCCCGATCCAAATACTCCCTTTGAGACTCTTCTTCTTGAAGCAAAGCACAAGCGCTTCAACACTTGGTAAAGGAGAGTTTAACAACAACTCGACTCCTTTGATGAGAAAATTTTCATCAAACCATTCAAGAACTGAAACAATCTTTGCTCTTCTTCGAGTACTCAAAGGTTAGAAAACGACAATTTACGGAGTAATATTGACTATTCTTGGCAATTCATTCATTGAATCCAATTCTTCCCAAACACACTTCATACTTGTATAGTACTCACTCACAGATCTTCATGATTGCATAGTCTCATAAGTTTCTCTGTTCAACTTATACTTATGTGACCCATTGGCGAGAGCAAATCTTTTCTCAAGTTGAATCCAAATTGCATAAGCGGTTCAATGAACATAATAGACTTTGCAATTGATTCAGACATCGAGTTCATTAACCAACTAATCACCGATTATTACATGTATCCCATCGTTCTTGTAAATTCCCATCATCTTGTGATCTTGGGCCCATTCCTCGATGAAACCTAACTTTCTTTTGGTAGAAAGAGCAATTTCAACCGATCTTCTCCAAGAACGATAGTTTTGTGCTCCTAACAATTTTTCATTCACCACAAGAGTACCAGGGCCATCGAAGGATGTAAATACAATGGATTTTGGAACAAAAGAGATTGATTGTTTTGGCTAGTAGCATCAGTTGAAGAAGATGATCGCCATTGTTAACACGTTGCGGAAGCTTCAACAATCTTGAAAGAACCGTTATAACAACGGATGATTCAACAAATTCGGTCTTGAATAAGACACTTGAACCGAATCACTTTACCGTAATGTAGATGAAAATTGATAGTTATTGATGAAAGAATTGTGATGAGAATGATAGAAATGATGGAGAAATGATGATTTGATAATGATCGGAAAAAGTTAGTTACGGTGGTTTATGGTGATCGGAAAAGTTAGTTACGGTGGTTGTAACGGTTATGGCGATCAAGAACTCATTCTCGAGCTCGATACCTTGTTGACATAATGAGTGAGAGAACACACAGCTTCACACAATGAAAATGATTCTCCTTATTACTTCAAAATGAAAGATACAAAGGTTTTATACACGAGAAACATATGGGAGGAAGGAGAAAAGAATAATGTAAAAGTTACAAAACAAACCCTACACTATTTCAATGTTCCAATATGAGTCCTTCAACTATTAACCAACCTCTTTTACATAGCTTGAAATCACAATGACAAAGAGCAAGGTAAGGGGCAAACATGACTTTCATAGCTAAGTTACCAATCATCACAACCTTTCGTACATAACAGGAAATAGTAGAATTTAAGTTGGTTGTTCTCATTTGCAAGACATAACATCAATTAACATTAAGACGTTTTTTTATTGATTTATCAAGTCTTAAAATTTAATTGAAAAAACTATCTTATCTGATTAAGGATTTCATGAACTCGAGACACATATGATTGAAATAATTTAATATGAAACTGATCACACGATTCAGTTTAATATCTAGACTATAATCATTCCCACACAACAATATTCCTATACACTTAACAAATAAGTCAGAGTCAAAGCTACAATTAAGTACCTCTCTTTTATCGGATTTCTAAGAAAACATGATTATGGACGACCGACTCTCGGGTTCGAAAAAATCTTACAAAACATATTTTGATCAAATTTGAACACTTGTCATTTGTTGTTGTGAGTCACATGGTTTTATTATCTCCCAAATTCAGAAGCTTGCAATAAAAATTTCATGTACTTGAGTGACTTATGTTTTAGTTGTGGTATTCAAAGCTGGCATTTTCATGGTTGAACATTTTTTCTATAAACATGTTCTACTTGGTCATTTGAGGCTATATAAAGTGTGTGGAATTTGATTCCATAAAGTTAGCGTATGCATGGTAAGGTCAATCATCTTAGTTTGGTTGTTACAAAGTGTCGTTTTACTTCTCTAGGGGACGATTCCTTATAAAGTATATTAAATTTAAACAAATATTTACATGCCTACAGTGCTAAACCATTCACGCAATACAACACATGTCTTCCTAAAACGCCCTAAGCATAAAACACGATGAAAAAATATATATCAGTGTATTCATAACCTGCTTTGCTCACACTATTGTTTATGTATAGCAACTCTTCAAATGTACTCTTCACTAGTGATGAGCTTGCGTATTTGCTCTAATCCTTCATAATCTGCAACATGCAGTTACTTTTAGTATCTTACAGCAATTTTAAGTGCACAATGCTAGACAAACATCACTTATAAAATAGTCTGCTATTAAGTAAATCTACGTCCATACAGAGTATTTGAGTCATTTAATGGTAAAATCATTCGTTGTAGACAACCCTATAGTCATATATTAAAATAAGCACGAAAAACAAACAATGCATTCAAATAGAATATTTTCTTGAAACATTTTCTAAAAATGTATAACTTTTTTCTCTGGCACTTTTCGATATTTCATTGCACTTTTTACTTTTATAAATAATATCATTTAAATATGTTTTGAAGATTTCAACGCATTTTTAGAGACAAAAATCGCTATTTTTCTATAAGAAAACAAAATTGAAAATTAGAAAATTTTTTCTACAACTAAACGAAGCATGTTTAATATTGTGTCACCTGACCCGTTAACTACTTCAATAGTTGAGTGTGACTATAAAAATCCGTTCAAGCCCATAGCCCACTGTTTTTTCAAAACAATTTAGCCAAAAACTGATTTAGTTTTTTCTTCTCTAGAAGCCCATGAATTATTGTTTTATGGTTAATTTCATGTTACCTGCTAATTTTAGGCTCTTTATCAAGTGAGGCTAGCATTCAAAGTAACAAGTGTTTAATACCCGCCGCTCCGCGACTGGAGTTTTTCGATACATACATTTCCCTATAGTGAAACTACATATGCTCAAGATTTGAACTTATTTAAGATTTATGATTGTTGTTGTAACATTGTTGTTCCAAGAGATTGAAGTCCAATGCTTTCATGGTTATATACATCAAAAGGCTTGACTTTCAATCTTAATTCAGTCACCTGATCCGGCTAAGCGTTGCTCCGGACAACTTGTTCTCTGTGAAGGTTCCTTTTGTTCCATATCTAAATATTGTCGTGTCATCGAGTCCAATCTTTTCACTTGGAAGTATATCCCAATCGTTAGTCGGTGATGTTAATACGCGATGTTCAGGATAGTGAGACCCGTCTAATCGCCTCCTCAAATTCCTTTTGTTGTTTCAAGAATCTTTGTGCAAAGGTCTGCACCAGACGTATTGCTAGACCATTGTAACAACGAAAGGAATTCGAGGGGAAGATGAGAACATGACAATATCATAAACATCGTGTATCAATATTAGCAAATGAAAACTGCAATATTCTACCGGGTGGAAAGATTCCAATCAATGACACGAATGTTCAGCTGGATAAGATTCAACGTGGAAAGATCCCAATGAAGAGGACAAACCTCCTGCTTGTCAATCATAACTTTCGTATATGTCTTTGTTTTCGATCTACCATTCACATTTGCCTTGAAACAGTAACTACGCATAGATGGCAGGTATTGTGTAAATAATCATATAAAGGCAAAAGAATTGTTTTGTGAAAAATTTACAATGTAATAGAAAATGTACCTATGACGTTGTTGAACCTAATAGAAGATGTGGTCATAACGCTATTTGTGGCATACGAAAAGTAAGTGATTTATCTTCGAAGATGTTTTTACATATGGCCTCTAAGCCTGTGGCCCAGCCAAAAGCTTAACGCATCACAAGCTTATAACAAAGATATATCACTTACTTTTCGTATGCCTTTTAACCCAAAACTTTTAGATACAAAATTACCTTATTGACTGCAAAATATGAGGCTCAGATATGCAAGTATGGGATCGTCACGAAACATCCGCCTTGGCTGCAACCACTTTCTGAATGTGGATGCCCCGCCAAGATACGGGGCTCGGTAAACATGTCCCAAAGGAATATAAGTGCAAAAAATCATCATCGCCTATTATTGATGTAAGATATAATGGAGCAGAGGATGCTCAGATGGGTCAACAATCCAAAAACCTGGATACGTTCACCATGGCTGCAAAGCTGATGGTTTGCCATGCCAAGAAGTGAACGACCACAACTTTGGTCATCCATTTTTAGATTCATCATAGCCCCTTATAATCAATATCATTATCATGGTAAGAATTGAAACAAACGTGAAGCACAAACAACATGCAACAGATATCAAAGAACGAAAATGAATGGCAACCATGAAGATCTGGATAACTCACCTAATACAGGGAACTGAGGTTTTTTCTATGCAAAGAAAGCATACAAAACGTTACCAGTTCCATAACAACTGAGTGATATCGTAGACAGAAGCGGGTCAAAGGAAGCAGCAAGCAATGGGCCAACAGTTTACACAGGTCAAGAGAAACCCATGTGCCGACCCTAAACGTCCGGAATAAAATAGAAAAGTGCCTTCTCATAATATCCTATATCAATATCTCAAGTATTACCAACCTGTGTAAATTTGGGACTGCCTAACTAATATTCATGGTATCAACCTAATCAACAAATGAAGGAAGCAAAGCTATTGGTGGGCAACTCCCAACAGCTCCAGCCACCGGCTAAAGGCCCAAAATATAGGGCTCGGATAGGGAAGTAACCCGGAAAAATAGGGTACATCCGGCGTGGCTGCAAATCGAATAGGTTGCCATGCCAAGTTCCGGGGAACGTCAGTTTTTCCGGAACCCATATAAACTCATCATCGCCTTATTAGTATTGATGGAAATTACCTTTTATGGAATCAAGTCCAGTAAGATTAGTGTGGCACAGGGAACTAAACCGGAAAACCAAGGTGCATCAGGTATGAAAACGGTGCAGGCCAGTAGAAGTGTATACGGATTCGGTTAGAGAAACCGAGCGTATATCTTATTAACGTTGGGACCCATATTGCGAAACAAGCAGGCCACCAAACAAAGCCCAAGGAAAACACTTTTTAGCCAGCGACTTTCAAGAAAATACAATGGAATTTCATACCGTTCTGCCATTAAGGCCGACAAAAATATAAGGCTCAGACATGGTAGTAACCCGGAAAAACATGGTACATCCGGCATGGCTGCAAACCGAATAGGTTGCCATGCCAAGTTCCGGACAACCTCAGTTTCTCCGGAACCCATATAAACTCTTCATCGCCTCATCAGTATTGATGCCAACAACTTTTCATCGAATCAGTTCCAATAACATTAGGCTGACAGGGGGAACTAAACCGAGAAACATGGTACATCCGACATGCCCGCACCAAGTAGGTTTCCATGCTAAGTTACGGACAACCATAGTTTTCCATAGCCCGTATAAAGTCATTGCCGCCCATCGCAGTGATGCAACAACTGATAAGCCCAACAATTCTATCTCGCAACAATTGTGGAAATTAATCGACCATGATTTTTATGCATTGATAGTGTTGGGAATAGAGATAACAGCCCCCATCGATATGCTTGTGGTTAACATCGCTAAAGATTACACTAGCGGTGGAAACTCGTTACCACCGCCAAGATCATAATTACCATCGCTATTAGGATAATTGTTATGTATTCGTGTATTGATAAGTATAGAAAAGATCTTGTGTATATTCTATATTGTTAGGATTATACTTATCGTGTAAAGGACTCTTTGTGCTATAAAAGGAGATCCTAAGTCATTCTTGATCACTTGTATTATTTCTTAATAATATTGGAGCTTTGTGTTTATTGTTCTTACTTACATTACATCATATAATCATCTTCTAAGTATTACTAAGTATATTCCGTGTGCTTATTAATATAATTCAAAATATCACTAACACAAGGTGTGTGTTTAGATCCTTCAAGTGGTATCGAGCGAGGTTACGATATTTTGATTTAGAAGATCCGAGGAATAAGCTTAACCTACTCACTCAATTCAACGGAGATGGAAAACCGGTCCAACTCTTCTACTCCAAGACTTCCTAAGCTCAAACTTAATGAGTTTGAGATGTGGAGGATAATGATTGAGCAATACTTTCTCATTCAAGACTATGCTCTATGGAGATCATCTTAGCGGTGATTCTTTCAAGCCCTGACGAAG
The DNA here is from genome assembly GCA_022545495.1 of Chrysanthemum lavandulifolium. Taxonomy (NCBI): domain Eukaryota; kingdom Viridiplantae; phylum Streptophyta; class Magnoliopsida; order Asterales; family Asteraceae; genus Chrysanthemum; species Chrysanthemum lavandulifolium. Next base: position 94,260,618 of record CM040246.1, read on the forward strand.
ACTCGAGAAGGTTGGTGACACGAGATGTTGTGACAGTTTACGTGCCTAAGACTAATCTTGAAAAAGCATTGAAGAAGAATGATCTAAAGGCTAGAAGTTTGTTGCTCTTGACTCTTCCTAGAGACCAAATCATTGCTTTCATCAAGTTCAAGACGCAAAAGAACTTTTGAAGAGATTTGCTCGGTGTTTGGTGGTAATGATGCTACAAAGAAGACATAAAAGACATTGTTGAAGCAAAGTTATGAAAACTTCTCTGCTTCAAGCAATGACTCACTGATAGCATCTTCACCAAACTCGGAAGATAGTTACACAACCGATCGTGTTTGGCATTGAGGTAGAAAAGGAAGACCTCAATTTGAAGTTTCTAAGAAGTTTGCCTTGAGTTTCATACTAATGTTACGATCCGGGAAAATAAACCGATATTGAAACTATGAAGCTCAATGATCTTTACAACAACTTCAAACTCATTGAACAAAGATTGAAGAAGGGTGAAACTTAGTACAAGCTCAAGCGACTTGGCTTTGATGTCAACCTCTGTTGACGGTGATGATCTGAAGATGACTGTGATGATGACATTGCCACCGCTTGGTTCTCAGCTTCCACTAGTAATGTTAATGTTACCACTGCAGTTCAAAGAAGAAGATTGCGATATTGAAGATCCTACCTTTTATGCTTTTATCTCCACTCAAGTTAATGGCTCTATATTAACTCATGAAGACATAGAGCAAATTGATGAAGATGACTTGGAGGAGATGGATATAAAATGGCAAATAGCTCTTCTTAGCATGAGGGCTAGGAAATTCTACAAGAAGGCGGCAAGCCAGTTCATCAATGGTGGTGAAACCGCAGGTTCGACAAAAGAAAGTAGAGTGTTTCAATTGTCACAAGTTAGGGCATTTTGCTAGGGAATGCGTAAGACCAAAGATGAAGGACAACAGTCTACTTGGTACAAGCAAAAGAAAGAACCAACTGTGGAAGAACCAAAGGCAATATTGGCAATTGATGGTGTGAGCTATGATTGGAGTTTCATGGTGATGAACAAGAGGAAGAACCTTGAGATCTTTGCTCTTGTGTCTGAATTTGCTCTCATGGCTTTCTCGACTATGAGGTACAAAACTTTGAAAGTTGTTCTAAAACATGTAGGGCGCTAGAGAAGTTGAAAGGCTTAATGAATCTTATGAAAATCAAAGAACGGAGTTGTTTATGCTAATTATGTTGTGTCAAACCTTAGGAGAGGTATAGCCGTATTAGAAAAACAACTAGAGCACTATAGAGAAAATGAGTCAAAATATAATGATGATATGATTCTTCTTAGAAGAGGTAGATCATAAGACAACTGTGAATGAGGCTTTCCAAGAAGAGCTTGAAAAACTTAAAAGATAAATGGAAATGTCAATTTAACAGAGACACTGTTATTATCGATCTAAGTCAATTGATAAAATTTGGAATTGAGAATGTAAGATATAACTTTTCACATACATCAAACCATAACACAAGGTGGCGTATAAGATGGAATTCTAGAGAGAAAGTTAGAGGTTTAGGGAACTTAGTGAGAGAAAGTGAAAGATATTATTATGAGCTCCACTCTCTACCTTGGAAGGTAGAGTATTTATAGTCTTACATAACTCGCCACACTTTGGGGCGTGGATCGGGCATACAGGTGGGTAAAGACCGTCCGTCCTCCACGGTGTTACTTAACTAAATTACTACTTAACTTAAAGAACTACGACTACGAGCTTTCTAACGATTACATATACTTGAGGTGACCGACTCTTTAATCTGGGAATTTCTAATTCCTAACAATCTCCCCAAGGAGGTCACCTCAATAATGTACCAAAATTACATTGAATACAAATAGATATGACATTTAACAATTGATCTTGCATTCTTGATGTAGTCCTTTGCTCCTAAGCTCGTAGTCATTGATTCTTCACAATGCATGTTTGGTTATTCCAAGTGGAGGTCTTTCTTGATCCACGTGATGATAAGTTTGAGCCATCTTTGGAGATCATCACTATCAAAAATCTACGAGACATCCATTGTGGTGTTGTGACTTTGGGACCGACATGCTCACATTACGGATCATGATATCTTCTCATCGAGTAGCGGAAGCATTTGTTGAATCATGATATTGGCGGCGTAGCGAAGCACAGTGTGAAAATATCGAGTCATTGATGCACTAATCATGATTTCTTTTGAGATGAATGTGTTAAGTGAGCATGCGGCTATGGATTGACCGCTTCATTACGATCATTTGCAAGCGTCGGGCGTACACATACAACAGATTAGCAACAAATCGCGAAAGTGTCTTTGATCACTTCGTTGAATTGAGGTACACGGCCCGGTTCCCGTTGATCGATATAAATCTTGCTGTGATCGGTAGGATTCCTAAGAATCTCCTTGACGGGGTTTCGCAATTGTTCTAGCGTTCTCAAACCGGAACGTCTCAAAGAAGACAACACGGAGTGAGTGAACCGGTAATTTTAAGTCCAGCGATTGATGAAAAGAGATTTGAAAAACAATCGTGTATTGCTCAATAGAAATTGTTTTTGCAATACAACGAAGGTTTTATTGAAAATCAATTATCAATCATAAAAATACCTTTTGGTTTGAAAAATGAGTACACGGTCGATGTGCTAAAGAAAAGAGTTTATAAGCACAAAGACCGGTTTTCAAAGGTATCCGTCAATCCCTAACTTTGAACGAGGTTTGATTCAAGAGATTGAATCGCCCCATTGTTTCTGTTCGGTTGTCACATGGTTGATCTATAAAATAGATCTCACATGCCACCTACCGAGAGCTTGTTTGATGTTGGCTCGAGGCTTTCCATCTTCATTGTGAATATGTAAACACATCACTCGGATGTTACGGCAATACCACAAGGATAATCGTGGGACTCAAGATATAATCTCTCTTTCCACATTGTGTGAAATAGAGAGTCTTCATTGAAAGTGTCCTAATGAGATTTATTGATGATCTCGTGGCTCTAGACTCAATTTGTGCATATTTGGATCCTATAACGGAGACTAGGGAGAGGTCTCCTTTTTCAATATCAACCTTCTCTAAGAGAAAGTCGATAGATAATGTCGGTTCCCGTGAGAATGAAACAAGCCCTTTTAAGAGGAACTTGAGTGGTTTGGAAAGTTGAAGTGCGGTCGTCCTTTGGGTCCATGACGTCTTGTCTTCAATACCGATGTTACCATCGGTAGCATATGAATTGAACCGGTTTACGCCTAAGGTTGAATAAATGGAGGCTATTTGTTTTCACCCTTTTCTCATTCAATTCTTTTAATTCTTCAACCCTTGATTGCTTACCAAGACTTCATAGCTAGAACCTTGTTGGGTTTATTCGATGCTAGCTCGGTCTTAGTCCGCACTCTTCCCATATCTCACTTTTCTCCTTTTATCATCATACCTAAGGACTTCTACACTAACTAGTGGATTGTCCTGGGTAGATCCCTCCGGTTACGGCGGATCATGGGAACCAATACCTAACCTTATCATCCTTATATCACCGTACATAAAGTAAAGTTGGTCGGTCAATTTGGTATTGTTCATACGCCATTGGATCCAATTGAAAACCATTTGAAAATCAATTCGGATACTTGTGATATATAATCAAAGCATTTTGTACTGAATTGTTTTGATATTTTAGACGAGAACTCCCCTCAACATGTGCATCAAGTATTTGAAAATGTTTTGCACACGGAGGCAAGAGAAAGAATTAACTTCTTTGATTACCATTTTCTAAAGATATCAACATCACTTCCTCAACGGATCAAGTGGGTATAGCAAATCCGGGAAGGATGAGGTTTCCATGAATTTTGCTCCCCTCAATATGTGCCTCGAGGTTTGAAAAGAGTTTTGCACATACTAGAGGAACCCGCACATTAGGATGAATGATCACGTTTCAAATCAAAGGTTTAAGATAGATGCTCCCCTCAACATGTGCATTGAAAAATTGAAATCGTTTGTCACATGTGAGAAGGACGACATGTACATTCTTTTATAACCATTTACACGATTATCGGTTTAAATCCAATTTAAATCACACATTCTCCCCGATCACAATTATCAAATCATTTGAGATTTGTGATCTCGTATAATTTAAATTGATTTTGAAAGCTTTAAGGAGAATTGTGACTTGATTGTGAAAGTGTTTTAAGCGATATGGATCGATTTTAAGACTTTAAACTCCATTTATAAAACATGCATGTATATCTTTTGAAAACAATTTAATGCCAAATAACTTTTTAATTTAATTGAAATCATTCTCCCCTCAATCAATGACGTAGGTTGTTGATTGAGAGATAGAGATTTTGACAAATAAGTCCGATGATTATCAAAAATAGAGATCGAGTTATTTTTCAAAGCATTTGGTTTTCAATGATAAAGTTTATAGAATCGAGCATAGAATTTGAAAACATGGTAAAACATGGCTCTGTTCTTTCTTTAAAACGGGTTATTGCACGAAAATGACAATAAACCATTTCTCTTTCTCCCAAAATATATATATATTTTATATATATATATTTTTATATATTTTTTTTTTTTTTTTTTTTTTTTTTTTTTTTTTTTTTAGAATTGAACAACATCTAAAGACCCGTGTCATTCTTTGAATGACAACACAAAAAACCGTAGATATTATCGAACCGGAAAAAACATGACAAAATGACAATATTTTTGAAGATTTTTTTTTTTTTTTATTTTTATGGATTTTGAAAGTTTTATAATTTTGTATTTTGTTTTTCAAATAACTATTTACAAGAGATAGATGAAGAAAGACCTTTACTCCTCGTCTTCCTCACGAAGGCGTTTGAGAGTTTCGGTTGAAGGCTTTTCAAACCAAGTCGTGGAAGAATAAACTCAAACGTTCTCTTGGAAGAGCTTTGGTGAAGATGTCCGCTAGCGATATTCGGACCTCACAAAATATAGTTCCACCACACCTTTTCCACTTGTTCCACGATGAAATGATGTCGAATGTCGATATGCTTTGCTCTTGAGTGTTGAACATTGTTGCATGAGAGAGCAATAGCACTTTATTATCACGATGCGAGAGGATTTTGTTGAATTCAAAGCCATAGTCGGATAATTGTGATCTCATCCATAAGATTTGAGCACAACAAGATGACATGGCTATGTATTCAACCTCTGTAGAGAAATAGAAGTACTCATTTGCTTCTTTGAAGACCGACTCACAAGCTTATCACCCAAAAGCGAGCACCTCGGCGTGCTTGACGTGTATCTTGACAACTGCATGATCGGCATACGCATAGGCCGTTAGTGACATACCGGTGTCCTTGGTACCATAGTCCCATATTGATGGTTCCTTGGAATACCGAAAGACCCGTTTAAGCGCTTCAAGGTGCTTTTTAGTAGGCTTAGCACGGTATCTAGCACACATGCACACGAGAGAACAAAATGTCGGTCTACTAGCGTTGAGATACATCGGGATCCAATCATACTCCTATATTTCGTTTGGTCAATCATGATCCACGAGAGGTCCTCATCTAGTTTGGTTCGGTCAATCATGGGGTGTCAGCGGGTCACTTGAATCAAATCAAATTTCTTTAAAATCTCATTGCATATTTAGATTGATTTATGAAAATGCCTCCGGGACTTTGAGAAATTTGTAATCCCAAGAAAAATGACATTTGTCCCATCATTGACATTTGAAACTTTGAACTCATTTCATTTGAAAACGATCACATTCCATTGGGTCGATCGAGGCAAAATAATATCATCAACATAAATTTGAACATGAATCAAATGTTTGCACGACTTCACGGTGAACAATGTAGGATCAATTGCTCCTTTGATGAATCCGGTTGATAGAAGAAACTTTGATAGTGTATCATACCATGCCCTTGGAGCTTGCTTTAAACCGTAAAGAGCTTTCTTCAAGCGATAAGCGTGAGTAGGAAGCTCTTGATTCACAAATCCTTCGGGTTGGTGGCGTGAGCGACTTCTTTAAGATCTCCGTTTAGAAATGCCGTCTTTACATCCATCGATAAACTACCATGTTCTTACTAGCGACATTAGCGAAAAGATTACGATTGCCTCGATTCGAGCAAGCTGGAGCAAAAGATTCTTCAAAGTCTATACCCTCCTCTTGACGATATCCTTTAGCAACTAATCGAGCCTTGTTCTTCAACACATCACCATGCTCATCAAGTTTTACTTTGAAGATCCATTTTAGAGCTATAATCATAGCACGATCGGGCGGTACTAACTCCCATACATCAAGGCGATCAAACTCATGAATTTCATCTTGCATAGCATTGAACCGACTATCTTCATTCATAGCGGTTTAACATCTTTTGGTTCGATCTTAGATAGTGCGGAGTTGAAGAAGCACCATAAGGCATCGGTTGCGAGTTGCTTCGGGTTGATCTGAGACGAGAGGATTTCCAATTATGTTGTCTAATGGATGATCGTGAGTCCATTTTCGAGGTGTTCATGTGGCATTTGTTGAGGCGAGGTAGGCGAGTCGATGTCTCTGAAGAAGATGGTTCGATGATGATTCGGGAGTAGCAAATATGTTTTCAAATGGAGCATCTTGAGGAGTAGCAAAGGGATTAACTTCATTATTGATGTCGAAACATTTCCATGATGTACATTTGAAGAATGATGATTTGTTGATGAGGCGAAGGATCGTGACGGTGCTTCTTGGCTTAAAGATATTGAGGCCGAAGGATTGACTTCATTCAACGGAATATGAGCATCCTCTGTTGTAGGGATCAACACCTCATTAGTAGTAGACTCATCAGTTCATCAAACATTGGATCAAACAATTTCTTTACATCATCTTGGATGGAGGTACATATGGCGTTTCTTGAGAGGAGTTTGGAACAAGGGATGAACCAATAGGATTGTTTTGAAGTGCGGGTCTGGTGGAGTGTCCGAGGAGCCATTTGACCGGTCGACTCATCAAGCGTAACGTGAATTGTTTCCATGATATTTCGGGTTCTTTTGTTGTAGATTCGGTATCCCTTTTGTTTGGTGCATATCCTACAAATACTCCAATGTCGACTTTAGCTCTAAGTTTGCCCAAGTCTTGACCCTCATTAGTTGGATAGCACAAGGCACCAAACACACGAAGGAAAGATAGATTAGGTTTCTGTTGTGGACAAGTTCATATGGAGTTTTTCCATGAATGGTGTGAATCGGGGAGCGATTTTGTGTGTAACATGCGGTGGCAATTGCTTGACCCGGAGAAACATTGGAACCTTTGAGTAGATCGGCATTGTTCTAGCGACTTCAACAAGAGTGCGATTTAGTCTTTCAACTACACCGTTACATTGAGGGGTTCGTGGAACACTTCTTTGATGGTGATTCAATGCTTTCATAGAATTCACTAAGTTGTTTGTTGACAAACTCGGTTCCATTATGCATTACGATAATTACGGCGGTTTTATTTAGTCTAACTGCGGTTGTTTGATGAGTTTGATGATGATGTCGGGAGTTTCATCCTTTGTCCTTAAGAACTTGACCCGGTGAATCTAGAATAATCATCAACCACAACTAACACATATTTCTTCCCAAAGATATTACGCACCTCATTGGTCCACATAAATCCATATGAATCATATGAAGAACTTACGTGACGAGTTAGTAGGTTTGGGTTTGTGGGCATACTTCTTGCTTTTTCCCATTGGCATCTTGAACAAAGATGATCCTTTTCATACTTTAGTCTAGGTAAACCTACAACTAAGTCCTTTACGGAAAGATTGTTGATGGTGCGAAGTTCAAGTGATTGAGGCGACGATGCCATAACCATGACTTTGTTTTGAAGCCTTTGATAACAAGCATTGGTGAAGCTCTCATCATGTCATCGATAGAGATAGTGTAAAGGTTTGAGCCACGAGTTCCTTTCAGCAGTTCCTTACCATTAAGATCTCTAACAAAGCGGTATGTTTTACGAAGGCTACTTCTAGATCGAGTCACGAATTGACCAGCGAGAGAGCAGTTATGACCTAAACCTTCCACATAATACACTCGGAGATGACACTATCACCAACAACATAATCTCCATAACCCATAATAGCACCGAAATGATCATTACCAAATCTAACGGTCCCGATGAATTTGCTCACGAAGTTCATGAGCCGTGACGGTCTCAGGTCATATGCTTGGAGCGACTGAGTCCGGTACCACGAGCGATTTGAGCGATCTGCGGTTGAACACGAGACAAGAATGGATAAGCGGATAATTGGGATCCCCATGCAAGAATGGGTTCCATTTGGTTAGTAACAGCAGTTGGAACACCCGCATCGAAATAGAAGCATTCATATCGAGACAATGAGGTAATGGAATCATTATGAGTAGATGCAATACTAGTGTACGTATTAGTCCTGTTTACGATGTGACCACTTCTTAAGGAATAGTTCTACCGGTGGGCATCCATTTTCTAGTGGGCATTATCGATTGGTCTTATGACCAACGGTATCAATAAGAACCTATTCTTTGAATGTTCTTCTGTGGGTTTCCATTGTTTTCTAACTTTCTTTCGCTTTTGCCTTTTAGCCTTTTTAGCATGAATTTTAGCATTAACAATATTAATGGACAATTAACATCATTAGGCAAAGCATTGACATCACATCCATGATTAGAAGCGAATTCAAGCAATCATCGGTACAAGGTTTGCAAATAGTATCGAATTGAATTAATTACGATGCGCTTATGGCTAATACTAGAATCAACACGATTCGTTTTATTCGATTCAAACTTAAGGTTCCTAGATTGTTCTTCTACTTTCTTCCAATTGCACATTCTTAGCTTGAGAGGTCCTATCATTCCTTGTATTGTCTTGAGACTTTGACTGCTCCCTTTAATGTCACGATTACTCTGTAGAGGAATGGGAACATTAGTTTGTTTTACTACTCTTTGCACCACTGTTTAGATGTCTTTGGGATCGAACTACATGCGGTGCACTACGGTTCACTTTCATAAAGCTAGATGTCTTGAGATTGGTACTCTAGAAGGCACATTAGAGTTCACTTTCCTAGCATTGTGGATCTAGAATCGAACTACTCAAGGGTACACTCGACTCTCATTCAAAACATTGGGAATCGAGTGCATCTCATATTTGGCCTTAGGCATTGAGCATGGAATCAAAGGTTAACTCTCTCACCTAATGTCTTTGGGCATATGGTGATCAAGCATTCTAAGATTTCTTGAGATCGTTTGGCATATGAGCATGCATGTCCAATTGCATTATCATGAGGTTTCTCTAGCTTATCCTCTTCAACAATCTCACGCAGGCATTCTAAGCAATCCTTAAGGGATGAGAAATATGTTTGAATGGCAAGTTTGTTGTTCCTTAGGTGAGGGGACATATGTCACGGATAAAGCGATTTATTGCGAGTGAACCTTAGATACAACATTCTCCTCATTGATCATTGGCATTTTCCTTTTACGACTCTTGATTCTCAATTTCCTTTTGCAATGAAGTTATTTGTTCGTTGTTTTTGTTCTGAGTGACTTTAATTGATTCAAACAACTCATTGAAATGACGTTTAACCTTTTCATTCTCTTCTAGAAAACTTTCGTTTTCCTTTTGTAAAGCATTTACTAGGTTTTGAAGATGAAACGTTTGAGAATTACGAGAATCTAAAGAAGGAGGCATTTGGGAGCTGTCATATTGTTCGTTTGACCCTTTAATTGAGAGATTTGGGCTTTCAACTTTACGATCGTGTTACGAGCTTGAATCTGTTCATCTCGTTTGTTAATTTGAAAAGCGCATCAAACTCGGAGCATCGAAGATGTCTTGATATTTGAAGTTTTGACATTTTCTTTGAGATGTTGATATTTTAGTTGTAGATTAAAATACTCAACTTCTAGTTTAGAAAAATGTTTAACCAAATTGTCATGATCATCCGGTTCAATTTTCTCATTTAGTTTAGAATTAGTTTTTCAAGCTCAATGACACGATCATGGGAGACTTTCGGGGCCGAGATAATTCATGAAATTTGGAAGCATTAATAGAGCAATTTGAAGCGATGAAAAACACATCTTGAGCAACACATTCGATAATAAGATTCTCATTTAATGTATGCAAGTTCTTTCTCTCAATCTCATTATATTTTAGTGCACGCTCATAATCACTAACTTGACAACCATTGCATCAAATTCCTTTTCCATACCTTTAATATCGACTTCTACCCCTTTTTAAGACTCTCAAAGTGATCTTTTAGAAGTTTAAAGAAGGGCATGACCTCGATTAAATAACATTCTTTCATTTGTTCAAAACCTCTTTCACCTTGATTATACCGATGGGAGTGATCCTTTTCTTGCAAGTTTTCTCAAAATCAACAAATAGTTGGAATATAACGTATTGGCTAATTAATGTCTTGCTTTTAGTGGCAATTGTTCTAGGTACAAGATGCATAGGTGTATTAGGAGGATACACAGTTGCTCTAGGCATTTTCGAAGGGAGGTTTGTTTCTACAATATTTTCGACTTTACGCTTATCTAAATCCATTTTCGAAAGACTTGTTCGAAGTCAACAAAGTCGAGGCTTAAACTTGTTCAAGGCAATCCAGTTTTCCTTCTTGTAATCATGAGGAGAGAAGATTATGTTTTCTCTTTGCATTTGGGATCATCTTGCTTCTTATTCATCTTTTCCTAGTGATTTCATTTAAAATCTTATCTTCCTCGGTGCACTCAACGCAACTAGGTTTACGCCTAGGCTTAAGGACTTCATTACCATCATAAATTACCTTATGAGCATTTCTAGCCTTTTTAATTACCTCTGGATTTGGTTCCTCTACAAGGGGCAGCTATGCTATCGCTTAGAACTCTATGCTTAGTGATCATGTGAGCGATCTGAATGGTGTTTCCTTGTAAATACAACTTGTTTTCAAGTTTGTTTTCAAAGTTTTGATTAGAAAAATCTCTCAAGAGTTTTGATTCCTTTGCATTAAATTCTTGCTTAAGCATTTTCACATTTTCTTGAAGTTCTTGTTTTGCTTAGTTGTTTTAGAAAATTTTTCTTGCAGAATTTAATTCTTGTTTCAATACTTCTTCTCTAAACTTACTTTTCTAATAATTGTACTCACTTGGACATCCATTTCACCTTTCACGGTGGTCAACTCAAATTTTGCCGTTGTTCATAAATAGCAACACGTTCCTTATAGGCATTTAGTTCGAAATTATGGAATCATTAGGAGCACATGCGGTGTATTCATCAAAGACATAGTCATTGTTGATTGCGAAGAAGATGCATCACTTGGTACAACTTCACTTTCACTTTGTTTCACGTATTGATCGTATGGGACAATATTGATATTACCCATATTTTCAACATTTGATTCAATAGTTTCGATTGGTTGTACTTTGTCATGCATCTGTTGCACATCGACATCATCGTATAGCTTTAATACCTCGAGATGAGTTTGTCCTTGGATGGGCCGACTTGTGGTGAAGAAGAGATCTTGGGAGAAACCATTGGAGAGATGCTAGCCATAAAGATTGTGTGTGCGATGGGTCCATCATCTACATCAGTCGTATGCATCACGATCGGCGACTTGAAAGGCGTTCGATGATTGTGACCTATCTCACGAATAGGTTGCTCATCCATATCGCATCATAGGTCTTGGCATTACCCTCGGCAAGAAATAGCAATTCCTCTTCATCCAACGCAGCACCATTGTCACGAGCTTGTGTGAGCAACATCTTATCTCGAAGTAATCGGCGATACAGTGGGCGCTTTGGAGATGTGCGGTTCCTTGCAATGTGTCCTTCACCACCACGGTTATAGCATTTGATTGGCTTAGGTTGACCTTGGTTACTATTTCTTCCTCGATTACGGTTTCCAACATAACCTCTCCCGACTCCACCTCTTCCCCGATCATCTTGTTTTTCTGAGCTGGTTGCCCCATAATTTTCCCATCTCTTATCAAAGAATGGTTGTGAAGATTGGAGCGGTTCGGATCTCATTACATGTGTGGAGTTTGTTGGTGTGAGGTGAAAGTGTCTGTTCTCTTTGACCATGAGTGTTAGTTGAGTGATGAAATGTTCCATGACAACATTTGCATCGGGTTGCTTGAACCTTGGATCGAAATGGGTTTGTGATTATCATGATTCATGGGTGCAACTTGAGAAGCATTGTTGGAAGTCCCATCATTTGTGAAGAAGGCGGTTGAATCATTTGTAGACCTTGTATCTCACGACCTTTGAGCGATCAAGAATTCTCTTTTCAAACATGGCATGACTCTCATTTTGAAGGAGGAAGGCATAGAGTTGCTCATAGTTTGTATCCTTCAATCCTTTAGTGAGTTTCACGGTGACAAACTTGTGCCATTCGGGATTCATATTGTTTACAAATTTAGAGTTCAAGCGAATGTTAGGCATAGTCATTCGATGTTCCTCATGTCATTCACTAACTTATGGAATCTCACATAGTACTCATAGACACTCTCATCGGTTTCATCTTGAAGTGCTCAAATTAATCATAGAGTTGTGATTCTCTGTCTTCCATGGTTAGTTACGAACACGAGAGAAGCATCTTGACATTATCCCAAAGCGCCTTTGCTTGATGTTATGATTGATCGACTTGTAGATGTCTTTAGGAAGACCTTGAAGAACAATGTTTGAAGCCACGATATCGCATCAAATCTCTTTTCTCCTTATCATCAAGCTCATCATACATCTTAGGTCCATCCATACCGTAAATAGGAGTACCATCTTCATTAGTATCAAGTATGTCTCTAGTCGTTTCAACTCGATATGGTCCTTCATCAATGGATTTGAGAATATTGACACCATTTTCCTTTCCAAGGCAATACAATCGATTCGTTGAGCCCAAGAATCGTAGTCGATTCATCAAGCATGGGTGGGCAGTATCGATCCATTGCTTGTACATCCTCGGCAACGATGGAGATGACGGTAGGGGCGTTGGTGGACATGTTATCGATTATCACGGGATTTTATAACTCAATGATTAAACCGGAAATAGATTCTTTCACGGATTTTACTAAATCAAGAGAAAACCGTAAACAATCACTCAAGTCGCTAGATGATAAAGCTCTAAGTCGCTAGAAACAAATCCACTAAGTCGCTACCAATTAATTAGCTAGACACCCAGTCGCTAGAATCCCAAGTCGCTAACGGAAAACAAGTCGCTAAGTAGTAACTCGCTACGGACCAAGTCGCTAACCAAATTTTGGCGACAATTAAGCTACACAAGTCGCTAGAGACACAAGTCGCTAAAGAGCAACTCGCTCTTGACCAAGTCGCTACCACAAGTCGCTACCCGTGTGGAGATTCCACTACTTGTCCTTTAACTCGCTAGCTCTAACTCGCTAGCTTTTAACACTGTAACTCGCTACAAAATAATGAAGCAAGTCGCTATGAAGAAAACTTATCCGTGAACTAACTCGCTACCATGAAAAACCATATAAACATCACTTTTCAATCCAGAAACAACCCAACCAAGATGATTCAAGCTTACCAAATGAAAACCTAAACACTTATGATGATTCTAAACACAAAAGTACCAACAAAATTCAAACTTTAACACTAGAGATCAACCAAATGATGCAAAAACCACTAAACTTTTCAAACTCAAAACCACCTAAAACCACTATAAATCCAAAGATGTGCAAGATATGATCTAACCATGGCTCTTGATACCAATTGTAAGATATAACTTTTCACATACACATCAAACCATAACACAAGGTGGCGTATAAGATGGAATTCTAGAGAGAAAGTTAGAGGTTTAGGGAACTTAGTGAGAGAAAGTGAAAGATATTATTATGAGCTCAACTCTCTACCTTGGAAGGTAGAGTATTTATAGTCTTACATAACTCGCCACACTTTGGGCATGTGGATCGGGCATACGAGTGGGTAAAGACCGTCCGTCCTCCACGGTGTTACTTAACTAAATTACTACTTAACTTAAAGAACTACGACTACGAGCTTTCTACATATACGATTACATATACTTGAGGTGACCGACTCTTTAATACCGGAATTTCTAATTCCTAACTGTGTACTATGTAAAAGAGCTTAAGTATAATATTTTTAGTGTGTCACAAATGTGTGACAAGAAGAACAATGTTCTTTTACCAAAGATATGTGCTTTGTTCTCTAAGGATTTTAAGATGCTGATGAAAGTCAAATTCTTCTTAAGATTCCTAGAAAAGGCAACTTATATAGCTTTGATATGAACAACGTTGTTGCTAAAGATGATTATGCTTGCTTACTTGCAAGGCCACGATGGATGAATCCATGTTATGGCATAGAAGACTTGGTCATGTTAACTTCAAAACCATTAATAAGATTGTAAAAGATGGTTTGGTGAGAGGCTTACCTCGGAAAGGATTTAAAAATGATCAAACACATGTGGCTTGTCTTAAAGGCAAACAACACGAGCTTCTTCAGTCAAAGCTAGTTAACTCTATTGCTCACCCACTTCAAATGTTACATATGGACTTATTTGGTCCTACATCTATGAGCAACTTGAATCTAAAGAAATATTGTCTTGTAGTATTGATGATTTTAGCGAGTTTACATGGGTTTTCTTTCTTAGAACCAAGGATGAAACAATGGCATCCTTAAGATCTTTATCACAGAAGTTGAAAACCAATATGATATGAAAGTTAAAATCATTAGGTGTTATAATGGGACATAATTTAAGAATAGAGTTATGGATGATTTTTGTAGAGATAAAGGTATTAAAAGAGAATTTAGTGTTGCTAGAACTCCTCAACAAAATGGTGTTGCTGAGAGGAGGAACAGGTGTAGCCACCTGTAAAATTTCACTATCATCAACTTTCACATTAATAAACTAGATTTTTATCAAAACTTATTTGAGCTAAGTTGAGCATTTTAGCATGTATGTTTTATTTTATTGCATAAAAATTTATGCATCTCCGAGTAGTCTTATTTAATCATGCCCGATATTTACTGATAGCTAAATCAGTCTCACAAGAAATTTTCTTGTCTTACGAGCCGCACGCGTACCGACACTCAATTAGTTATGGCTAAAGTCAAATAAATATTTTCCGAGTTAGAAATAATATTTTCAAATTTTACTTTTATAGAAACATATTCAAAATTATATATTACACGTTTCTGTCAAAAACGTCAAACCGAAACACCGCGACACACATTTAAGCTCAATCGGGACACGAAATACAAAACGTAATATCAAAATAACTTCCCCCCCTCCTAATCTCAGTTTTGTCGCCTAATACACCTCACCAAATCACATGTATACCTTGCAACAATAAACAAAGTGGCTTTACTTCTTAATATATGGATATTAGCACTAATTGGGCTCACTATCTATTACCCATTAGTTTTTTTTTACAAAAAGGCTTTCCTCCCTTTTGTGCTTGCATACCAACGCCCCCACACAATTCCCCAGCTACATATTCTCTTCAAAATGAAAAAAGGAAGCATGCTTTGGTAAGTGAAATGGGTATTAAGAGGTATTACTTTATGCACATTCTTCCTATTATCCAAGAACTAGTTTTACCTATTAGTAATTTGGCCTAAACAAGATTCCATCCTTGCTCCTTAAATTAGAACAAACACATCTATTTGCCTCACATTTCCTTTCTAAATTCTCACAAGAAATTACAAGTAATCAAGAGTTTGGAGCTTTGGGAAAATCTTGGGTAAAAGTCTTGGGTAAACAAGCAAATATTTGGAGTTTTGGGTTAGGAAAATTTGGTTCTTGGGTTGTCATTCCATTCGACATACAAACAACTCATCCACTGTAAGGAATTCAAATTTTGTGCTTTCCTTGTTCATTTAAGTTACAAATATGTAGTACCTTATAATATGATTTATTCTTTATGTCTTGAAAACTAAAATGTGTTTCTTGTTCATCCTTACATTCGACCCATATACATGCATACTAAGAACTTGTGTTTCGAGCTTGTGTGGTAATCTTGAACTTGCTTAATACTTGTGAACATCTCAAAAATAAGCTAGTGCTTATTTGTTTGCTTACTCGACACCCCCATAAACTTGAGACTATTTTGAGTTATTTCGAACTAAAAACGACTAAGAAAACTTGGATCTAAAGTTAACTTGAGTATTGGCTCATCTTTGGAAATTTTCCTATTAGCTTAATTATAACTTATTTTCGGTTTCAAAGTGCTTGTTAGTTTACTTTGGATCTATGTTTCCATGCGTTAAGCACAAAACCCATTTTATACACAAGTAAAGTTGATATTTTGTTCACTGTAAAAGATGTAAAGGAGACCACTGCGCTATACCTTAATATAGACAAACTGTTTCGTTAATATAACACAAAAGATGGGCTAGTCCGATGGTAGGGCCGTTGGCTGTTAATCTGGAGGTCTAGGGTTCGACTCCTGCTGCCATCCCTTTCACCATTTAATTCTTTTTTTGAACTTTTCCACTCTTAGCACTTGAACCATTTAAAAACTAAATAACACACTCTCTTAGTAGCATATTACTAGACCTCTTTTACTTACTTATACTATATTTTTATTTATCCTATTTTGATAAGGAATACTTTGGGTCACCAAATTTTAGATGGAAAACTAATAACTATGGACGGGTCATGCCCAATTTTTGTTAAAAATAGTATACTTAGTTTATTTTCATAAAATTGATTAAATTATGAAAACTAGATATTAAATATAACATAAACTTTTTTTTGTACTTATCACCCACTAATTTAGTATAGTATATATATACATATATAAATAATTATCGTAGAACATAAACACTTATATTATAAATACTGGACGTAAGTATTTATTATTTGCCGACGTCGTATAAACATCACAAACACTTTACTTGTGAATATTTTTCCATACTTAGTCATTCGGTTGCTTTCAAACCGAGGACTTATTCGTCATGACTATTTTCATATAATTATATACGTAAGCACTTTTCCAAGAGCCAAAACTTACAAGTGTTTCGAAACCTATTTAAACTTAACCATTGCCACACGGCGATAATAAACACAAACTCTTGAGAATGCTTCAACCGTTTTCAATACATTAAATCATGAATAAAAACAATAAACTAAGACTTGCCATACTAATTATAGGTCGCGTGGCGGTGCCGTGCTCATACTACCGACTTTACACTACTCGGATTACATTTGCTAAGGTGAGTTCATAGCCTCGCTTTTACTTGTTTTTCAACCCCTGAGGAGATGCATGCTATAAACTAGAACACAAGTCTTTTCTTAAGCTGTATGCTTGCACGATCATTATTATTATAGCCTAAGTTGCACGCCATAAGTCCATTACATCATGAACCATTAATCACTTGCGAGTGAGCGAATATTGTGGATAGTACTATGGGAATTAACGACCCGACTCGGTTATCGGAAATAATGGGCGCACTATATTGGTTAACTATGGAATTGGCAATTCCATCCGAGGCGATATTATTACTTACACGATGGTGGGTGTATGCGATTAGTTTGGTGTCATGAGCTTAGTGCATAATAATAATCTCTGTTTTCCATGGTAATTGTATTCGAAGCAATTATCATCTCTTACTTGTGTTAAACCAATTTATTAAACCTATGAGTATCACTCAACATTTTTGTTGACCTTTTTAAGCATGCTTATCTCAGGTACTAATAGGATATCATGAAGGCACGGAGTGGACGTCATGGGATGCTGGAAATGGTGTTGTTTTTAAATAAAGTTATCATTTCGTAAACATTTGAACTATCTTTTATGTAAACTCAAAACTTGTGGTATTTTCTCTTGTGTTCCAAAACAATGAGTTTCATGAAATGGTAACAATCTTTTATTAAAAACGTCTCTTTAGAGTCGTTTTCTATGACTTATGACTGTGATCCTCTAAGTAATACCCCAAATAGTCTTCCGCTGTCACTTTGTGATTTTGGGGGTGTTACAACAGGACACTTATAGAGGCTGCTAGAACCATGTTGATAAGGTTTTAAAATGTACCTTTTTGAGGGGTCGTTTAAGCCCTTATTTGATCACTTTTGTATCCATTATTACTTAATATCGTTCCTTTTCACTTTTAGGTATCTTGAAGGCAAAATCTGGAATAAAGTTAAAGTCTTGAAGAGTCAAAGTCTTGAAGAAGTCAAAAAATCTTGCTAAAATATAAAGTCAAAGTCTTGCTCGATTTCATCAAAGTCTTGCATGCTTAAAAGATAAGTGATATGCAAAATCGTTAAGGATTATCTTGTAATTCTAGAATGTTCTAAGATTAGTTTAGTATTACTTGTCGTACAAGGTTTGTAATTGTAAACCGACTAGGGTTATCCTTAAGCCTATAAAAGGACCCCTAGGTTGGCATTAGAGATTATGTGTTTTTAGAGTTTTAGAGAATACGATATTAGAGTTTTAGAGTTGTTAAAGAATCTGTATAACAAGCAGGTTCTAAGTATTAATAAAATCGTTGAAGTTAAAGTTAATTCTTCTTAGCTTTGTTAAGTAAATTCCGCATACTTAATAGAGTTAGTTCAGTGTTTCATTGTTAGTAACTTAGGATTTATCCGAGGTTATTAAACCCTTACAAGCTATATAAGTTAGTTTGGTTAGAGTACATCGATCCAACAAGTGGTATCAGAGCTTGTGTGGAAACTCTGACTAAGAAGAAACCCTTAAAACCTAGTTAACAACAAACCCTAAAGATGTCATTGAAGTTGCACCACCACCATCCATCACCTCACTCGAATACCAATCATCAAGAAGGAGAGTATGATCTATGGAGCATGAAGATGAGGCGTTACATTGCCATTACGGACCATGCACTATGGAATGTAATTGTCAATGGTAATGAAGTTATTCGAAAACCTATAGAGATTCTGGACAACCTAAACCACCTAAGGTGTCTTGCCAACAACAACAATAAGAAATCAAGAAAAGGCTCTCAACATCCTATTATGCGCTATACACGATGGTCACCTACTCAAGTTTCATGATGCTAAGGATGCTAAACAACTATGGGTTGCTCTCGAAGACAAGGTTTGGAGGTAATGATGCTTCGAAGAAGATGCAAATCTGTTGAAACAGCAGTTTGAAACTTTCCTTTGTTGGTGAAAGAGAAGGTCTTGATCTTGCCTATGATAGGTTCCAAAATCTCCTTAGCATGCTAGAGTTATACAAAGCGAGGTATCTGTTGAAGATGCCAATCGAAGTTCTTAAGGAGTTTGCCATCTACATGGCATGTGATTGCTACTATGATCAGAGGACAACTGGTTTGGATGTTATGGACTTTGATGATCTCTACAACCATCGAAGGTGTATGAGCATGAGATGAATGGCCAAACAAGTTCAAAGTCTCACAATATAGCTTTTGTGTCTTGCGAAAGAGGCGATACTTCCACTAAAAGTCTTGCTTACCTACTCAAAGTCTTGTTGCCCAATCTTGCATATCCTGCTCATTCTATCACAACCATGACCAACCCCACATCATCACCAACAAACACCATCCATTCGATGAAGTCGTATGCTCATTCTTTGCTCACCAAGCTCGTTACATTACTTATGAAGAGGATTTGTCACAAATTGAAGAGGATGCTCTTGAAGAAATTGATATAAGGTGGCAAGTTGCTATGATCACTGCTAGGATCAAGAAGTTCATGAAGAAAGCAGGAAGAGGCATTGACTTCAAACCAAAGCAGGTATCACTTTTGACAAGTCAAAGATTGAATGCTTTAACTGTCAAAAGGCGGACACTTTGCAAGGAATGCAAGTTTGCTAAATATCGAGCAAACAGGATGGTGAGAAACCTAAGCTTGAACTAAAGGAAATTCCTATTCTTGAAACAAAAGCTTTGGTTGCTCAAGAGAATCTATCGAGAGGTTGGTGAGTCTTGAGTTTGATGATGAACCAATAACCTATTGTATGGTAGCGATGGAAGAATCGGTGGAAGAGTTTGATTGGAGCACAACTTTTGATGAGGAACTGGACATCTTGCTTTGGAATCGAGAGATGGTCTAGGAAGCTTTGATTGGAGCATGGAGAATGAAGATGAACACATTACGCTTGCTATGGTAGCTACTTCACCAAGTTTACCCCTATCTACGAGGTATGCTCTAAGTGTCATAATTTTTATCAAAAGTGCTTAATGATTATGTAACGAAAGAGATAACTATAGTAGGGCTAGGTCGGAGGTAGTTGGTTATCAAATCACTTTAGAGTCTATGGAAGCCAAAATAATAACACATGAAAATAATGAAATGGCTTGGGCGAAAAAGTATGAACAACGGGATTATCGGTTAAAATTAAGTGAATGGAAGTTAGGATGTAAGATTTACGAAATTGAAAAGCTAACTAAGGAAAGGGATGATTTGTTAGAAAAGTTTCTTTGCTTGGGACAATCGGTCTTTCTCATGTTAGTTATGTTGAAAAGCAGAAAGAGCTTACATTAGAAGCTGGACTAGGTTTTGGTATGGACTTTAGTAGCATAGAAGAAAACCCACCTAGTAATGAGGACCAACTTGATTTTGAGGATATAACAACTAGTGATGATGAACTCATTAACTATGTAGATAACACATCTAGTAATGAGGAATCAATTAGTCAAACACCTCCGAATTTAAGAAAGACAATGGTTATCATGGGTCCCTCATCCCATTGGTAGTTTTCAACCACTTAGGGCGATGTTTCTCGTTTTGGAGTAGACAACTTAGAGTTTAGGAAAAAGCTTATTACAGTCCATCTAGTTTGAAACCCCAAAAAAGCAGTTGAAAAACCTAAGGTTGATGATGTTAAGAGTCAAGCGGTACCTTCAACTCAAAGTATTGCTACACGTTCGGCGATACCTTTAAGAAAACCTTTTCAAAATCTTGCTAAACCTTTTGGGATAATTTTGGTCAAAGCAGTTTTCATCATTCACCAAAAAGACAGGATAGTTTTGGTCATAGACATAGAGGAAGCAATTTTGGGATTATGGGTCAAAATTGTGTTTTGTTTGTTATAGTCTGATCATTTGATTAAGCACTTGTGACTTTCACTCGAGTACCTAAGCAAATTCCCAAAGACGGATCGCCAACCAAAACCAAGGGAGACTAGACCGGTTTGGAATCATTCACATAGGGTTAACCATAGCAACTTCTCACAAGACTATAGGTACCCTCACCGGAGAAGACCTTTTCAAAACCCCGGTACCTTCAAACACTTTTCAAGTCTTTTAAGCAAACAACCTTCTCAAAGTCTTGCTCGGTTTTCACCAAACACTTTTGGAATAGGAACCCTAGGAGATCTAATTACTATCAATCTAGAAGGCGTTACAACTCAAAGAAAGTAGCTAGATCAAGGGACTCTACACGAAAGTTAAAACCAAATGGGTTAAGAAGGAAAATTGATGGGAACAAACAATACTTTCAGCAAGTGTGAGTGAAACAGAGATTTTTGTTGAAAATAATAAAGAAAACTTGGATGAAAAAGAGATTTTTATTGAAAAACCAACACAAGTTTTGGAACAACCAAAGATAATTGATCATGTGCTTAAAGATAGTGGAAATTACATACTTAAAGAATTTAAGTATGTAACTCCACAAGGGAACACAAGTCAATAATGGCTTGGGTTCCTAAAATTAACTAACTCTTTTATCTTTGTGCAGGGCAACCCAGAAGAGGAGCTTAAAGATCATTTAATAGTGGATAGTGGTTGCTCTGGAAGCATGACAGAGACAAAGATATTACATCGATTTTAGATCCTATTGTGGAGGAAGAGTTGCATTTGGGAATGATGCTAGTGGAGGAAGAATTACGGCAAAGGAACTATTAAGGCGGGGAGCATAGATTTTGAGAATGTTAGATATGTGAAGGAGCTCAAGTTCAACCTTTTGTCGGTCTCTCGGATCGTGATAAGAAGCACCTGTGTTATTCAACGACACAAAATGTCTCATTCTTTCCCACGAATTCAAGCTTGTTGATGATAACTTGGTAATCTTGAGAGTACCAAGAACCAATGATGTGTATGATTTGGATATGAAGAGTCTTCACTCTTACGGAAGAGCAACATGTTTAGTAGCAAAGGCAACACTTGAAGAAGCACATCGGTGGCATAGAAGATTAGGCCATGTAAATTTCAAGAATATCAACAAGCTGGTCAAAGGAAATTTAGTTAGAGGTTTACCTTCCAAAACTTACAAGAATGATCACTCATGTTTGGCGTGCAAGAAGGGTAAACAACACAAAGCTTCATGCAAGAAGCTTGAGGAAAGAACTATTAGAGAACCTTTGGAGTTCTTTGCACATGGATTTGTTTGGACTGTTTACATTGCTAGTCTAAACAAGAAGAAATCTTGTCTGGTTGTGACGGATGATTGCGATGAGATTTAGTTGGGTATTTTTCTTGGGATTTAAAGATGACACCTTTGATGCTATTCATGATCTTATAATAGCCCTTGAAAATCAACTAAGACTCAAAGTAAGAGGTATTAGATGTGATAATGGGACTGAATTCAAGAATAAGCTTATGGATGAATTTTGTGCTAAGAAAGGAATCAAGAGGGAGTTTAGTATTGCTAGAACTCCACAGTGAGAATGGTGTTGCGAGAAAGAAAGAACGAACTTTGATTGAAGCGGCATAACAATGCTTGCAGATTCATTATTACCTATTCAATTTTGAAATTTGAAGTTGTAAGTCTTGCTTGCTATGTGTTGAATAGAGTATCGATCACTAAACCTCGGATGAAGACACCTTATGAGTTCTTGATGGAAACAAACCCAACATTCGATTTATGAAGCCTTTTGGATGCCCTCAACTATTCTCAATACAATTGATAATTTGGGCAAATTTGATGGCAAGTCGGAAGAAGGATACTTATTGGGATCTTGCACCAATAGCAAAGGATTTAGAGTGTATAACGAGTCACCAAAAGGTTCAAGATTGTCTTCATGTTGAATTTTTAGAAGATCAAGAAAATCGGAAGGGTAAAGGTCACGATTGGATGTTTGATCTTGAGGTTTTGACTCCTTCTATGAATTATGTACTGTTAGAGAAGAAAATCAAGTAGATCACAAGGAAGATGAATTACAATACATTGTTCATGGAGTCAATATTAGACTGATGTTGTTCACGATGAAGAACCTATAAGCTGTTGAGAAGGAGAAAATCTTGATGAGCCAAAATCTACATTGTCTGCTGAAGATCAAGCTATTCAAGATGAGCTTAATAGGATGCTTTTTCAAGATGTAGTAGCACAATCTTATGATGATGATCAAAGAAGAGCTTATGAAGAAGCAAAGAAAAGAACAAAGCGCAAGTTCTCTCACGTACTTTGGATAACGATGCTTTAGATCAAAATCTTTTTTCACTGACACTTTGGATGATTTGGATGATCCTACCATGCACGGCTTAGAAGATCTTGATGATGAGTTTGAAGATGAAGGTATTTTCTCGATTCAATGAAGATCTTGATTTCACAAATTTGGGTGATAATCTTGAAGTTCCACAAACTCCTATCTTAAGAGTTCATAAGAATCATCCTCTTGATCAAATCATTGGACCTTCTACTTGGAGTGCTTACAAGAACCAAAGCTAAAGGTTTTCTAAACCACATAATGCTTTACTTAGCTTTGTGTATAAACAAAACAAGTTGAATCATAAGGATCACCAAACATGCTTATTCACTTGCTTTATCTCTCAAGAAGAACCCAAGAATATAGCTCAAGCATTAACTAAAGAGAGTTGGGTTGAAGCCATGCAAGAAGAACTTCTTCAATTCAAACTTCAAAAGTTTGGGTATTATGTGATCTACGGATGGAAAGAAAGTTATTGGTACAAGATGGGTTTTCGAGTCAAGAGAGATGAAAGAGGAATGTCATCAAGAACAAAGCAAGGTTAGTAGCACAAGGCTACAGACAAGAAGAAGGAGTAGATTATGATGAAGTGTTTGCTCCTGTAGCAAGGATTGAAGCTATTCGAATATTCCTTGCTTTTGCATCATATATGGGATTTCAGGTTTATCAAATGGATGTCAAGAGTGCCTTTCTTTATGGCACTATTACGAGAGGAGGTCTATGTCAAACAACCTCCACGGTTTTGAAGATCCTGCACATCCAAACAAAGTCTACAAAGTTGTTAAAGCTCTTTATGGTCTTCATCAAGCACCTAGAGCTTGGTATGAAAGGCTCTCTACTTTCTTATTGCAACATGGTTACGGGAGGGAGCTATTGACAAGACTTTGTTTATCAAGAGAGATAAGAAGGATATCATCTTTGGTTCAAGTTTATGTAGATGATATCATCTTTGGAGCTACAAAATAGTCCATGGTGAAGGAGTTTGAGCGGTGATGCAACATGAATTTCAAATGAGTTCTATGGGTGAATTAACATTCTTTTGGGGCTTCAAGTTAAGCAGTCAAAGGAGGAATTTTCATAAGTCAAGATAAGTATGTCTCGACATTCTTAAGAAGTTCAATTTTGATGCTATGAAGCGGTCACTACACCTATCAAGTCTATCAACTCATTGGGCAAGGATGAAGATGGTCAACTGTTGAAGTCAAGTTGTACGGATCTATGATTGGTCATCTTATGTATAGCGCATCTAGGCACGATATCATGTTTGTTGTTTGTTTATGTGCAAGATATCAAGTCTCACTAAGGTCTCCCATATGAATGCGATAAAGAGAATTTTTAGTTATTTGAAACAACAACCTAAGTTGGGGTTGTGGTATCGAAAGGATTCACCTTTTCACTTGGAAGCTTTTTCGGATAGTGATTATGCGGTGACAACTATGATAGAAGATCAACCAGCGGGAGGATGCCAATATCTTGGAAGAAGATTAGTCTCATGGCGGTGTAAGAAGCAAACTATTGCGACAACATCATCTCTTGAAGCGAGAATATGTGGGCTGCTGCAAGCTATTGTGGACAAGTTTTGTGGATGCGAAATCAACTCTTGGATTATGGGTTCAACTTCAAGAATACTCCTATCAACATTGATAATGAGAGTACAATTTGCATTGTGAAGAATCACATTTATCACTCCAAGACCAAGCACATTCAGATTAGGCATCACTTCATCGATAGATTGTTATGAGCATAGACTCATTAATGTTGTCAAGGTTCACACGAGATGATAATGTGGTGATTTACTCACCAAAGGATTTGATGTTTCACGATTCAATCACTTGGTGGTGAGCATTGGAATGATTAATTACTAAGCTACATTTAAGGGAGGGCCGATTAGTTAGTTAGGCAGGTCCATGCTTTGCTTAAGGGAGGCAATACAATGCCTATTTGGAGTTTTGTCATTATAGAGAGAGGATGGAAAAATCTTGCTGTTTAGTTCTATGAAAGTCTTGCTTGAAAGTCTTGCTTTGGAAAAGTCTTGCATGCGTGGAAAGCAACGCTTGTCTTATCAACGTCTTGTTCCAACGGTCAAAAGAGGGTAAAAATCAAATAACGGTAACTTTGTTATTATGGGCTGTGATTTTTCAAATCCTACCTATAAATAACTACTTTCCGATTTTCCCTCTCATCTTTATTCTTATCAATCTTTTCCATATTTCTCTCTCTCTCACAATTACTTATTCATCGAATCAATCACTTATACAACCATCAATGGCGAACCGAAACACCGTTTCTAAACACAACATGGTGGCAAATTTGGATAAAACTGAAGCTAATGTCGCATTCCATGACATCATTGATTTTCTCACGGGGTCTCCAATTAGTTATGCACTTTTGGTTGAACCAGATGTCATTGAGCCCTGGATTCAACAGTTTTGGGCAACTGCTAGGACTCACATGGAGAATGATGATTCGTATATACAAGCTAAAGTTGCTGGAAGGCTTGTGAAAGTTAGTGAAGCATCAATTCGTGAAGACTTATTATTTGATGATGCAAAAGGAGCTATTCGATTTGATAAACAGCTTCTTTGGGATACGTTGAGAGACATTGGATATGAAGGGTCTTTAACAGAAACGACATTCAAGAAGCCCTTATTTAGTCCGCATTGGAAGTACTTGGTTCATGTCCTACTTCATTGTATCAGTTCTAAAAGTACTTCATGGGAGCAATTTGGATCCAATATAGCATCTGCTTTGGTGGGATTGGCTACAAATCGTATCTTCAATTTTTCAAGGCTGATTTTAGATGGTATGCTATCTCACATCTCTCATGGATCACGTTGGTTGATGTATCCAAGATTTATTCAAGTCTTCTTGAATAAACAACTTCAAGATCTACCAAAGCCTTCGAGTCTATAACCTGTTGTGGTACAACCGTGAAGATCTTCACCTTCATGGCTAGGAAGAGTGATCATTTCTTGGAAGGAACACTCCATTGACTACATCAATGATGGAAATTGTTCAAGCAATTAGAGATGAGGCTGCATCTAGTGATGAAAGAGAAGGTCTTGCTTCAACTCAAGGTTTGCTTCTCAAGATCTTGCATCTCAAGGCTCTCAAGGTCTTGATGCAAGCGAAGGTACTACGGTTTCACCTACCTCATCTCACCATGATACTCCACCTATTGAGTCGAACCGGATATCCCTATTCCTCATCATCCTCTGGAGGAGATGCGGCTACTATACCCCACGAAGGATTAGTCTTTGGATAATTATGTTATGACAAGGGGCTAGTCGATTAAAGAAAACAAGCGAGGCTCAGTTGCACAGATAGCCCAGTTGAAGACCAAGTTTAGAAGACTTAAGAGGTGCATCGGCCTTTAGTCAAACATCACAGATTATGGGTCAAGGTGAAAAGAAGAAGCAAAGCTTTTAAGAAGACTTCTCTGGGCAAAAGGTTCACCAACAATCTTCTATCCAATTGGGGAGGAATTTAGAGCAAGAGAATTTGAAAGAAGATGCTTGAATTTTATGAAGAAAAGAAGATGAACCTCAAAGTCTTGAAGCACGGGTTAATATTGAAAGTCTTGAGCACGAAAGAGCTGGAGTTCAAAGAGCTGGTGTTCAAAATCTTGATGATCAAGGTCTTTGCTGATCAAAATCTTGGTCTTCAAGAAACTCATAGACAAGAGCGATTACACCAAGAACTTTGAATTTTGATGAAGAAGCTGGTCCTTCAACAATTCTACAAGAAGAGGAAGCTATTACACCAAAAGTAGTGCACACTGCAAGTGATGATGAAACTATAGCTGAGATATTGCACAACTTATCAAGACCAAGGGGTGTTAGCATTCCAGGAGTTACTGAAGAACAATCACAAGCTTCTCAACCAGTCTTAGATCCAAAAGATAAAGGTAAAGGTAAACTGGTGGAAACAAAGAAGAAAAAGAAGCTAACTTTAGCAGAGTTAAGAGCCATTGAAGTGGCTAAGAATGAAGAAGCTGCTAGAGAGCTACAGGCTAAGTTTGATGCTGAAATTGTTCAACCAGTGGAAAAACCTGAAGTTGTTATACCACAAAGACCAATGAGTAAGGCTAAAGAAAGAAATGCTATGATGGCTTACTTGAAAGGTCAAGGATACCTTTGGATTCTGTTGAATTACTTGGAGATGAAAGACTTGTATAATCTTTGTAGAGAGAAGCTTATCGGAAGCAAGTTGAGAGTATTATTTCTTTCAAGGATGATAAGCACAAGGAGGATTTCGATAAAAGAAGCTTAAAAGAAAAAGGACAAGCTGAAGGTGAGCAATCAAAGAAGATTGAGTTAAGATCCGATCTGATTGATGAGCGAGGAATTACATTAGAGTTGTAGATTTTGAGAATCCTAAATCCAAAGATGATTGCGATAAAGAAGACAAAGATAATCACTTTTGAAGTTGTAGAGTCAAAAGATGGAGATTATTTGATGTTCCATAGGGAGGATGAAAGTTTGAGTATTCAATTTACTATGGGATATCTGCATATTATTGATAGAGCGGATCTGTTTCAACTATATCAACTAGTCCAAGAATACTTTGAACATATTCCATCAAGTGGAGTTGGCTTAGTATTACTAGGAGATCGACAACTATCTTGAAACGAGGAAACAAGCAATGATGAACTCGGCAAAATCAAGAGGCGGGAGATTACAAGTGGAGATTCTTTGAAGAATCGGGAGTTCATGCTTTAGAATTGGAAGATGGAACTATGATCCACATGCTAGGCGAAAGAAGATATCCTTTGACAAGTGATCTCATGAGAAGAATCTTGGATCATGGAATGGAAGTTGAGGAAGAGAATGAAACGACCACGATGGTGATTGAATTATATATCGGATGGACAACTATGGTGATGATGAAGCATAAATCTTGGTATGATGTTTAATTGTATAAATTTTGAA
This sequence comes from Chrysanthemum lavandulifolium, assembly GCA_022545495.1. Taxonomy (NCBI): domain Eukaryota; kingdom Viridiplantae; phylum Streptophyta; class Magnoliopsida; order Asterales; family Asteraceae; genus Chrysanthemum; species Chrysanthemum lavandulifolium. The sequence goes on from CM040246.1 coordinate 94,288,789, forward strand.
AAGTAAGTACTTTATTCAAAATCTTTTGAACAAACGATACTTTAATCAAAATCTTGCTTGCGACATAAACCGATAAATGTTTTGAAAGAAAAACTTTTGTTAAGTAAAGAATATTTTGAAACAAAAGTTAAAAGCAACAATGGTTTTGAGATGGTTATAACAATAGGTTATCGATTCACCATGTTTAACAAAAGCTTGGCTAATCCATGAGCAAGCGGCTCGGTAAAGATATCTCAAATCCGTTATATAGTTGACAACTTGCTAATAAGTTGTATGGTAATCAACTCACCATATCGACAATGTAAAGAGTTGGCTAGCCCACAAGAAAAATGGCTTGTGGTAAAGGCGTGGAAAAACCATTTATATGGTAATTAGTTCACCATGGTTGCAAGAACTAACTAGTCCAAAAGGTACAACTTTTGGTAAAGACAAATCAAATCATTGATAGTGATGATTTGCTAAAAATCATATGGTTATCAATGTACCATGGTCTTACAAACCTAAACATTTGGCTACTCGAGTTAATGGCTTTGGTAAAGAGACATCAAAATCCATTAAAATTTCAATGATTCACCTCTCACGGGAGTTTACACACAGAAGTGATGAGAATAGTGAAACTTAAATTGAGCGATGTACAATTTGCCATATGTTCTTTGAGTTCTTTGAGAAGATGGAGCTTCTTGATTGTTCTTTGAAAAAATTCTTGATAAAGACTACTTTGATGATGATGATATAAGCACGGAATCTACAAAGACAAAATTTGAAGATAAAGCCACAATCTCTCTTTGAAGACAAAGATGTTAAAGTTTAATATACAAAGGAACTTGAAATCAAGCAAGTAGAATTCAAGTTAGGGAGGATTGTTGGGATATAGAAAGTCAAAATCTTGAAGAGTCAAAGTCTTGAAGAAGTCAAAAGCTAAAGTATAAAGTCAAAATCTTGCTCGATTCATCAAAGTCTTGCATGCTTAAGGGCGATATGTAAAATCGTTAAGGATTATCTTGTAATTCTAGAATGTTCTAAGATTAGTTTAGTATTACTTGTCGTACAAGGTTTGTAATTGTAAACCGACTAGGGTTATCCTTAAGCCTATAAAAGGACCCCTAGGTTGGCATTAGATATATGTGTTTTAAGAGTTTTAGAGAGTACGATATTAGAGTTTTAGAGTTGTTAAAAGAATCTGTATAACAAGCAGGTTCTAAGTATTAATAAAATCGTTGAAGTTAAAAGTTAATTCTTCTTAGCTTTGTTAAGTAAATTCCGCATACTTAATAGAGTTAGTTCAATGTTTCTTTGTTAGTAACTTAGGATTTATCCGAGGTTACTAAATCCCTTACAAGCTATATAAGTTAGTTTGGTTAGAATACATCGATCCAACAAGTTCCTCATCACGGCATTGATCTTTGGCTTCAAGTCCAACTCTTCTATGATCATGTCAACTTCCCCACCAGCGATCCATTGACCAAGCGGCGGTGGAAAACTTAGTGATCTCACCGCGGCAGAATCGTGGGGTATAATAGAGGACCTTGCTCTCTATGACAGCGAAAGTTGGAATGACCCCGTGAGTTGCCCAAAACCATTAAGGAAATCTCCTTGCCTCCGTTGACTCACAATCTCCGTAGTAGGATGCTCGAGCTTGAAGATCAAGTTAAATTCCTAATGAGCTCTACGAAAATCCTAAGTCTTCACGCCATGTGAACAAAGTTTCTTCCTCGTGTGAGTAGTGTAGTGATCCTCATAACACGCGCATTGCACCGATTCCCGAACAAGCTTCCGTTGACTCGTATCCTCGCGTACTAATGGAGCGGGAGGAAGATTCCTAAAACCGGACCTAGGACTTTTAATGATGCCCGTGAAGCATGGAAGGGCAAGCCCGACTTTTATTGGGCACAAACCAAAGAATTCACATCCAATGATTTCTCATGGCCCCCATCTTACGGCCCTAACCAACAAAACATTGAGGGGATGTTGCAACACCTAGTCGCATCCTAAGAAGCTCAAATAGCTAAGCTCTCGGACCGTTTTAACCAACAACAAGCCGAGATGGATAGGAAGATAGATAACCTCTTGAAAGCCATGACCAATAGTGATAGGAAGATTAATGCTATCTCAACTCCTGAAACTTCCGGTGTAGAGATTAAGGACTCAAGTAAGCTAGCTAAGCACGTTCAATTCGTCAATACCATCACCTTAGTAAAACCTAATAGAACAAATGACGAAGCGAACCATGAAACGGTACTTGAGGTTAGTGAAACACCGAGGAATGAAACAACCGAGGAAGTAGATGAAGTAGACAATGACTATTTCAATAAGTTTCCTACGGAAGAAGAACTATCTTGCCACCCTCACTTAGTGCGTGACCTCCGTCACATGTATGTTAGGAGAAGCCTTAGGATCAAGTTTGGGAATCCTTGAAATCTTAACATACCATGTTGCATAGGACACCTTTTAGTGGCAAGGCCTACATTGACCATGAGTCCCCAATAAACATAATGACTAACACCTACTATAATTGGGTAATGAAGAAGCCTATCCCAACTAGGAAAGATCCCGATAATCCTAGGGTTAGTTGCAATTTTCTTGGTAGAGTTAAGGGATTGCCCATTTATGTAGGTAGTTTCACGTTTCCTACGGATTTTATAATAGTGGATGATATTAGTACGGCCATAGATCCTAGCTTGTCCCACGTTATTCTAGGGAAACCTTTCATAGAAAGCACTGGGATGACTTATGATCCCTCGTTTAAGATTGAGAAATTTTCATCACTCTCCAATGACGAAAAGGAACTTAAACTATCGGTCTACTATAGGAATGAGAATGATAAGGAGAAAGGAGTGGATTATGTTATGGCCAAGATTTTCGGTTTCTATAAGGATTGCTTGAACTTAGGACGGAATATAGAACTAAGTGGGGAGAGGACGAACTCTTAGAAAGGTGCATCATAGGGCACTTCTACAACATGGAATCACCCACTGGGAGACCGTCATGAGGAAGAAGGTATGATAATGAAGTCACGTAGAGGCGCGACTTGAGTCTAGCTTCAAGACTCATAAATAAAGAAAACCGCTTAGTGGGAGGCAACCCATGCTTAATTGTTTGCTTGTTTGTGTCATGTATCTTTTATTGATTGTTTATTCTCATGTTCAAATTTGTAAAATGCTTTATTTTGTCTTTAACCTCGTCTTAATTACATATAAAGGTATTTTACATAAGGGATAAGTGTAGGGAGGATTACACATGTTTTCAAAAGCGTAAACATGAGAATTTCAATTAATTAAAAATATACATGTGTGTTTGTTCGAGTAAAATGCTTGTATCGAGTCATAATGGATGTTTTCTTGAAATTTTTCGGATACTAAAGATGTAAATTTTCCGAATTTTTCCAAAATCGCGAGACCGTTTTTGTCGGGATAACTGGCGTCGAGATCACAACTTGCCGGCGTCGGAAGGAGCGAAACAACTTATTACTTTTCTCGTTTTCGAGCTACTTATAAATTTTGGAATTTTCGGTCTTAATTTTCGAAGTGCAGTAAACATACATTCCACAAGCATTATATCCTAGTTTAGTAGAGTCCTATATATATTATTACCGCCGATTTTACTGTGAAGGTTTCGTTTGTTTTCTTCAAGTGTGCGAGTTTAATTTACCAAGAAGAAGATACATAAGATGAGAAGGAGCTTTTCAAGCAAGCGTTCTTCTTGAAGAAAGATGTAACCACCACTTTACACGGATCCTACCGAGCTAATCGGGGAGTATTAGTTTCTTTCATCTTTTATTACCTTAGTTATCATAACTTTGATACTTCGGGAACATTGGGGACAATGTTCGGTTTAAGTGTGGGGAGGAAAATAAAGCGGAACTTTGAAACTATGCTTATCCTTGAATATTTGCTTTGTCAATTGCATTTGTGTAATAAACCATGAGAAATATCGGTTAGGGTAATTTTGGCACCAAATTTAAATTTTTCATGACATATAGGAGTGGGCCATTAGTCTTAATAAAGCGTCTCATGGATAGGAAATTATATGACTAACACAAAAACCCTTTACCACTTAAATTCCACCCAAAATGTGAGGATCACCCTTAGATTAGTAGGAATTAAGCATTCATCTTTAATGCTTAGAGTGTGAACCGGTAGTATAATAGATTCTAGAACTTGTTTTGTGATGCATTACGAGATCGCTAGTAAGACTACACTTGTGTAGTTAGGAATAACTAAATGATAAGAGGCATTAGGATAACCCTTGTTTTGATACATGTAATATAATTACTTCTTCCACACCGGTTGAGTAATTCCACCACACCTTTGCGTTGTACTCATCTTTAGTACATGATACCCTAATTAACCCTCGAGCCTATCCTTTTCGCGGTTCTCGTGGCGTTTCGATTTTCGGAATATCAATGAAGAGCATTGTTTACAATCCACCCCAAATGTACACCCAAATCGCCTTAGCCTACCTTGTATGCACTCACTTTTAGTGCATTATTGTTATCACACTTAACCCTTAGTTCAATTATCTTGTTGCTTGCATAAGTTGCTAAGTCAAGTCATATCCTTTGTACACGTTTTGGGACGATTGGGACTCATGAAAAAGTTAAATTTTATGAGATGACGGGAAGGAACGTTAAATTCAAATTCCTTTATTTGCATAATAATGTACTCCAAGTGTTTTGATCTTTTCAATTCGGGTCAAATTAGTGTTAGAGTAATAAAAACTCAAGTGTAGGATGTGCCTATAAATCCCTATCATTTTGATGTTATCGTAGAGGATGGTAGAGTAAAAGTGTATGAATGAAAAAAAATCAAAAAAAAAAAAAGAAAAAAAAGAGTGTTTATATATATATATATATATATATATATATATATATATATATATATATATATATATATATATATATATATATATATATATATATATATATATATATATATATATATATATATATATACGAGCTACCATCCTACATCTATCTTTAATTTTATGTTTGTTTGTTTGAGTTATCTAGAGTTTAGAGTGTCGAGTCTTGGCTTAGCAACGCCATTCTTCGCATGCTTGTAAAATAAAGATTTTGACTTGCCACCACTAAATAGTCTATCCCACCAAACCCTTTGTTTCCCTACAGTAAGCCTATCATTACAACCCTTTAAAGACCTCTTGGATAGTCTTTCCTAGGTGCTTCGTCAAAGCGATGGAGGTTTGATTTAGTCTCAAGCCTATGGTAATCTATGTACTAGGACCGGTTAATGAGTGTTTATCTTCCATTTCCAACTTGTTATATTTCATATACACCCGAGATGTGAGTATCCAAACACGCCATGTGAGGTGCTAGTATGTAATTCCGTGCTTGTTATGACTTTCTTGGGGCTTATATGTGTTGTGAATCGTTCTAAACTAATGCTTCATGACCTCAACTTATAAATTGATTGGCTAAAGCACATTTGCTTGAGGACAAGCAAATACCAAGTGTAGGGATATTTGATAAGGTTTTAAAATGTACCTTTTGAGGGTCGTTTAAGCCCTTATTTGATCACTTTTGTATCCGTTATTACTTAATATCGCTCCTTTTCATTTTAGGTACCTTGAAGGCAAAATCTTTGGAATGACACTTATTCGAAGAAAAGGCGCGAATATCTGAAGAAAATGGCCAAAGTCAAGAATCGAGACACTCGGTGCTGGGCCGAAGGTGGCGGCGTCAAGCACAACTAGCGACACCGTCGGAAACTTTGTGATGACTCAATAGCCAAATTGCTCATTTACAAGTGGCGCCTTCGAGTTTTAAAAGAGTAGGCGTCGCAACTCGGACGACCTAGATTTGATCCGAGACGACGTCGAGGCCGAAGGGATGGCGTCCACGGGCATAAGGTGACGACGTCGCCAAGACTAACGTGGCCAAGGCGAAACCCCAATAACGGCGACCGACGTCGTCACAAATTAAAGGGTGGCCGTCGCATGTGTAATCTTATATATAGAATCCGAATTTTTAGTTTTAGGTGTATAGTCTTTGGAGTAACAACCTAAACCGAACCAAGGCTTTCTTGTACAGTGTTTTAGGGTTCCATACCCTATCTTACATCAAGATAAGTGTTTTACTTCATTAATTCAAGTATGTCTTCAATTAATTATGTGTATGCTTGCATGTTTCCCATGTTCGGCTAATTTACTTGTGTGTTTGCTTAGGGAATATGAAACTTAATTATTGAATATTGATTGGTTGTCTCTTATCTTAATTGTTAATGATCTAGTATTGTGATAGGTCATCCGTTGTGTAGTTAATGCTTGATTAATCTTTGTGAACCTTAGCTTATAGTTACCTAGAGTCATTGTAGGCTAAACCATCCGAAGAGTACCTTAGTGTTAAGTTTATAAATCCTAGAGATTTTGTAGGCAATAACCTTTGGTAGTTTCAAAGAGTTGGGATAAGCATACCCTACCACCTTAGACACTGGCGATTAAGAATAAGGGCGTGACAATTCAACCATCAATAGGAGATAATTAAGGGTAATAAAACCTAAGTAAACACATCTTTAAATCATAATCTGAGCACACAATAGTTAGACATAGACTACCCACTAGATTAGATAATTAGGCGAGTAGAGTAATCGGTGAAATACCAACCCCCAAATCGAACCTCGAGATTCGTACCTTTCCATTTCCTAAAAAAACATAAAAGATAAAAATTAATCTTCCTCAACCCCACCTTAGCGTAGTAACTTCTCACTAGCATTCCTATTCCATTAGAGAGCGATATCAATTCCGTGGCTTACCATAATACTACACTACAACGATTAGTTTCAACGCCTAGGGTGTTGAAAAACTTGCTCGACGAAAGGAAGTTCCTTTGACCTGAGCAGCCGTGTCACATTATCACATGTTGGCGATTCAAAATTGCCAATCACTTTTTGGGTGAAGCGATTAACCTTTGCATGTTATGTGCAAAACAGGGTTTTAGTGGTAAAACAAAGAACAAGACACCTTATGAGTTATTTAGGGGTGAGCCACTATCCTTGACTTCATGAGACCATTTGGATGTCATGTATCTATTCTCAATACCATAGATTATCCGGGCAAGTTTGAAGAAATCGATGAAGGGTACTTTGTTGGGTATTCCATGGTCGGTAAAGCTTTTAGAGTATTCAACTTAAGAACCCAAAGATTGAAGAGAATCGCATGTTGAGTTCACGGAAAACAAAGTAAATCTCAAAGGCCGGTCCGGAAAAGTTGTTTGATCTTGATACTCTAACCAATACTATGAATTATGTGCCTATCTCTGGAAATCTACTTTTGATTTTGCGGGTTCGAGAAGAGTTTCTTGATGATGATGAACCAAGCAAGGATCAAGCGATTATCAAGATGAATTGATGCCACTTTGGGACTATGTAGATAATGATGATATACCAAAGGCGGAGATGCTCAACCTTAACGTTTTTGGAAAGGAAGGAAGTAGCAACTTGAATGAAAATTACAAGCGGTGGAAATTGATTTCCTTTATTGGGCGGATGTTTCCAACAACACCGAGTGGAAGTTATAACTCGATTCAAAAGGAAGCTCGAGCCAATGATGTTGAAATATCAAATATGCCACATGAGATTACAGTTCTCGGACTCCCCATACTTCCATTCATAAATTACATCCTCTTGAAAATGTAATTGGGGATGTCCATTCAACTGTGAAGACTAGAAGACAAACAAAGCTGCACGAAATTCATGGATTCATTAGTGAAATATATGAATCTAAGACTCATGAAGGCAGAATGAATGTCTCTTTATGTGTTTTTGTCACAAATGGAGCCTAAGAATGTATACAAGGCACTTGAAGATGAAAGTTGGGTGAAGCTAATGAAGGAAGAATTCAAGATGAGTTCTATGGGTGAACTCACATTCTTTTAGGACTTCAAGTACAAAAAGGACATATGGTATTTTCATCAATCAAGATAAATATGTGACCGAGATACTAAGGAAGTTCAAGTTCTACGATGCAAAGTCATCCGGCACCCTATGAGACAAGACTACACATCAACTTTTGAAGGAAAATAGTGGTGAAAGCGGTTGATGTGCACATGTATGCAGTCTATGATTGGTTCTTTGATGTATCTTACATCATCTAGACCGAACATTATGTTTCGGTTTATGCTTGTGCAAGGTTTGAGTCACTCGGGTTCTCTCATTGTTGTTGTGAAGAAGATTTTCGGATATCTTAAAGCATTTCCTACTCGGGATTATGGTACCCTAGAGAATCTCCTTTAGATTTGGTTACTTACTCGAGATAGTGACTATACTAGAGCCGGTTTGGATAGAAAATCTACAACGGTGGATGCCAATTTCTTGGCAATGATTAGTGTCATGGCGATGCAAGAAACAAACAATAGTGGCTAATTCATCAAGCGAGGCGAGTATGTGGGCTGCTGCAAGTTCTTGTGCTCAAGTTCTATGGCTTGAGAATCAACTTTTGGACTATGGGTACAATTTCATGAATACCATCATCCATATTGACAACAACAATACCATTTTCATTATTAAGAATCGAGTTCAACACACAAAGACTAAACATATTGAAATTAGACACCATTTCATAATAGATTGTTATGAAAAAGGACTAATTCAAGTTGTCAAAATCCATCTTGATGACAACTATCTTGATTTATTAACAAAAGGACTTGATGTTGGTAGATTTGATTACTTGGTAACAAGTATTGGAATGTTAAATCCATAAACTTTTGTGTCTCTTGGTCTTTGGTGTTGAGTGGAAGTCTCTGGTACTAACATTGTTGTATAAGTTTGTATATGTTTTATGCTTGTGTTTTGCTTGTTCAATAACGTTTATGCGACATAAATGGGAGTTGATCATCAAAGGTGTGTGGCGAGACACACAACAAATGGTTATTGATTCACCATGTCTAACCCACAAAAGAATCAACTAGGTGGGAGCAAGCGACTCTTGGTAAAGACTTGACAAATCCGTTTATGGTTGATAGTTTACCAAAAACTATATGGTTATCAACTCACCATATTCTTTATGATTAAGAGTTGGCTAGTCTATAGCAAACGGCTCATGGTAAAGACATATCAAATCCGTTGATAGTGGTAGTTTGCTAAAACTATGATAAATAGCAGTTCATTTTTCATATGTATTTTCTTTAATACAACAAAGATCTCGGATCTATTCGTGTTTTACTTGATTTATCAAAACCTCGAAGGTCTCACACACGAATTTACATCATCACTGATCTCAGACTCGACACATAAAAATTAACATCAAATTGATCTCAGACTCGTGGTAATGACTAAAAGCCAACATCCTTTAGGACCAACACGATATCATCATTGATCTAAGATATGAAAGTCTCATCTTACACTATCCGAAACAGAAAATGAAAAGAATACAACAATTATGTTACTTCTTTTTCATTGGTTCGTTCATAATGAAACAAAATCGGAAACACAAACAAAAGAGAAATATTAAAACCTACCTTGAAGTTTTGATCTCAATGAGTCCAAGCCATCTCTGTGGCCTCTTCACTGTCTCAAAGCCATCTCTGTGGCGAGACGTGTTTAATAGATGCGCATATTTCTTAGTTCAAGGAGGGGAGACGGATTAAATCTTGGTGAAGATTATTCAGAGAAGGAGGCGTTTCTTTTAGTTAGAGATGTGTTAGGGTTGTTTTGTGAGATATGAGTTGGTGTTATAAGCGATGGGGGCAGACAGATAAATGAGATGATTTAGGGTTTGAGTTGAGAGATATTAAGAATTAGGTCAAATGAGTGTGTGAGTGGTGTTTTATACTCAGTATTAGGGTATAATTTACCATGGATTGGTGTTTGATGTCTTGGGCCTATTGCAAACTCACGATGGGCCTCAACCCGTTTTTAGATTGGTGTTGAATCTGTTGTACTTCTTGAATTTGGATCATATTGGGATTTAAGTTGAATGGGCTTCGGCAATGATTACGTCTTTGGGCCGAGTATTATATGTTTAAACCAGGCTTGCGTTTGTATTGGTGGATGTACAACAATTAAACTTAGGACTATCAAAAGTGCAATATCAGAACTTGTGTTTTCTACACATATTTTTGATAATTATTGGTATTAAGTGCTATAATGTTTGGTATTTTTGGTATGGTCAAATTTCACGGAAGATACAAATTCACGGTTTGTGCTTAAAATGTGAGAAAAAATTATTGATGGTGAAAAAGAATCGTTGAAGAACCATTGCATGTTCTCCTAAAACAAATATTCACGAAACAAAAGTTGTCATAACACATTCAAGTGACATTGTTTACGGTTTTGTCTTGATTTTGTAAAATCCATGAAAAGAAATTATTTCTGGTTTAAATCATAGACTTGTAAAATCCGTAACAATGGAAACATCTGGTTAAAGTAATGAGCATTTCGGATCTATCTTGCGGTTTATTCTTGGTTTTGTAAAATCCATGAAAGAAACTAGTTCTTGGTTTAAACCATAGAATTGTAAATCCCGTAATGATGGAACCATCACGGAGAAAGGAAAGTGTATTTGGGATCTTATCGATCTTTGGTGCAACGGTTTACGCTTGAAGAAGGATAAAGGTGTACTTCATGAATTGGGTGATTTTTTGGATATTCGGCATGGCGGTTTGGCTATTTCAAAGTTTTACGGGGTTTTGTGCTTTTAACCATGGTGGGATGGAAACCATTTTCATAGTTCACTTAAAAGCGTCAAAGGAGGCTAGATTTGAACTTTTAACGAAGATGTGACAACAGCGTTAATTGATATTATTTATTTGAGGTTGAAGTGAAATATCACGGGCGTGTACTTAGTATCTGAAGGTATCGGGGATGGTTGGATGAAGATTCTTCAAGATCCTTGTTCGAGCTTATTATCAAAAATGAAGACTTGGAAATCTAGTTATTGTTGGGTGTCTTTTACCTTTTCTTTTACCACTTGGGGGAATTGGGCTCACAACACCACAAAATAACTATCACTTTAAGGAGTTACGTTGTAGTGCTCGATGTCACATTAAATTGTGGAGTTTCAAGAGGTGATGTCGTCGATTACTTGATGGTTGGTTGGTTGAAGAGTATAGAGTACTTAGAGATTCAAATGGGCATGAATTCTCACACAGCTCTTTGTTACATATGTGCAAGTTTAAGTCACAAGTTCGGGGTAGTTTACTTGAGGTCAAATTCATCATCTTGGGTTTTCTCCACGGTTGTCACGACAAATAGCCTCTTGAATGATAATGGGATTGATGACAAGTTTTGCCAAAGAAAGTTGAAAAGAGAGATTATGACGTATGAACACTACGGTTCATGCCTCGTTCTCTAAAGAAAAGAAAAGTGTACGCTTGATGCGCTTTATCTTACGAAGAAGAAATCTTCTTATTATGACCATTCTCATCCACATGCTTCATACTTTTCCATGCGCTTGAGTTATCAAGTGAACCGGGCTACCACTTATTGTTTTCTCATTCCACTTGCTCGATTATAATGAAGATGGCGACATCATGTGCTTATTTTGCGGGAGAAGTGTGAATAGAACATTCGGATGATTTTCACTTATTTAATCAAGAATGGCAACTTAGTGCGCAATTCTTGAGGGGAGAAAGAAGTGTGAATTCTTGCATGGTTGATTGATTTATGAGAATAAATGGTCAACGGCTCTAACTCATGTAAGAACCGAGCTTCTTCTTATCGGGTCATCTTTACATGTTGTTTCTTTGAAGAGCCATTGGTTAACATCTTCACATGGGGTGATTAGATTAATGACAAAGTGCTTCTAGTTCTTTGGTGATTTCTTTGATGAACATCTTTACGTACTTGTTTGATTAGGAGGATTTTAGTTAAGGAGATTTGCTACATATAAGGTAATTGGAGCAGCATTTGGTGAGATGAAGATGTTAACTATCTATTCCCCAATTGGACAATCTTGAAGAAGGTCGAGTCTGATCGGTTCTACATTTTACGCTACATGTTAGAAGACTAAAGGCGAGTTGCATTTGATTATCTAAAGACTTCTTCTTATTCAAGCATTCATCATAAAGATTGTCGGTTTAGGGAGAGCTCTAATTGGGGAGGGTGAAATGTTTGATTTAATCCCAATTAGACTTGCTCACTTACTTGACAAGTTGATTCTCACGGATATATCTGAGCTAATGATGTTCTTCTCAACAAATTTCAAGTTTTTGGACTTACAAGGTGTTCTTGATTACGAAGTGTCAAAACTAGCAGGGGAAGGAGACATGCATCTAAGCGTGAGTAAACTTGATAAACTTAACACTTCTAAGTAATTGAAGATATCCGGGAAGACAAATTTTATTACCGAGAGAAACTCAAAGTTTGACTCATAGCGAGTAAACTTGATGAACTTAATTCTTCTAAGTGATTGAAGATATCCGGTAAGGCGGATGTCATGACCTTGAGAGAAACTCAAGGTTTTACTCATCAAGGCGTTTAGCGTTATTATTCCAACTACGTGGGGAAGTGATGGAAGAGTTAATTTCTAAAGATAAAGAGGTACACAAGTGTGTGATGATTTCGATGTTATCGCAATCATCGGGGAAAAATTGTGTACATTGGGCGCTCATTTGTCTCACTTGAGGGCTTAATCGGTGATTCGAGAGATATAATCACTCATTCGGTGTTGACATCCGCGAGATTGTCACCTTGAGAGATAATCGATGATTCGACACCTTCTTCAATGTTATCGGTTATTATCTCTTTGGGGAATGTGTGTACTTGGGTCCTTGAGCTTCATACACGATCATCGGGAAAAAGCCATTGTTTACCACAAACATTGAGGAGGTATTTTCTCTCCGGGCATGATGTGTATTCGGGAGAGTTCTTGGATATTTGTGTACTTGGGTTCTTGAGCTTCATGCGTTCATCGGGGAAGAAAAATGTGAACATGGGAAGGTGTTCTTCATTCCCTCATGAAGTGTATTCGGGAGAGTTACGGAACATTATACTAAGAGACGGACGCATCATTTCAACTACGGGGAAGTGTTCTCTTGACACCTTTTGGAATGGATCGTTTGGACTTGATGGAAAGGAATTTTGAGAAGATTATTTAAATGTGGGATGATACGTTGTTGTTGTTCTATTGGATGATATAGCCTCGAGCGAAGAATCACGGTGATTAATCTTAAAAGGAGCAGTGGGTTTATGATAATGGTGTGCTTCTTTGTGCACAGCTAAAGCAAGCTTGAAATAGAGCTTGAATCACTCAACATAAGGATTTTCGGTTTGGGGGGGAAGCAACCAAAGTCTCACTTTCAAGTGGCTCAATTTCTCTCTTCGATTCAAGAGTCTTGGAAGCTTTGGTGGTGAATGTTTAAGAGATGACGTATTCTATCTTCTACGACGTGCTGCTCGATATCCTTATCTCGGTACTCGTATCATCATCTTCTTATACTATATCATCTACTCTATCATTGTAAATATTTTTCAAAAACCAAATAGAAAAATATAAAACCAACAAAAAGAAAATAGAAAAATATAAAACCAGCAAAAGAAACTATAAAAATATAAAACCATAAAAAACCCATAAAAATCGGAAAATTTCAAAAATACCAAAAATATGTTTTCTATAGACATGTCTTCTGGTATCGATAACATCTGCGGTCTTAGAAATGTCATTCAATAATGGCACGGGACCATAGATGAAGTTCGACGAGGAGGTGTAAATATTCTTTTCTAAACATGTCACATAACTATGGCTTACTGATTATTTGGGGCGTAACCCGGGCTTCAAATAATGGCTTCAGATTACTTGAATGTAACCCGTGCTTAAACTATGGCTTGCTATTATTTGAGATAACAACCCGCTCTTTAAAGAAAGGAAAGTGTTGCGCTAAACCAAATTTTCAAATATTTCGTACACTTTTCCTATAAACAAAACAAGGAAAGCATGTCGTCTAAAGGACTGTTGTTCCTACACAAATGTTTTTCCGTCTATAATTCTTGAGAAAAATATTTGTTGTGTTCAAAATGGTGGTAAATGAGTTGCTTGAAAAATCAATCGATATTGGAGTTTTCGTATTAATTTGCAAACTCAATCAATGACTTCTGCGCTTTTAAAATTTTTCAAAAATGAGTCATTGATTGAGGGAGAATGTTTTCAAATCTATATCATCTAACGAGCTTTCTTAATTATCCTCGTGCTTAATTAAAATGATATTTGCACAGTGTCGAAGGAATAGGAATTTAGGATATGATTGTTAGGTTTAGATGATTAAAGTTTGATTAACACATAAACCCCATACCTTATATGATCGATTGTTATGTTGAATTGACTTTAATTAGTCGATTCTTTGTTATGGGTGATGTCGACCACCATATATCGTATGTGTGTTCACTAACGTATGCGGTATATTGGTTATAAGAATGTTCCCGATCCGGATCCCACAATTGAAGATGATTGGATGCCAAAAGGAAAGGGTAACTATATCTTGGATTGACAAATGAAGAAAGCGGACTTAATTGGACTTCATGGAGTTGGCATAAATGCAACGTAAGGGGTCTCCTTGCATCGGCGGATGGTTTTCTTCTAAGTGATTGAAGAAGCGGAGCTTAATTTGACCTCGGTTGGCATTCAAAATGCAGCGTGAAGAAGTCTCACGCATCTGCAGACGGTTTTCTTCGAAGCCCTCTTGCAACAGAGCTTCTCAACCACCTAACGTATCTTTGTGCGGGATATCATTTTAAACAATTTTGAATAATTTGATTAAATTGTTTTGAAAATGGAAAATATTGTTTGAAAATTAATTGGTCTTAATTTTGAAAATCACGGACTTCATTTTATCAAAACATAAGTCACTCGATCATCGACTCATCATCGATTGAGGGAGAGTGATTTAAAATAAAATATTTTAAAACAATATATCTTCAAAAGAGTCCGTTTATGCGTCAAAAGTGGTGATCTAAAGATTTAATGTTATGTCATGGTATGATTTTCTTTAAAACTCAAAGATCTTACAAAATGAAATTTTTACATTCTTGTTTGATTGTGAAATTGTTTTATTTTACTAAAGATCTCTTAAAACAATTATATCGACACTAACAATCTTTAATGGCTTAAAATGGTCCTTATCATCATTTTTCAAAATCAAATCTTGCCACGTATTTCCCCAAAAGTTTCTAAATGATTTAAATCAATTGGGATCACAAATCTCAATTGGTTTGAAATTTTTCATTCGGGGAGAGATAGTGATTTAAATCTCAAATCTGTTTTAGTCCTTTAAAGGCACTCCTGCCTCCATGAGCCAAACGATTTCAAATATACAATGCACATGTTGAGGAGGAGGATTTATCCAAAAACAAGATGAGTATTTAAAACCTGGCCACATATTCTCCAATGTTTTATAAACCGTATTAAATCACTTGGGATCCAAAATCTCAAAGGGTTTGATATTTTTGATCGGGGGAGAAATTGTGATTTAATAATGAAATCTGATAAATGATGATCGATTTGATTCAAATGTCAGTTGCTCTCTCATATGTGCTAAGCGCTTCGAATCTCGAAGCACATATTGAGGGGCGAATGGTTTCTTAAATGGCTTTTGTGTTCGTGGATGTGCTTCAAAGAACTCTTGCCTCTATGTGTTAAAATGATTTCTCTTATCCTATGCACATATTGAGGGGAGAATTACCAAGAAAATCAAATGGCTTTTCTATAAAATTGTGATCAAAGAAAATATTTCAAAGTTCTCTTGCCTCCATGTGATAAACAATTTCTAAATCATATGCACATGTTGAGGGAGGTTTTCTAAATGATCAAAACTATTAAGGTACAAAATACTTTGATCTCGTATCACAAGTACCTTGATTATCTTTCAAATGATTTTTCAATTGGTTTCAAGGAAGAATGAAGCGTACCAAAAGACCGACCATTTTACTTTATGTATGGAGTTATAAGGATGGTGAGGTTAGGTATTAGTTCCACGATCCATGAGCAGGAGGGATCTACCGAGGACAATCCACTAGATAGTGTAGAGTCCTTGGGTATGATGAAAAAAGGAGAAAAGTGAGATATGGGAAGAGTGCGGGATGAGGCAGGCTAGTCTTGGAATAAACCCAACAAGGTTCTAGTAATGAAGTCTCGGTAAGCCTTGAAGGGTTGAAGAATGAAAAAGAGCTGAATGTTAAAAGGGTGAAAAGAAATAGCCTCCATCAATTCAACCTTAGGGCGAAGCAGGGTTCAATACATATACTCTTGGTGGTTACTAAGGTAGCAGGGTATTGAAGACAAGGCGTCATGGACCCGGTGGCGCTTGCACCTAACTTCTAAACTACTCAAGTTCCTCTTAAAGGACTTGTTTCATTCTCACGGCAACCGACATTATCTATCGACTTTCTCTTAGAGATTGTTGATATTGAAGAGAGACCCTCTCCTAGTCTCGGCATAGGAACCAAATGTGCGATTGAGTCTAGAGCCAAGAGATCATCCACAATATCTCATTAGGACACTATTCTTGAAGACTTCTTTTTTCACACAATGTGGAAACTAAGAATATATTAAGAGTCCTCGCATTATCCTTGTGGTATTGCGGAACATCCAGAGTGATATGTAAATATTCACGATGAAGATGGAAATCCTTCTAGAGCTAACATCAAACAAGCTCTTGGTGGGTAACATGTGAGATCTTGCAAAGATCAAGCTTGCGACAAGCGGATAGAAAGCGATGAGGCGATTCAATCTTGAATCAACCTTGGTCCGAAATGAATTGTGGATACCTTTGAAAAACCGGTCATTGTGCTTAAAGTTCTTTTCCATAGCACATCGTGTGTATTAATGTTTCAAAATTAAAGGGTATTTATGATTGATAATTGATTTTCCATAAAACCTTCGTTGTAGTGCAAAAACACTTTCTATTAAGCAATACGATTGTTTTCAAATCATTTTCATCAATCGATGAATCTTAATTATTTGGTTCACTCACTCCGTGTTGTCTTCTTTGAGGCGTTTCGGTTTGAGCGGCTTGATCTAGGCTGCGAAACCACATCAGGAGATTCTTTGGAATTCTACGATCCAGGCGATGCTTGTCTTGATCAGCGAGGAACCGTGGGCGTGTACCTCGATTCAACGAAAGTGGTCAAAGACACTTTGTGTGTTTTATTGCTAAATGTTGTTTGCGGTACATTTGGATGGTTGCGGTGATCGATTGAGGTCAATCAAAGCCGCATGCTCGCGACATCCACGCTTAATTAAAGAAATCATGACAAGTGCTTATCTACATATCACGGCTCGATATTTTATACTATGCTTACGCTCTGTTGCTACAAATATCATGAACCGATAAAAGCTTCCGCTACTCGATGAAAAGATGTCATGATCCGGAAAGTGTGAGCATGTCGATCCAAAATCACAACTTCATGATGGCAACACAACAAAGGGTAATCCGAGTTTCTTGTGGTGATGATCTCGATGAAAGCTCGAAGATCATCATGATGTAGATCGGTTCAAAGACCTCCTTTGAAAGTACAAAACTATCACGGACTATGAAGAGTCATCGCTAAAGCACAAAGATTACGAATGTAAAGAATTGAAGTCTGAGCTTGGAACTAAAGACAAAGAAAGAATGCTAGGATGCAAAATGTATTTCATGGGGTGACCTCCTTGGGGAGATTGTTAGGATTCGGAAAATACATAGTGAAGAGTGGTCACCCCAACCATTATCTAGCATAAGTTAGCTCGTGACATATCGTTATTTACGTGTTTATTAGTGTAGTTTAGTATAGAGTAACACCGTGGAGGAAGGACGGGTCTTTACCGGCTGTATGCACGATCCGACCCGTCGGGAGGCGTTTAGTTTGTAGTATAAATACCCTTCCATCCTTGGAAGGGGTGGCACTCTCAATCTAATCTTTCCTTTTTGTTGAACTTTCTCTCTCTAGTTTCATCCTCTCCTCTCTTCATCCCTCTAAAACCATGGCATACTTGTCTCATCACCATCCAAGACCACCCGAATCATCATAACACAATATATGTAAGATCCTACATTTGTCCCATCATTGACATTTGAAATTTAGAACCCATTTCGTTTGAAAAACGGTCACACTCATTGGGGTCAGTCGAGGCAAAGATGATATCATCAACATAAATTTGAGCGTGAATTAAATGTTTGCACGACTTCACGGTGAACAATGTTGGATCTCGCTCCTTTCTTTGAATCGGTAGATAGAAGAAACTTTGATAGCGTATCATACCATGCCCTTGGAGCTTGCTTTAAACCGTAAGAGCCTTCTTGAAGCGATAAGCGTGAGTAGGATGCTCTGGATTCACAAAGCCTCGGTTTGGGCGGCGTGAGCGACTTCTTTAAGATCCTTGTTGAAATGTCGTCTTTACATCCATCGATAGACTACCATGTTCTTACTAGCGGCATTAGCCAAGAAGATTACGATTGCCTCGTCTGAACAGCAGACAAAAGATTCTTCAAAGTCAATACCCTCCTCTTGGCGGTATCCTTTAGCAACGGATCGAGCCTTGTTCTTTAACACATCACCATGCTCGTCAAGTTTCACTTTGAAGATCCATTTTAGAGCAATGATCATAGCAAATCTGGGCGGTACTAATTCCCATACATCAAGTCGATCAAACTCATGAATTTCTTCTTGCATGGCATTGAACCGGTTGTCTTCATTCATGGCGGTTTTAACATCTTTTGGTTCGATCTTAGAGACTACGAAGTTGAAGAAGCACCATAAGGCATCGGTTGCAAGTTGTTTCCGTGTTGATCTTGGAATGAGAGGATTTCCAATGATGTTGTCTAATGGATGATCGTGAGTCCATTTTCTAAGGTGTTCATGTGGCGGTTGTTGAGGGGCCCGAGGTAGCGAGTCGATGTCTCTGAAGAAGATGGTTCGATGATGATTGAGAGCAAATATGTTTTCAAATGGAGCATCTTGAGGTAGCAAAGGATTAACTTCATCATTGATGCGAAGCAGTTCCATGATGTACATTGAAGATTGATGATTTGTTGATGAGGCGAGTTATCGGCTACGGCGCTTCTTGACTTAATGATATTGAGATTGAAGGATTGACTTCATTCTTAGGGATATGAAGCGACCTACTGTTGTGGGAATTAGCAGTTCATTAGCACTTGGCTCATAGTGTTCATCAAACATCGGATCAAACAATTTCTTCAAATCATCTTTAGTTGGAGGTACATCTGAGTAGGCGGAGAGGAATTTGGTACAAGGGATGAACCAATGGGAATGTTTTGAAGTGCGGGTCGAGGCTGGGTTGTCGAGGAGCCATTTGACGGTCGACTCATCGAATGTAATGTGAATTGTTTCCATGATATTTTGGGTTCTCTTGTTGTAGATTTGGTAACCCTTCTTGTTAGGTGCATACCTAACAAAAACTAATATCTGCCTTTGCTCTTAATTTACCTAAATCTTGACCGTCATTTGTTGGATAACACAAAACACCAAACACGAAGGTAGGAGAGATCGGGTTTTGTTTATGAACAAGTTCATATGGAGTTTTCCATGAGAGGTGTGTATAAGGGAATGATTTTGGGTGTAGCATGCGATGGCAATGGCTTGACCCATAGAAACATTGGAACCTTGAATAAATAAGCATTGTTCTTGCGGCTTCTACAAGAGTTCGATTTAGTCTTTCAACTACACCGTTACATTGAGGAGTCGTGGAACACTTCTTTGATGTTGATTCAACACTTTCATAAAAGCGAATTAAGTCTTTGTTGACAAACTACGTGCCATTGTGCTGTTCGAACAATTTTGATTGTATTGTTGAGTCGAACTGAATACATTTGATTAGTTTGATGATGACATCGGGTTTCATCCTTTGTCCTCAAAAACTTTACCCAAGTAAATTGAGAGTAGTCATCAACAACTACTAGAATGTATTACTTCCATTTATCGTTTGCACTCTCATTGGTCATACGGATCCATATGAAGGGTATGAAGAACTTCCATTCTGAATTTGTGGGTTTTGGTTTGTGGGCATATTTCGTGCTTTTACCCAATTGGCAAGCTAAACAAAGATGATCTTTTCATATTTTAATATGGGTAAGCCTCGACAAGATCCTTTACGGAAAGGTTGTTTATGGTGCCAAGTTCAAGTGATTGAGACAGCGATGCCATAACCAAGACTTTGTTTTAGAAGCCTTTGATAGCAAGCATATTGGAGGGACTTCATCATGTCATCGATAGAGATGGTGTATAGGTTAGAACCTCGAGTACCTCTTAATAATTCTACACCATCAAGTTCTCTAACGAAGCAAGTATGTTTTCTAAAGCCACTTCTAGATCGGAATCACGAATTGACCAACGAGAGAGCAGTTGTGACCAAGACCTTCCACATAATATACCACAAATCACACTTTTACCAACCACATAATCTCCATAACCCATAATAGCTCCAAAATGGTGGTTCCGAATCTAAGCATCGATGAATTTACTCACGAAGTTCATGAGCGCGACGGTCTCGGTCATATGCTTGGAACGACTGAGTCCGGTACCATAGAGCGATTTGAGCGATCTGCGGTTGAACACGAGACAAGAATGGATAAGCGGGATAATTGGGATCCCATACAAGAATGGGTTCCATTTGGTTAGTAACGATGATTGGAACACCTCATCGAAATAGAAACATTCATATCGAAATTGAATCAATGGTGTCCGTATTTGCCCTATTTAAAGTATGTTCACTTCTTAAGGAATAGTTCTACCGATGAGCATCCATTTTCTAGTAGGCATTGTCGATTAACCTTATGGCCAATGGTATCCATTGATAACCTATCTTACTAAATGTTCTTCTGTGGGCTTCCTTTGTTTTCTAACTTTCTTTAGCCTTTGCCTTTTGCCTTCTTAGCATGATATTTTTCTTTAACAATGTTAGCGGAGATTTGTGACTTTAGACAAAACATTACACCACATTCATGATTAGTAGCGAATTCAGTGAGACATTATTACAAGGTTTGCAAATAGTATCGAATTCGAATTAATTACGATGCGCCTATGGAAAATACTAGAATCAACACGATTCGTTTTATTAAGCTCAAACTTAAAGTTCCTAGGTTGGTCTTCTACTCTTCCAATGCACATTCTTAGCTTGCGAGGTCATATCATTCCTTGTATTGTCTTGAGACTTTGACACCTTTCGCTTTAATGTCATGATTACTCTGTAGAGGAATGGGAGCGATAGTTGGTTTTGCTACTCTTTGCATCTCTGTTTAGATGTCTTTGGGATCACGAACTACATGCGAGCACACTAAGGTTCACTTTCTTAACACTAGAAGTCTTGGGATTTGTACTCCTAGAAGGTACACTAGAGTTCTCTTTCTTAGCACTAACGGATCACGGAATCTGAACTACTTGAAGGCACTAAGGTTCACATTCATAACATTGGGCATTGAATAGATTTCATGCTTGGCACTAGGCATAGAAACGAGGGGAATCAAAGGATTAACTCTCACCCAAGGACTTAGGGCATATTGTGATTAAGCATTCTAGAAGTTCTTGTAGGATCGATAACATTTATTGTGTTGACGATTCGGGTGGTCTTGGATGATCAAAATACATGTTTGCCATATTTAGAGAGAGCGATAGAGAGGGTGTTCTTGGTAGATAGTTGCTTCAATAAAATGTAAAAGGTTAGATTGCCAGCCGCACCTTCCATGGATGGAGCAGGTATTTATACTTACAAACAATATGTCCTCTATCGGACTGTGGATCAGGCATACAGTGGGTAAAGACCCGTCCTTCCTCCACGTTGTTGCACTAAACTAAACTACGCTACAAACTAACTAATAAACTATCAAATAACGTAAACAACGACAAATCTACGAGCTCACATATGCTAGACCATTATTGGGGTGACCGACACTTTAAAATGGAATTTCCAATTCCTAACAATCTCCCCCTAAGGGAGGTCACCCCATGAAATACATTTTGCTTCCTAGCATTCTATCTTTGACTTTAGTTACGAGCTCGTGACTTCAATTCTTCAATTTACGCAATCTTTGTGCTTTAGCGGTGATTCTTCAAAGTCCGCATAGTTTTGTACTTTCGGTGGAGGCCTTTAAACCGATCCACATCATTGATGATCTTTGAGCTTTCTTTGAGATCATCGACGCGATAAATCTCGGGATCACCCTTTATTGTGTTGCCATCATGTGATGTTGTGACTTTTGGACCGACATGCTCACACTTTTGAATCATGACATCTTTCCATCGAGTAGCGGAAGCCTTCTTTGGTTCATGATATTTGCGGTGACGAAGCATAGTATGAAATATCGAGCCGGGTTATGTAGATATGCACCGGTCATGATTTCTTCAAGTTAAGTGTGGATCTTGTGAGCATGCGGACTTTGGATTGACCACGATTCGACCCGGTACAACCGTCAAATGTACCGCAAACAACGATTAGCAATAAAACACGAAAGTGTCTTTGATCACTTTGTCAAATTGAGTACACGCCCACGGTTCCCGTTGATCGGTACAAGTACCGCTTTGTGATCGGTAGGATTCCTAAGAATCTCCTTGACGGGGTTTCACAATTTGTTCTAGGCGTTCTCAAACCGGGCGTCTCAAAGAAGACAACACGGAGTGAGTGAACCCGGTGAGTTGAGATTCACTAATTGATGAAAATGATTTGAAAAGCAATCGCGTATTGCTTAGAAGAAAGAGTTTTGCAATACGACGAAGGTTTTATGAGAAAGATCAATTTTCAATCAAAAATACTTTTGTATTTGAAAGAGTACACATTCGACGTGCTAGAGAAAAGAAGAGATTCGCACATCGAGCGGTTTTCTAAAGCATTTTTCAATCGAGATACTTTTGAATTTGAAAATGAATACACATTCGATCGCTAGATAAAGAAGATTAGCACATCGAATGGTTTTCAAAAGTATTCATCAATTCATTTCTGGACCAAGGTTGATTCAAGATTGAATAAGCCCCATCGTTTCTATCCGGTTGTCACAAGCTTGATATTTTGCAAGATTTCACATGTCACCCACCAAGAGCTTGTTTGATGTTGGCTCTAGAAGGATTTCCATCTTCATTGTGAATATTTTTACATATCGCTCGGATGTTACGGCAATACCGCATAGATAATGCGTGGGACTCTTAATATATTATTACTTTTCACGTTGTGTGAAACAATGAAGTCTTCAAGAATTTAGTGTCCTAATGAGATATTGTGGATGATCTCTTGGCTCTAGACTCAATTGTGCACATTTGGTTCCTATGTGGGAGACTAGGAGAGGTCTCCTTCTTCAATATCAACAATCTCTAAGAGAAAGTCGATAGATAATGTCGGTTCCCGAGAATGAAACAAGCCCTTTTAAGAGGAACTTGAGTGGTTTGGGAAGTTGTAGTGCGGTGCGTCACTAGGTCTATGATGTCTTGTCTTCAATACCGATGTTACCTTAGTAAATACCGTAGCATATGTATTGAACCCGTTCTTGCCCTAAGGTTGAATTATTGGAGGCTATTTCTTTTCACCCCTTTCACATTCAATTCTTTTCATTCTTCAACCTCTTGATGCTTACCGAGATTTCATAACTAGAACCTTGTTGGGTTTATTCGAGTTCTAGCTCTATCTCGATCCGCACTCTTCCCATATCTCACTTTTCTCTTTTTTCAATATTCCTAAGGACTCTACACTATCTAGTGGATTGTCCACAGGAAGATCCCTCCGGTTCTAGCGGATCATGGGAACTAATACCAAACCACACCATCCTTATAACTCCATACATAAAGTAAAATGGTGGGTCTTACGGTACCATTCATTCTTCCTTGAAACCAATTGAAAAATCATTTGGAAAAACAATCAAGGTACTTGTGATACGAGATCAAAGCATTTTGTACCTTAATAGTTTTGATCATTTTAGAAACCTCCCCAACATGTGCATATGATTTAGAAATTGTTTAGCACATGGAGGCAAGAGGACTTTGAAATATTTTCTTTGATCACTATTTTCATAGAAAAAGCCATTTGATTTTCTTGGTAAAATTCTCCCCCTCAATATGTGCATAGGATAAGAGAAATTATTTTAACACATAGAGGAAAGAGTTCTTTTGAAGCACATCCACGAACACAAAATCCATTTAAGAAACCATTAGCTCCCCCTCAATATGTGCATCAATAAATGAAAGAGTTTGGCACATATTAGAGAGAACTTGCACTTTAAATCAAAACGATCATCTTATATCAAGTTTCATTATTAAATCACAAATTCTCCCCGATCAAAATATCAAACCCTTTGAGATTTTGGATCTCAAGTGATTTAATCGGGTTTGGAAAACATGGGAGAATATGTGGCGGTTTAAATACTCATCTTGTTTTGGATAAATCCTCCTCCTCAACATGTGCATTATGTATTTGAAATCGTTTGGCACATGTAGGCGGGAGTGCCTATAAAGGACTAAATTGATTCCATTAAAGCAGTTTGAGATTCAAATATTTTCCATTTTCAAAACAATATTATTCAAAGTTTTAGAAAATGTATCATCACTATAATCCCCGCACAAAGATCGTTAGGTGGATGAGAAGCTTTTGTTGTTGTTCTTTGAGGGTTGGAAGAAAACCATCTGCGCGATGCGATGAGACTTCTTCTTATGTTGCATTTGAATGCCAACCGAGGTCAAATTAAGCTCCGTTTTCTTCAATCACTTAGAAGAAAACCATCTGCGATGCGGTGAGACCTCTTACGTTACATTTATGCCAACTCTCCATTGAAGTCCAATTAAGCTCCGTTTCTTCATTTGTCAACCCAAGATATCGTTACCCTTTCCTTCGGCATCCAATCATGTTCATTTGTGGGATCCGGATAGGGAACATTCTTATATACCAATATACCGCATATGTTAGTGAACACACATACAAATATATGGTGGTCTTCAACACCCAAACAGCAATCGACTAATAAAGTCAATCCAACATATCAATCGGATCATGTAAGGTATGGGAATAATGTGTTTATCAAACTCTAATCATCTAAACCTAACAATCATATCCTAAAAACCTAGTCCTTCAACATAGGCAATTATATTTTTCGGATAAGCACGTGGGATAATTAAGAAAGTCCGTTAGATGATATAAATTTGAAAACATTCTCCCCTCAATCAATGACTTATTTTACGAAAAGATTAAAAGAGTCAAGTCATTGATTGAGTTTTCAATTTTACAAAAACTCGAATCGATTGTTTTAAAGCAACTCATTTACCACCAATTTTGAAAACACAACAAATATTTTTCTCAAGAATTTTAGATGGAAAAACATTTGTGTAGGAACAGAGTCCTTCGACATACTTTCCTCAATTTGTTTTAGGATAAGTGCACGAAATATTTTGAAAATTTGGTTTAGCACAACACTTTCCTTTCATGAAAAGCGGGTTGCTATCGAAATAATAGCAAGCCATAGTTTAAGCGCAAGCCATTTTTTAAGCGCGGGTTCAAAATAATCGTAAGCCATATTTTTGAAGCGGGTTACATCAAATAATCAGAAGCTATTAGATTTGTGACATGTTTTGAAAGAAATATTTACACCTCTGCTCGAACTTCATCTATGGTCCCGTGCCATTATTGAATGACATTTCTAAGACCGTAGATGTTATCGATACCGAAGACATGTCTTGGAAAACATATTTTGGTATTTTGAAATTTTCGATTTTATGGGTTTTAGAAGGTTTTATATTTTTCTATTTTCTTTTGTTGGTTTTATATTTTGTATTTTGTTTTTTTTAAATATATACAAAGATAGAGTAGATGATATAATTTAAAGATGATGATGATCTGAGTACCGAGATAAGGATATCGAGCAAAGACGTCGTAGAAGATAGAATTCGTCATCTCTTAAACTTCCACCACCAAAGCTTCCGAGGCTCTTGCATAGAAGATTGAACATGAGCCTTCGAAAAGAGAGACTTTGGCGACTTCCCCAAACCGAAAATCCTTATGTTGAGCATATTCAATGCTCTATTTCAAGCTTGCATTAGCCAGTGCACAAGGAAGCACACCATTATCATAAATCCTGCTGGTCCATTTAAGAACGATAATCGAGGATCTCCATTCGGGGTTATATCATCAACAAGAACAACGAAGAACGTATCATCCCAAATAATCTTCTCAAATTTCTTTTCACCGAGTCATCCATTCCAAAGGTGTCAAGAGAACAATTCCCCAAGTAGTTGAATTGATGCCATAATGCTCAAGAACTCTCCCAAATACACATCATGAGGGAATGAAAACACCGGATAAGGTTTTAAAGGTACCATTTTGAGGGTCGTTTAAGTCCTTATTTGATCACTTTGTATCCGTTATTGCTTAATATCATTCCTTTTCACTTTTAGGTCTCGTGAAGGCAAAATGTCTGGAATGACACTTATTTGGACGAAAAGCGCGAATATATGAAGAAAATGGCCAAAGTCAAAATCGAGACACTCACAGTTCTTGAAAATGAAGTCGGCGGCGTCGGAGCTATTTGCGACGCGTCGGAGAATTTTGTGACGGTTCGAACTCAAACTCGTGTTTTCATTTTCTAGTTGTGAAAGAGTAGGCCATCGCTACTCGGACGGCCTAGATGCGATCCGCGACGTCGAGATCAACGACGCCACAACCTTAAGGTGACGCCGTCACAAGTCGATCAAGTCACAACATGCCAAGTAGTTGATATTGTTTTGGCCATAACTTTTGCATACGAACTCGGTTTAGGTGATTCAAAAGCCCACGCGACCGAATGAGAAAATCTACAATTTGCTGAAAAAATGGTCGTGACGCCGTCACTCTATAAGTGTGACGCCGTCGCTCTTTGCCGACAGAAAATCTGCCTATAAATATAACATTATAACTTCACTTTTTGCAAGCCCTAAACCCTAAGTCCGATTCTAGGGTTTAGGTAGGTGTTTTTCCAGCAACTTAAAGGGTTCCAAACACTCTATAAACATTGTGTGTTGGTTTGTTTGTTAATCCAATCCTATGGTATGTCTTCAATTATCATAGTTGTTGCTTGCTCTTCATTAATTATGCTTGGCTAATTCATCTAGTGTTTGCTTATGATTGTGTGAAACTTGTATATAATTAATTAGATCTTATTGATTTCTTAGTGATGCTTGTGTCTATCTTCATCATTAGGTGTGACAATTTCAATGAGTCTAATTGGTTTAGTTTATAATTCTTGCATCCTCTCGTCTCTTGTTTGATTGGTTGTCTCTTATCTTAATTGTAATTGGCTTAGGAAGTGCGACTAGGCTATCGTTGTGTTTAACACTTGATAAATCCTTGATAGTTTATGAATGAATTGGTGGATTTCGTTTACTAAATCAAAGATAACCTTAAAGTTAGTTTATGAATGAATAAGTGGATTTTGTTTACTACACTTAAAGGTGAATTCAAAGAGTTAGGGAAAAACGCATGCCCTACAACCTTAGACACACAACGCAACTAGGAATAAGGACGTGACAATTCAACCATCAATAGGACGTGACAATTCAGTAGGTAGAATTGGATAGCTAGCAAGGAGTAATACATCATAAGTAGATACGCTTCACGTTACTGGTAGATCCCTTAGTTAGTTAGTATCTTTTGGAATAGTTGACTAGCAACTAATTCCACCTCCCCTCCAAACCCCGAGATTCGTACCTTTCAATTTCATAAAATATAAAAATACAAAAATAATCATCCTCACCTTTAGACTTAAATCGATATACACTTCACCTAACGACACTATTCCCTAGAGAACGATATCAATACCCGTGGCTTACCCTAATTACTACACTACAACGATTAGGTTCACTTGCCTAGGGTGTTATAAAACTTGCTCGAAGAAATGGAAGTTCCTTTGACCCCGAGCGCGTGTAGCGTTATCAAGTTTTTGGCGCATTGCTTGGGAATAGTTATTGTTTAGGCTTGATTTCTATCTCGTTTAGGTCTACTCACAAGATTCCTATCAAGTGAGATTTTTTTTCTTTTATTAGCTTCCTTGTAGTCTATCCCCTTCTTTGTGCCTTTGTTCGTAAAACTTGTCCATTGACTCTTCCGTTCACCATTATGGAGAACGCGAATCCACTATATTCGCGATTAGTTTTTTCATAAGAAATTATGATATTACTAAAGCGGATTATTCAAGATGGTGGGAAGAAAGTAACCAAGTCCATAAACCTTTTGATGGTTTCACCATTCCATCAAGCCCACAAAACACCTCATCTAGTGAAACCTATGCTTCGTATGAGCCTTTACCTAGGATAGACTTTCGTGAACAACCTCCATGTTTAGAAACTATTGTTAGTAAGGCCCTTAGGAGAACTGACCAAATTTGTGAAAATATTATGGAAAGCAACCAAGCTTTAAACCATAAGTTGGATCAATTACTAGAATTGGTTTCATCACAACCTAAGGAAATAATATATGACGAGCATATAGATGATGTAGATGTGATTGAGGATGAGGTGAAAAGTCTAGACCCACAAGGTATCCCACAAGTCCCACCATCATTTAAGGCATACACACCGCACGTGACTTACCCGGAAGTAGTTGAAGAGACTTTAGGAATCCCAATGGAGGTAGAACATTTGAACCAAACGCAACTGGAGAATATAGGTTTGAATACTTGTAGTCTCGTCTTACTCTTAGTTCTAGGAATTTCATAGTGTTGATGAACCGGAACCTCAATCTTTACTTCCATCCTTAAATAAACGAGGAACCACCCACCCATCAACCAATTTAGTCCGGTAGTTTTAGGATGAAGGAAGCCATTCACACACCCCTTCACCTCACGTGGCATATTTCCACCCTAAGGGTGTGTATCGCTACTATCACCCGCACTTAAACTTAAGTGTAGGAAAACTTCCCTTTATCTCGTTAAATAAGGGTAGAGTCGGGCTCGTGACTCGAACAAAAACAAGCGCTTCTTGGGAGGCAACCCATGTGTATTTGTTTTTCATTTTCATTTGTGTGTCGTATAACTTTTATTGATTGTTTATTCTCATGTTTAAATTTGTAAAAGAGCTTTATTTTGTCTTTAACCTCATCTTAATTACATATAAAGGTATTTTACATAAGGGATAAGTGTAGGGAGGATTACACAGGTTTTTAAAAGAAACGTAAACATGAGAATTTCAATTAATTAAAAGATATATATGTGTGTTTGTTCGAGTCAAATGCTTGTATCGAGTCATAATGGATGTTTTACAGAAATTTTCCGATTTTAAAGATAAAAATTTTCCGAATTTTTCCAAAAATCGCACCGGTTTCTATCATGATAACTGAGGATTGCAACTGACGGCGTCGAGAAGGAGCAAAACAATCGATTACTTTTCTCGTTTTCGAGCTACTTATAATTTTTGGAATTTTCTAGGTCTTAATTTTCTAGAAAATCGCAAACATCCATTCCACAAGCATTATATCTTATTTAAGTCCGGAATTACATCTTGTTGTGATTTTTCTTTGTTCGGTTTGATGCGTTGGGTTGTTTGTTTTCTTCAAGTGTGCGAGTTTAATTTATCAAGAAGAAGTTACATAAGATTGGAAGGAGCTTTTCACGCATAAATTCTTCTTGAAAAGGATTTAACCATCACTTTACACGGATCCTACCGAGCTAATCGGGGAGTACTAGTTTCTTTCGTTTTAATTACCTTCCAATTATCATAACTTTGATACTTCGGGGAACATTGGGGACAATGTTCGGTTTAAGTGTAGGAGGAAAATAAAGCGGAACTTTGAAACTATGCTTATCCTTGACTATTTGCTTTGTCTAATTGCATTTGTGTAATAAACCATGAGAAAATGTCGGTTAGGGTAATTTTGGCACCAAATTTAAAATTTTTCATGACATATAGGAGTGGGCCATTAGTCTTAACAAAAGCGTCTCATGGATAGGAAGTTGCATGACTAGCACAAAACCCTTTACCACCCAAATTCCACCAAAATGTGAGGATCGCCCTTAGATTAGTAGGAATAAAAGCATTCATCTTTAATGCTTAGAGTGTGAACCGGTAGTATATTAGATTCTAGAACTTGTTTTGTGATTCATTCGAGATCGCAAGTGAGGCTACACTTGTGTAGTTAGGAATAACTAAATGATAAGAGGCATTAGGATAAACCCTTGTTTGATACCGTAATATAATTACTTCTTCCACATCGGTTGAGTAATTCCCCACACCCTTTGCGTTGTACTCATCTTTAGTACACGATACCCTAGTTAACCCCTCGAGCCTATCCTTTTCGCGGTTCTCGTGATGTTTCGGTTTTCCGAATATCAATGAAGAGCATTGTTTACACCCCACCCCAAATATACACCCAAATCGCCTTAGCCTACCCCTTATGCACTCACTTTTAGTGCAATTATTTGTTATCACCCCAAACCCTTAGTTCAATTATCTAGTTGCTTGCATAAGTTGCTAAGTCGAGTCATATCCTTTGTATACAGCTTTGGGATGATTGGGATTCATGGAAAAGTTAAAGTTTATGAAATGACGGAAGGGAACGCTAAATTCAAATTCCCTTTGTTTACGTAATAATATACCCCAAGTGTTTTGATCTTTTCAAATCGGGTCAAATTAGTGTTAGAGTAATAAAAACTCAAGTGTAGGGATATGCTTATAAATCCTAGTATTTTGATGTTATCTTAGAGGATGGTAGAGTAAAAGTGTATGAAAAAAAAAAAAAAAAAAAAAAAAAAAAAATCGAAAAAAAAAGAAAAAGAGAAAAAAAAAAAAATAGAGTGATTAAAAAAAAAAAAAAAAAACATACAGGCTACCATCCTACATCTATCCTTTAAATTTATGTTTGTTTATTTCGGTTATCTAGAGTTTAGAGTGTCGAGTCTTGGCTTAGCAACGCCATTCTTCATATGCAGATAACATAAAGATTTTTGACTTACCACCACTAAATAGCCTATCACACCAAACCCTTATTTCCTACCGTAAGCCTAACGTTACAACCCTTTAAAGACCTCTTTGATAGTCTTTCCTAGGTGCTTACGCCAAAGCGATGGAGGTTTGATCTATTCTCAAGCCTATGGTAATCTATGTACTAGGACCGGTTAATGAGTGTTTATCTTCCATTTCCTATATTGTTATATTTCATTTATACACCGAGAGAGATGTGAGTATCCAAACACCCCATGTGAGGTGCTAGTATGTAATTTTCGTGCTTGTTATGACTTTTTGGGGCTTATATGTGTTGTGGACCGTTTTGAATTAATGCTTCATGACCCCTAACTTATAAATTAATTGGCTAAAGCACATTTGCTTGAGGACAAGCAAATAACAAGTGTAGGGATATTTGATAAGGTTTTAAAAGGTACCATTTTGAGGGGTCGTTTAAGTCCTTATTTGATCACTTTGTATCCGTTATTGCTTAATATCGTTCCTTTTCACTTTTTAGGTCTCGTGAAGGCAAAATCTTTGGAATGACACTTATTTGGACGAAAAGGCGAATATATGAAGAAAATGGCCAAAGTCAAAATCGAGACACTCACAGCTTTGAATGTAGAAGGCGACGGCGTCGGTGCTATTTGCGGCGCCGTCGGAGGATTTTGTGACGGTCGAACTCAAAACTCCTATTTTCAAGAGACGACGTCTAGTTGTGAAAGAGTAGGCCGTCGCTACTCGACGGCCTAGATGCGATCCGACGACATCGAGATCGTCGCAACCTTAAGGTGACGTCAAAGTCGATCAAGTCACAACATGCCAAGTAGTTGATATTGTTTTGGCCATAACTTTTGCATACTGAACTCGATTTAGGTGATTCAAAAGCCCACGCGACCGGAATGAGAAAATCTACAATTTGATGAAAAGATGGTCGTGGCGCGTCACTCTATAAGTGTGACGCTGTCGCTCTTTGCCGACGTAAAATCGCCTATAAATATAACATTATAACTTCACTTTTGCAAGCCCTAAACCCTAAGTCCGATTCTAGGGTTTAGGTAGGTGTTTTTCCAAGAACTTAAAGGGTTCCAAACACTCTATAAACATTGTGTGTTGGTTTGTTTGTTAATCCAATCCTATGGTATGTCTTCAATTATCATAATTGTTGCTTGCTCTTCATTAATTATGCTTGGCTAATTCATCTAGTGTTTGCTTATGATTGTGTGAAACTTGTATATAATTAATTAGATCTTATTGATTTCTTAGTGATGCTTGTGTCTATCTTCATCATTAGGTCGTGACAATTTCAATGAGTCTAATTGGTTTAGTTTATAATTCTTGCATCCTACTGTCTCTTGTTTGATTGGTTGTCTCTTATCTTAATTGTAATTGGCTTAGGAAGTGCGACTAGGCTATCGTTGTGTTTAACACTTGATAAATCCTTGATAGTTTATGAATGAATTGGTGGATTTCGTTTACTAAATCAAAGATAACCTTAAAGTTAGTTTATGAATGAATAAGTGGATTTTGTTTACTACACTTAAAGGTGAATTCAAAGAGTTAGGGAAAAACGCATACCCTACAACCTTAGACACACAACGCAACTAGGAATAAGGACGTGACAATTCAACCATCAATAGGACGTGACAATTCGGTGGGTAGAATTGGATAGCTAGCAAGGAGTAATACATCATAAGTAGATACGCTTCACGCATTGGTAGATCCCTTAGTTAGTTAGTATCTTTTGGAATATTTGACTAGCAACTAATTCCACCTCCCTCCAAACCCCGAGATTCGTACCTTTCAATTTCATAAAATATAAAAATACAAAATAATCATCCTCACCTTTAGACTTAAATCGACATACACTTCACCCTAACGACACTATTCCCCAGAGAACGATATCAATACCCGTGGCTTACCCTAATTACTACACTACAACGATTAGGTTCACTTGCCTAGGGTGTTATAAAACTTGCTCGAAGAAAAGGAAGTTCCTTTGACCCCGAACGACGCGTGTAGCGTTATCAACACCTCCCATGTTCACATTTTTCTTCCCCGATGATCGTGGTATGAAGCTCAAGAACCCGAATACACACCAATATCCAAGAGCTCTCCATCGAATACACATCATGAGGGAATGAAAACACCCCCATGTTCACATTTTTCTTCCCGATGATCGTGTATGAAGCTCAAGTATCCGAAGTACCCAATACCCAAGGAAGGAATAACAGATAACATTGAAGAAGGTGCCAAGTCACCGATTATCTCATGGATGACAATCTCTGGGATGTCAACTCCGAATAAGTGATTATATCTACGAATCACCGATTAAGCCCTTAGGTAAAGCAATGAGCATCCCCAATGTACACAATCTCTCCCCGATGATTGTGATAAAATCAAAATCATCACACACTTGTGTACCTCTTTCATCTTGAAACTAACTCTTCCATCTCTTCCCCACGCCGTTGGAATAATAACACAAAAGCCTTCATGAGTAAAACCTTGAGTTTCTCTGCGGTCATGACATTTGTTTTCCGTGATATCTTCAATCACTTAGAAGAGTTAAGTTCATCAAGTTTACTCGCCATGAGTCAAACCTTGAGTTTCTCTCGGTAATAACATTTGTCTTCCCGGATATCTTCAATCACTTAGAAGAATTAAGTTCATCAAGTTTACTCGCTTTATGTTTATATGTGAGTCTCCTTTCTCCTTCTTTGGTTTTGACACTTCGTAATCAAGAACTCATTGTAAGCCCATATACTAGAAATTTGTTGAGAAGAACACTTGAACTCTTGTGGAATCAACTTCAAGTACATTGTGAGCAAATCTAATTGGGATTAAATCGACATATCACTTTCCCCAATTAGTGCTCTCCCTAAACCGACAATGCCCGGATATGAAGAAGTCTTTAGATAATCAAATTCAACTCGCCTTTAGTCTTCTAACATGCGCGAGAAAATGTAGAACGATCAGACTCGACTCGACCTTCTTCAATATTGTCCAGAATAGGAATAGATAATTAACATCTTCAACTCACACCAAAAGCATCTCACCAAAAGCATCCCAATTAACTTACATCTTGCATATCCCTTAGCTAAAATCCTCCCAATCAAACAAGAATGAAAGATGTTCATCAAGAAAATCGACAATAAGGCAAGAACGAACACACAAGATGGTAACGACAAACTACCAATCACATAAAACAAGAACGAGAGATTGTTCGGAATCATCATGTTGATGTATACGTGAAGCATTAACCGGAAGCACTTTGTCGATAAACTCATCAATCCGAGTGAAGATGTCAACCAATGGCACTTAGGAGAGAAAAACTCCATGTGAAGATGACCCGATAAGAAGAAGCTCGGTTCTTACATGAGTTTAGAGCCGTATGACCATATATATTCTCAAATGTCAATCAACAATGCAAAAAATTCACACTTCTTCTCCCCCTCAAGAATTGCATACGGAGATGCCATTCTTGACTAAATAAGTGAAATCATCCAAATGTTCTATTCACACTTCTCCCATAAAATTAGACATGATGTCGCCATCTTCATTATAATTGAGCAAGTGGAATGAGAAAACAATCATGGTAGCCCGGTTTACTTGATGATCAAGCACATGGAAAAGTATGAAGCATGTTGATGAGAATGGTCATAATAAGAAGATTTCTCTTCTTCAAAGATAATGCACATCGAAACGCATATATTTCTTTTCTTTAGAGTACGAGGCATGAACTGTTGTGTTCATAGGTCATAAGAAGATTTCTCTTCTTTCAAGATAATGGCACTAAACGCGACATTTCTTTTCTTTACAAGCGAGGCGAATCATGAACATACGTCATAAGAAGATTTCTCTTCTTGAAAATAAAGCGCATCAAACGTACACTTTTCTTTTCTTTGAGTACGAGGCATGAATTGATGTGTTCATACGTCATAATCTCTCTTTTCATCTCTCTTGCAAAACATGTAATCAACCCATTATCATTCAAGAGGCTCTTTGTAGTGACGGTGATGGAGATAACCCAATATGATGAATTTGACCTCAAGTAAACTAACCCGAACACGTGACTTATACTTGTACATATATAACAAAGAGCGGTGCCGAGAAATCATGCTCCATTGAATCTCTAAGTACTCTATACTCTTCAACCAACCAACCATCAAGTAATAGACGACATCACCTCTTGAAAATCCACAATTGAATGTGACATTGAGCACTACAACGTAACTCCTTAAAGTGATGGTTATTTTTGTGGCAAAAGAGCCCAATTTCCCTCGTGGTAAAAGAAAAACTCCCAAGAATAACTAGATTTCCATGTCTTTGTTTTTGATAATAAGCTCGAACAAGGATCATGAAGAATCTTCATCTATCCATCCCGATACCTTGGATACTAAGTACACTTGCTCATGATATTTCACTTCAACCTCAAATAAATAATAGTGAATTAACCCCATTGTCAC
Organism: Chrysanthemum lavandulifolium; assembly: GCA_022545495.1. NCBI lineage: Eukaryota > Viridiplantae > Streptophyta > Magnoliopsida > Asterales > Asteraceae > Chrysanthemum > Chrysanthemum lavandulifolium. The sequence goes on from CM040246.1 coordinate 94,324,070, forward strand.
ATCTTCTCGATTAAAAGCTCAAATCTAGCCTTCTTTGACATTTAAATGAACTTTGATAATGGTTTCATCCCGACCATGGTTACAAGCACGTAACCCGTAAAACCATAAAATAACCAAACCGCCATGACAAAATCCAAACATACATCCAATTCATGAAGTACACCCTTTTATCTCTTCTTTGAAGCGAAACCGAGCACTAGCATCAAATAAGATCCCAAATACACTTTCCTTTTCTCCAAGATGGTTCTATCATCACGGATTTGACAATTCAATAGTTTAAACCGAGAAATAGTTTCTTCATGGGATTTTACAAAACCAAGAATAAACCGTAAGATAGATCCGAAATGCACTTTACTAATACCAGGATGTTTCCATTGTCACGGATTTTACAAGTCTATGATTTAAACCGAGAAATAGGTTCTTTCACGGAGTTTACAAAATCAAGACAAAACCGTAAACAATGTCGACTTGAATGTGTTATGACAACTTTGGTTTCGTGAATATCTGCTTTAGGGAACATGCGCGGTTCATCAGCGGTTCATTCTCCAACATCAACAACCATTAAACACTTTGTAGACACGCCATTCACGCGGTGTACCCAATGTACAAAACCTCTTGACATTCTCCATTGGTGAGACACCAAGTGATAGCTATGTATAGCCAAGTCTTCATCACCCTCTATAAGCGCCCAAACAAGTCATCTTGTTTGAAGGGTAGAAAGAAAGAAGACGAACTAAGTAAGCATGCCGGAAAACCTTACTTTACAATCAAATAAAAATACCGTCTAAACAACCCGTAGTCAACATTATCCAATATCAATTAAAGCCGTAACATAATAACCAATTTGAAAATGTATAAACCCAAGTATTAATCCTTAGAACACATCAAATCTCATCATCAACTTGCATCAAATCATACTTCATCAACAAATCACATAAATTAAAGATTCATCACCCAACAAGTCTCATTGTCACGCAAGACGTACTCTGGATCCAATTTAGTCCCACATAAGATTAGCACATCCGATATCAATCACTCATAAAATTCAAGTTTTCGTATAATGCATAGACATGGCACCATCTCATGTAGAATATCCGAATTCATAAAGCCCATTTCACAACATAACTTTCCGTGAAGAGTACGAGTATGAGGATATCCGATTCAAGCGATTAAGACCGAGATCCAAAAGTTACCACATAACCCGTTCCAAGATTAATGCAATTTATCACGTGGCATATTGAAGACATTTATCCCATCCAATCACTCAAATAACTCATACACGATCAAGAATAAAATGTGATTAATCGGAAATTTCGCGTTCATAATTCTCAATCCCAAATCACAAACAACTCAAATAACATGAATTGTTAATCAATCAAGTATTAAGTTAAAATGTGATATTGTCTTCACAACCAGCACATTCGGCCAAAAACTCTTGCCCATGATCGTTAAAATACAATAAGTCACACAATATCCTCAAGATACTCAACTCACGGCCCAAATAATATTATAACCCACGACCCAAAAAAAAGGAGTAGCAAGCCTGATCAAGTCCAATGTACCCGGTTACCCTAATTACTTGGGGTATTAATACAACATATCACACACACTATCATACTTTAACCCTAATTATTCTCATATCAATACACAGCCCCCATCTCAAAGAAAACGCCTCTTTCACATTCCAAACTGATTCTCATAATCAGTAAACACTATATCTCATCTTTCAAATCTTTGAATCATAACCTTGTATCAAATCTTATATCCTTTGACGCCACAGGGATGGTAAAGGAATGGTATTGGCCACGGGATCACACCATATGAACACGGTAGATCCTTTTCTTGGACACATCAAGGTAGGTATTTTGATTCATGTTTTTATTTCCACCGAAAGAAAATCAAGATTGTTTTAAATTTATCAAACGAACCAGAAATAGGGGGATAACATAATTGTTATTAACCCTTTTTCTTTGAAGTTCGGATAAAAATTGAAGTGAAGCTTCAACAATTGGATCGATGAAAAGTCTTTGTTCCCATGTGTAATACCCTTGTGGTTTGATGAAATATTTGTGAATCATGAGAAAAAGACTGAGATCCTTTTAATTATCCATGTCTTTAGAGATTAGATCAATGATGATAAGGGTTTCAACAATCAACGTGTTATATAAATTTAACACGAGTTCGAACCCATTCTGAGATCCCATGAGTTGTATGATTTGTTTTACTTTTTGAGTCTTGACCATTTGGATAGAATATTAGCGTGTATGTGTGGATCGATGATGGAATAAAACCTTCGTGTCATAGACCTTGGAGTCTTGATATTTCAATGAGACACGAAGAAACTTCTGAGATCTTGTTTTGATATGAGTCGAGTCTTGGTCTCTTCTAATCTTCACGTTTTCTTTGACCGAAACAAAAGAAAGAACATAACACTCTTGTTATATTTCTTATCTTTGTAGTCGGACATATATTTATGAAGTAAATCTTCACAATGATCAATGATGGTTAATGAGTCGTGTGTAGTTACTTAATGAGTCTTGATGTGTTATGAGACTACACGACATGAACTGAGATTCAAATAATTCGAAATGAACTTTATTTCCATTCGTTAAAGACTTGATCTGTGAAGCAAAATGTCGAGGGGTTTTAATTAAGCTTGAGTTGAGGTCTTGACTGCCTTAACCAATCCTTGACATATGCTGAGATTGTGCTTGTGTTATGATAGAGTAGATTGTAGATGATTGAAGTACTTCATAAGATTAAGTGATATGAATGGTTGCTTGTAGTACGTTGATGTTCTGACTTGAGTCTTTTCTTTGTCAATTTAAGACCTTCGTGGATGATGATGGTATGATAGCTGAGGTTGTGATAATTTAGATTGGTATTTGGTTTATAAGATATTGTGGTTGTGGTCATGTGGTCGATTCTTCTTCATCTTGTTTTCTGTCTAAGTCGCTAGGTCAAAGACTTTGAGTCAAGTCGCTAGCTCAATGGAGTCAAGTCGCTAAACATAGGTCTTGAGTCAACTCGCTAAGCCAAGTTTCTAAGCCAACTCGCTAAGCCAAATCGCTAAGCCAAGTTGCTACCATGAGTAAAGACTCATGGCAAGTCGCTAACTGTACTGTAATATCACCTAACTCGCTAAAACCAGATACAAAGAATCTAGACGACTTGTCAAGACAAGTCGCCATGAAAAAACGACCAACTCGCTACATGATATAAGTACAAGTCGCTAGGTCCATTTTGTGGTTATTCCGATGAGTTTTCCGACAAGGTCCGACCATATTCATCTAAACCGGAAAAAACATTAAGAGTTTCTTTTGACCCATTTGACCACTTAAATGACCACAAGATTCTGACCAAATAACCATCAAAGATTGGTGCAAAATACATAATACAAGATATGGTAACTCAAATCAGTTTGGACCAAAAAAAATGACACAAAACTGATATTAACCAAAAGACAACATGACAATATTTTGACCAATAAAGATACAGAATTTGAAAAAAACTGTTATACCATAGAATGTAAACGGAAACAGTATTTTACGACAATAACGATTGCAAAAAAACAGTTTTAACAAATTTAAAAAACCACACAAATCGAAACAACAAAAAACCTTGGCTCTGGTACCATTTGTAGGATCGATAATATTTATTGTGTTGATGATTCGGGTGGTCTTGGATGATCAAAATACATGTTTGCCATATTTAGAGAGAGAAAGATAGAGAGGGTGTTCTTGGTAGATAGTTGCTTCAATAAAATGTAAAGGTTAGATTGCCCCACACCCTTCCATGGATGGAAAGGGTATTTATACTTACAAACAATCGTCCTCTATCGGATGTGGATCGAGCATCTGATGGGTAAAGACCCGTCCTTCCTCCACGGTGTTGCACTAAACTAAACTACGCTACAAACTAACTAATAAACTATCAAATAACGTAAACAACGACAAATCTATGAGCTCACATATGCTAGACTATTATTGGGGTGACCGACACTTTAACATGGAATTTCCAATTCCTAACAGTTCTTGAGATCGTTCGTCATATAAGCATGCATGCCCAATTGCATTATCAAGTGGTTTCTCTAACTTATCTTCTTCAACAATCTCACGGAGACATTCTAGACAATCCTTAAGGTATGAGAAATATGTTTGAATTGCAAGTTTGTTATTCCTAAGATGAGGGGGAACATATTTCACAGACAAAGCATATTTATTACAAGAGTGAACCTTTGATACACCATTCTCCCGATGGTCATTGGCATTTTCCTTTTACACAGCTCTTGATTCTCAATTTTCTTTTGCAATGAAGCTATTTGTTCGTTATTTTTTATTACTGAGTGACCTTTATTGATTCAAATAACTCATTGAAATGACGTTTAACCTTTTATTTTCTTCTAGAAAACTTTCGTTTTCCTTTTGTAATGCATTTACTAAGTTTTGAAGATGAAACGTTTGAGAATTACGAGAATCTAAAGGAGGAGGCATTTGGGAGCCGATCACATTGTTCTTTTGACCTTTTAATTGAGAGATTTGGGCTTTCAACTTTACGATCGTGTTACAATGAGCTTGAATCATTCATCGCGTTTGTTAATTTGAAAACTTGCATCAAACTACGGAGCATCCGAGGATGTCTTGATATTTGAAGTTTGACATTTTCTTTAAGATGTTGATATTTTAGTTGTAAATTAAAATGCTCAACCTCTAGTTTAGAAAAATGTTTAACCAAATTGTCGTGATCATCCAGTTCAATTTTCTCATTTAGTTTAGAATTATCTTTTCAAGCTCAATGATACGATCATGGGAGACTTTCGAGACAGCAGATAATTCATGAAATTGAGAGCATTAATGGAACAATTTGTAGCGATGAAGAACACATCTTGAGCAACACATTCGGTAATAAGAGTCTCATTCAATGTATGCAAGTTCTTCCTCTCAATCTCATTATATTTTAGTGCTCGCTTATAGTCGATAACCTCAACTATCATTGCATCAAATTCCTTTTACATTTCTTTAATGTCTAAATTCATTCCCTTTTAAGACTTTCAAAATGATCTTTTAGTTGTTTAAAGAAAGGCATGACTTGATTAAATAACATTCTTTCGTTTGCTCAAACCCTTTCCCTTCCGTTATACGGTGGGTGTGATCCTTTTCTTACAAGTTTTCTCAAAATCAACAAATAGTTGAAAAATAACATATTGGTGATTAAGGTCTTGATTTTAGTGGCAATAGTCCTAGGAACTAAATGCATTGGTGTATTGGGAGGATACCGATCGTGAAGGAATTTTCCTAAAGGGGTTTGTTACAACAAGATTCTGCTTTTTCTTATCTAAATCCTTTTCCGAACACTTGTTCGGGTGTTAACAACGTCTGAGGCTTAAACATGTTCAATGAAATCCAATTATCCTTCTTGTAATCATGGGGTGTGAAATTTATTTTCTTCTCTTTACATTTAGGATCATCTAGTTTCTTGTTCATCTTTTCCTAGTGACTTCATCGATTTCTTATCTTCCTCGATTGCACTCAATGCAACTAGGTTTCATCTAGGCTTAAGGATTTCATTGGCATCATAAAGAACCTTATGAGCATTTCTAGCCTTTTAATGACCTCTGGTTTGGTTCCTCAACAAGGGAATGTTATGCTTATCGCTTAAGACTCATGCTTAGTGATTAAGTGAGCGATCGAATGGTATTTCCTTATGCGTACAACTTATTTTCAAGCTTGTTTTCAAGGTTTTAGATTAGAAAAATCATTCAAAGTTTTGATTCCTTAACTTTGAATTCTTGCTAAGCATTTTAACATTTTCTTGAAGTTCTTGTTTTTGATTAGCGGTTTAGAAGCTTTTCTTGTAAGGAGTTTAACTATTGTTTTAATACTTCTTCTCTAAACCTACTTTTCTAATAGTTGTAAGCATTTGGTCATCCATTTCACGCTCACGGGTGGTCAACTCAAATTTTGCACGTTGTTCATAAATAGCAACACGTTCTTTATAGGCATTCGGTTCAAAGATAGCGAGTCATCGAGGGCATCATGATGAATTCATTAAAAACATAATCATTGTTGACTGCGGAAGATGCATCACTTGGTACAATCTCACTTTCACTTTGTTTCACATATTGATCATATGGGACAACATTGATATTACCTATATTTTCAATATCGACTCAATAATTACAGATTGATTGTACTTTGTTATGTATCTTTGCTCATCAACTTCATCGTATAATTTTAATACCTCCGAAATAATTTTGTCTTTGGATGGACCGGTTTGTGATGATGAAGAGACTTTAGGAGAGACCATTGGAGAAATGCTAGCCATGAAAATGGTTTGTGCGATGGGTTCTTCATCAACATCAGTCGTATGCATCACAATCGGCTACTTGAAAGGCATTCGATGATTATGGCCTATCTCTGAATTGGTTGCTCATCCGCATCGCATCATATGTCTTAGCATTTCCTTGACCAAAACAACAACTCCTCTTCATCCAGTGCACCATTATCCGAGCTTGCACAAGCAACATCTTATCCACAAGTACTCGCATTACGAGGCGTTTTGGCGATGTGTAGTTCCTTGAAATGTGTCCTCACCTCCACGGTTGTAACATTTGATTGGTTTTGCTTGACCGGTTTCCATTCCTTCCCATATTCGATTTGCGGCATAACCTCTACCGACTCCACCTCTTCCTTGTTCGTGATGCCTTTCTTGAGCTGGTTGCACCATAACCTTCACATCTCGGCGGTGGCTTGATTGTGTGGATTGGATGCGATTACGAGATTGTTGTTGGTGTGTGGAAGAGTTCATGTTTGACTAATCGGAGAGCCAGTTGATTAATGAAGTTTCCACGTGTGCATCGGCATCGACTTGTTTGAACATAGGATCGGAATGAGTTTATGATTACCATTACCCATGGGTATAACTTGAGATGCTTTTGTGGTAATTCCAATTTTTGAGTAGAAGCGGTTGAATCATTAGATGAACTTGTTTCTCCACGATTGGTTTTGAGCTGTTCGAATCCTTTTTCAAACATAGCATGTCTCTCATTACGGAGAAGGAAGGCATCTGAGTTTCTCATAGTTTGTATTCTTCAATCCTTTAGTGAGCTTCACGAGTGACAAACTTGTGCCATTCGGGATTCATGTTGTTCACAAATTTTGAGTTCATCAGAATGTTAGGCATAGTCATTTTGATGTTCCTCATGTCATTCACAAGCTTATGGAATCTCACACAGTGCTCATAGACACTCTCATCGGGTTTCATCTTGAAATGCTCAAAATTCATCATATAGTTGTGATTCTCTATCTTGATAGTCAATTCGAACACGAGAGAAGCATCTTGACATTATCCCATCTGACCTTTGCTTGATGTTGTGATTGATAAACTTGTAGATGTCTTTTGGAAGACCTTGCGATATAATGTTAGAAGCCACGATATACGCATCAAATCTCTTCTTCTCCTTATCATCGAGCTCATCATACATCTTTGAGTGCATCCATTCCGTAAATCGGTGTTCCATCTTGTTGTTTCAATTATGTCTCTAATAGTCTCGACCCGATATGGTCCTTCATCGATGGATTTGAGAATGTTAACCCATTTTCCTTTTCAAGGCAATACAATCGATTCGTTGAGCCCAAGAGTCGTAGTCGATTACATCGAAGCATGGGTGGGCAGTATCACGAACCAGCTGCTTGAACATCCTCGACGACGGTGGAGATGATTGTAGGAACGTTGGTAGACATGTTGACAGTTAAGCGGGATTTTATAACTCTATGATTAAACCGGAAATAGATTCTTTCACGGATTTTACTAAATTAAGAGAACCGTATTACAAGCGAGTCAACCAAGTCGCTAAGAAAACACGAACCAAGTCGCTAAGCACAAGTCACTATAATACCAAGTTGCTAAGACACGGTCAGTCGCTAAATAACAACTCGCTAAGCACCAGTCGCTAGCAAAATTTTGTGACAAGTCGCTGGGCACCAAGTCGCTAAGTTGTCAAGTCGCTAAAGAGCAACTCGCTAAGCACCAAATCGCTAACACCAAGTCATTAACAAACTTAAGTACAAGTCGCTAACTTTCACTGAGTCGCTGCCGTAGTGGAGAATCCACTAAGTGTCTTGTTGTCGACTTGTCTCAATAGACAAGTCGCTAGCTCAACTCGCTAAGACCTTCAACTACAACTCGCTACCAAATTACAAAGCAAGTCGCTACCAAGATAACTTATCCGTGGCTCAGTCGCTAGCTGAAAATCACATAAACACCACTTTTCAATCCAAAACAACCCAACCACGATGATTCAAGCTTACCAACTCAAAACCCAAGCACATACAATGATTCTAAACACAAAACTACACCCAAGATTCAAACTTTAACACTAGAAATGATCCAAATGATGCAAAAACCACTAAACTTTCAAACTCTAAACCCGCTAAAGTCACTAGAAATCCAAAGATATGTAACGGATGATCAAACCATGGCTCTTGATACCATTTGTAACATATTGGATTTCTAAACACACTAAACCATAAGATCAAATAGGCGTATAATGAGTTTTAGAGAGAAAGTTAGAGGTTTAGGGAACTTTAGTGAGAGAAATAAAAATCTTATTATGAGCTCCAACTCTACCTTGGGAGGTAGAGAGTATTTATAGTCATTACATAAATCGCCACCTATCGGTGTGGATCGGGCATACGGTGGGTAAAGACCGTCAGTCCTCCACGGTGTTACTTAAACTAAATACTACTTAACTTATAATAATCTCGACTACAAGCTTTCTAACGATTACATATACTTGAGGTGACCGACTCTTTAATAAATGGGTTTACTAAATCCTAACAAAGATTATTGTTGCAAGGTTGGTGGTGGAAAAGACATCAATTCAAAGGAATGCACGATGATAAAGTTGAAAGTATCTACTACTGATTTCAAAGACAAGATAAAGATTTTATTCCAATGGACTCGAAGAAGAAGCGAAGGTATCCTAATTTGAAGAGAAAGGCCAAAGATAGTGAATCTCGGACATTTAAGAAGACAAAGTTTGTTGAAGAACAAGAGTTCCAAGCGAGAAATTCAACGAAGAACAACCATTGAAATGATTGTGATAGAAGAAGACTTTTATCTGAACCACTTGCAAGTCGGACATCCTATCATTGGTGGAAGTTTTTCTTGCTAGCAATTTGCTCCAACATGGAAGATTACAAGGCTAGGTGGTGAAACTTCATCATTCATTCAATTTGAAGATCTCATCAAAGCTTGTGAGAGATGATCTTGACACATTATGGAAATTAGTTCATGAAAGGTTTGATCTTGAAGATCTCAAAGATATGAAGGAGATGCGTTATGGATTAATCTTAGAAGGCTCTATGAACCAAATGTTAATGATGATTTGGAAATTCTCATGTTCATGTCACGGTACTAAATGGTTCTACTATGATTCATGTAAAGTTCATCATGTTTCTCTGACAAATGGAGTAGATGCCTTTATGCTTCTTTGAGAAAGAATATCCACTCGGTGAAACTCTCACCGTGATGTTGTGTACTACTATAAGAGTTCATGAAGATAATGAGAAGGTCGAGCATTGTTACTCGGGCTTCAATATCAATGTTCAAGAGCTATTCAAGCATTGAGAAGAAGATGAAGTGTTTGAAAGAATTCCCCAAATCCTTGCGGATAATGAAGATTGAAGAAACTTATTGATTTGCGAGAAATCATAAGTTTAGGGAGGATTGTTGGGAATAAAGATAACGATTACCAACGATATGCTTGTGGTTAACTCGCTAAAGATTACACTAGCGTGGAAACTCGTTACCACTTGCCGATATCATTATTACCACGCTATTAGGATAATTGTTATGTATCCATGTATTGATAAGCATAGAAAAGATCTTGTGTATATTCTATATTGTTAGGATTATACTTATCGTGTAAAGGACTTCTTGTGCTATAAAAGGAGATCCTAGGTCATTGCTTAGTATACGTATTATTCATATTAGCTTCAAGGTGTAACCCTAGTGATAAGCAAGATCACTCGTATTATTTCTTAATAATATTGGAGCTTTGTGTTTATTGTTCTTATTTACATTACATCATATAATATGTCTTCTAAGTATTACTAAGTATATTCCGCGTGCTTATTAATATAACTCAAAATATCACTAACACAAGGTGTGTGTTTAGATCCTTCATATAGTAAATCACTTAAAGTATGTAATTGGATTAATGTATGGAAACTGATGAGCTATATTGAATATAATTTCATCTGAATGATACAAAAAAACATGCGGTGTTCCATATTGTAACTACTTACATCAGTTTTATCGCCACATCACATACAAAAGAAAAGCCCCATAAGACATTAATATTATGCAAAGTATTTTCTTGTGCGCTAACAAAAGGCCCAATTTAACGAAACCCTAATTCTTCCAAAAATAAAATTAAAATCAATAACGATCAAAATATAAAGGTTAAAAACCACCATCTCGGAAAGCGAAACCTAACCTCAAATTTCCTCCGGATTCATTGATATAAGATATAATGGGATGGCGTCTCAATTACATCTCGAGAAAGAAAGTAATAACCTCAACATCATCAAGCTCATTAAACAACATGCAACATATATCAAACAACGAAAATAAATGGCAACCACCAAGATCGCATGGCTCACCTAACACGAGGCGGGGTTTCTTACGTGGGAAGAAAGCATACAAAGCGTTACCAACACCACAACAAGCGGGGATATCGCATATGGAAGCAGGTCAAAGGAAGCGGAAAGCATTGGTAAGACAACCCAAGAGAAACCCGTGTCTGCCCCAAACGTTTGGAATAAATTGGAATAAAATAAAAATCGCTCTCCCATTATAACCGCAAAACAAAGGTACATCCGGCATGGTGCGCGGACCGGTAGGTTGCCGTGCCAAGTTCGACAACCTCGGTTTTCCATAGCCTATATAACACGATCGTTGCCTCATCGGTATTGATGCGAAAACACGATAAGCACACAAAGCAAGCAAAACAGCGCAACCTTAACGGGATGTCGTGCCAAGATCGAGCGATGCATATCGGTCCATGCCCATGGTCGCAAAAGCGTTACCATGATCCCCGTGTTTTGTTACGAAATCACGATAATACATCAACAAGCGATGTCATAAAACACATAAGACATAACCTGGAACCAAATGAACTCATCAACTTTTAAACCAAATAATGAAATAACAAAGTCAGTATCAATAGACAATTTCACAAAGCCGGAGCGACCGCCATGGTTGCGTTAGTATAAACACCCGCCAAGATACGACGCTCTCGAACTTTTTGAGCATAAAAGTATACATCACGAAATCACAATAATACATCAACAAGCGATGTCACAAAACACACGGGACATAACGTGGAACCAAGCGAACTCATCAAGTCTAATACCAAGTTATGGTTCAATAGATCATTTGTTAACCCGAACCAAGCGAACCCGCTCCCTAACAAAACCCCAATTGATATAAGAGATTATAGGAGCCACCGTCTCCAAACTATGAAACCCTAATTTTTTCAGCAACAAATAACCATGAAACCACCATCAACCCCAATCTAATTGAAACCCTAAGTTTTAACAAAATCAAATTAACAAAAGACCCAATTTAACCGAAACCCTAATTCTTCCAAAAATGAAATTAAAATCAATAACGATCAAAATATAAAGGTTAAAAAACCACCATCTCAGAAACGCAACCTAACCTCAAATTTCCTCCTGGATTCATTGATATAAGATATAATGGGACTGAGCGTCTCCAAACTACATCTCAGAAAGAAAAGTAATAACCTCAACAACATCAAGCTCATTAAACAACATGCAACAGATATCAAACAACGAAAATAAATGGAAACCACCAAGATCTGCATGGCTCACCTAACACAGGGGACTGAGGTTTCTTCTGTGGGAAGAAAGCATACAAAACGTCACCAACACCACAACAAGCGAGGGATATCGTATATGGAAACGGGTCAAGGAAGACGACGGAGCGACCCAGCGGTAAGACGACCCAAGAGAAACCCATGTACCGGCCCAAAACGTTTGGAATAAATTGGAATAAAATAAAAAACCGCCCTCCATTATATCTTATATCGTACCGGCCCAAAACGTTTGGAATAAATTGGAATAAAATAGAAAACCGCCATCCCATTATATCTTATATCAATGTAAGGCTTTTAGGCTGCCCCGATGAGGGCTTCAATCCCTTCATTTTCACCATACGTCGACTTTCTCTCTCCAATGACTTTCGGCGATCCGGTGTCGATGAGGCGACCATGATCATTTTTTCTTTAAAAAAAAACATTTTTAACAAAAATAAAATTTCATTAATAATTAAAATGTTACATAATAATTCTAATAAAATAAAAACATTACGAAACTTATTAAAACATTACAACACTTATTAAAAATCTAGGTTGTGGTGTGCCTTGATCGAGTCTTTGATTTCCTACATTTTTTGTTGTTGTAGTGCGGGCAAAGATGGGTCGATTGGCGTGCAATAGAATATGATGTCTTTATCATATTTCTTGTGTCGCTTAAATGCAAGTTTTTCTTGTTCTAGTGCCAATATTTTGTCTTCCCTTTCTGATTTCTTTTGCTCCAGCTCCAACTCCTTTTGCCTTTGATCCAGATCTTTCTTCTTCAAATCATAGCACCCGTCTGCCAGCTCCTTCTTCTGTCCGAATGCCTTGGACTTAATGCTTTTCCATTTCTCGGCAACACCTTCCATGTAGCTAGCTTTGGAACACTCAGAAGATTTCTTTTATTCTTCTTAGCGGTATCACGACCAATTGGTCGCTCGAAACCTGAGCATAGGCGCATCCGAGTGCACATCCGAGTCGGTTGAAGTCCTTGCTTTTTCCGACTCTCATCTTGGCTTAAAAAGCACGCATCTCATTATCCTTCCAAACCGAATGGTCCTCGAAATTTCCCAACAATGCTCCAAAACAAGCGCATGATTACACACTACTTGATATTCATCACCGCTTCGTCTATAAGCGGTGAGGTCATTCTCACCACTTCCGTAATTCTTGTAAGCATTGTTGTAAATGGCACAAAATTGACCAACTCTAGGACGAATCCTATTTTTCCACTTGGTAATGATAGAGTTTATGCGTTCTTTACACACTAACCTCCTTCTTAAAGTAAGCAATGACTTTACGCCAAAATCCACTTAGCATTTTGGTTGTTTCCCATTATACTATTCTCGGATACATCACACCAAGCATTGCACAAGCGATCTCTTCTTCTTTGACCAAAGCGACGAATCATTCTTGCCTTCTTTCTCGACAACCTTCTTCTTAGCCTTTGTAGCTCGTTTCTTGGTTTGACCGGTGGCGTCTCTTCGAAATAGTCTTCGTCATCAATGTTAACGAATCGTGATACGATCCATGATCGAACCTTGACCCGAACCGTGATACTCTTGAGCCGGATAACCCGAACTGGTTCCAACATAAAAATCAGGATTGGTGTGTAATTGTTCTTCAAAATCAAAAGCATCAAGATTTATACGGTTAACCGGAGAATATTGTTGATAATTTGAATATGAAGACGTTGATGAATCCATTGTTGGACGATACACAGATTCAGGTGAGCCATACATACATTGTTGGCTTCAACGGGAGTGGCTTTGTTGTTGTTGTTGTTGTTGTTGTTGTTGTTGTTGGATGTTTTGATACGGTGGAACAAATGGACGATTCATAGGATGGTTTATAAAAAATGGATTGTTAGTTTGTTGTTGTGGAGCTTGTTGGGATTGATAATCGAAAGAAGCGGGTGGAAATTGATGCTTGGTGAGACACGGTTAACAGGAAATTCGGATCGGTGTTAAAATATCGGGACGTTTAAATGCCAATCGGGATTTTCGGCCTTTTGTTGTGGTGTTTTCTTAGACATTTTGATAGAGATGATTATGAGATTTTTGATAGAGAGGATTGTGAGATTTGTGAATTTAGCGTGTAAATATGTTGTGTATTTATAGGGTAGTTTAGTAGATTTTTTTATTTTTTATTTTTTTTTTTTGAACTTGCAACGGTAAGATTTTTTTGATATTAAATGTACATTGTTAGTCGATCGTGCATGTGACCAAGTTGGGTGATTTTTTGGACGATCGATTCATGCCACAAAAGAACGATCGATACACGATCGATCGTGTATATAGATCCCCAAGCATTACTGCGTCCAGCCTAACACTTGTTTGATGCACCAGTTTTGTCACCTATAATTACAAGATTTTTCTGAAACTAATAATGAAATACATTATTCGTCCAATATCTGACTTAAATTTAGGTACTCTCATAAATTTTCAGTGACCATGTACTAATGTCATATGACCGCAAATAGGCCTCATCAACACAACAAAAACAAGAAACTTGATACGTTTGATTGGTAAGAACATAACTTAGGCCCCTCATGGTGCATATTTTTAATAGAAATGGGGTATCGCGTTCTGACGGCGAATGCTCGTGTAATTATATTTTCTAGAGAGAATATTTTTCGAAGTATTGTTTTTTCTATTGCACGATTTTCAGTTGCATAATCAGTTACGATTGAATTAATGATAGTATCAAAGTATCTAGAAATAGAATGTACAATGGAGGTAGCTTTAAAGATGATAGCAAGGTCTTTTCGACAGATTGCTTTTATAAAAATGAAAAATAATGTTCAACGGAGTTTATTGAAATTAGCTTTTTTTCCCGCTTTTGCTTTTTAGAAACATTATAAAAAATTAAAAAGCTTGTATGTATTCAATTTTTTTTACTTATGGTTAGTCATGCTTTTGCATTCAGAAACATTATAAAAAGCTTATGGTTACCTTTTTTTTTTTTTTCTTCAAAAGGCAACAAAAAATTTCTGGTAAAGGACTTCAAAATTAGTTTAAGTTTTAGTGGTAGTCAAGTTTTCGACTCAACGATCCATTTGCTACATCTTTTATTCAATATTCGTATATCTAAAGGGTAACTTAGTTTTAGGTCTGGAATTAAGATTGGAGTTTGGAATAGGATTTTCAAAATATGATGAATTCAACTTTGAATCATTCTTACGCTTATCATTGTTTACTAACTAATGCAACCTAAAAGTCATAAAACGTAATACCGATGGGATCAAAATAGTTGTCTGTTTAAACAAATCTGATAATTCAAGTCTGATGTTGACTCCGCGAATTACAAACGTAAGCAACTTGCAAATAAAAAAATCTCAAGCGAAATTAACTATACAGTGCATTAACTTGTTTATAACACGCAATGCAATAATCATTTCTCTTTTAATTTTTTTGAAGTACCAATGTAATAATCTTTTCGATGAATACATCGATTAAACGGTTGCACTTAATTCTATTAATCAAACTGCTACAATTAATTCCATTCGCATACTTAACTTTTGGTTGAGTCGGATCTAGGGTGTGTTTTTATATCGTTCGGTGTGTAATGCTTAATTTTATGTTCGAAATTAAGAGCGGAATTAGGAATATGATAGGTATCCTTTATACACAGTATAGATTACATGAAATGTGTGCCCGTCGTCAAGCGATTTCCCTTTACGATAGCACCGGTCACACTCTCGTAGAAATGGTCCAGAAACGAGTCAAAAAGTCTTTTAATTTTTATTTTGAAAATAGTCCGGTAAATGTTTTTCATTTTATTTTTATTTTTTTGAAAATTTTGACTTGACATTACGAGTCAAATAATGTCAGGGCGACTAATTCCGATTAATGTATGATTGTTTACATCCTATTTCCCTCGTCTCGGTGCGATATCACAAGTTCTATGTTTGGATAGGAACGAGTGTTGGAAAACCCGCGCGATGCAGCGGGATTGCTTAAAGGACGTTGTTTGAAACGATACTTAAACCTCAAGGGCTGTTTTGCTAAGTTCGAAAGATTATTAATCTTAAAGGACTTACTTTGTGATGACACTTGAACCTCGAAATTTGTTTTCGCCAATTTGGCAAAGTTTGCATTTAATGCACTTGTTAAATAGTATTGCATTTAATGCACTTGTGCTAGCTACAGTGCTTGGGCAAAAGCGATGTCGTGTTTTAGTATATATCGAAAGATTATTAATCTTAAAGAACTGCTGTGATGATGACTTGAGCATAAAATTTGTTTTATGAATTTAGAAAGTTGCATTTAATGCATTTGTTAAATAGTATTGCATTTAATGCACTTGTGCTAGCTACAGTGCTTGGGCAAAAAGCGATGTACGTGTTTTAGTATATAGGATAATTACTCTGAAGCGGTCATTTAATAAGTCACATGTCCAAGTCCCGACACCACAGTCCGTCATTAAAGCAGTCAACCACAAAATTGACAAATGCTTCATGAATGACCCCCATCCTTTACTTAATGCATTTACCAACTACCCCCCTCATCATCTTTAAACCTTTAACTTAAACCCCTTAATAAGCTAATAGTGTGAACATATCTCAACTAATAAATTGCCTCATAAATAACCCCCATACTTAATGCAATTGCCAACTACCCCCTCACAAAACATTAAACCCATGTTGGTACTATATAAGCAACTCTATATCATTGTCATTCTGCATATCTTCACTACACTTTTCATTCACTTTAGTCTTTAGCAATCTAGTTTTTTCAATTTTATTTGACTTTTGACAATGACAACTATCGGGAAGCTTGATGTTGAAGTGAAGGTGAAATCTGGTGCTGATAAGTTCTGGCAAAGTATCATGGACTCTGCCAATATTTTTCCTAAAGTTTGCTCTGATCTTTATAAGAATGTTGAAGTTCTTGAAGGTGATGGACATAGCGTTGGATCCGTCCGAATGGTTAACTTTGCTGAAGGTATATATTTAGATAGTCGATTTATTAATATGCAGCAGGAGTATATATGCATGCATGCATTAGAACTCCGGGTGCAAATTGCATTTAATGCAGTGTAGGGTTGTAAAACACGACCCAACACTGCAATTTATAATTATACCATGAGTCCTTTACTCATATCTAACAAATTGTTTAAACATAAAAGGGTCACCGATTGTGAGATCTTCGAAAGAAAAGATTGAAGAACTTGATGAAGCAAAGAAGAAAGTTGCATATAGTGTGATTGGTGGAGACATGATGCAATACTACAAAATTTCAAGGCTACTCTTGAGGTGATCCCTCAGGAGAAGGTAGCCTTGTGAAATGGCTTTGTGAGTTCGAGAAAGCAAGTGAACAGGTTCCTGATCCTGAGATGATCCGTGACTTTGCTGCCAAGAATTTCAAGGAGATCGACAGTATCTCCTTAAAGCATAAATTTCAAGTCCTTGATGTGTGTTTTGGGTCGACTTTTGTGTGCTTTAAATAAAATGCATATATAATCTTATGCATACCCTGCCTGTAGATCTTTGATTTACCTAAGTTGAACGCTACTTATGAATAATATTAATCTCAATATCTTATATACTTGCTTCAATTCACTTTTTTATACCCAACACATTTTAACAACTATAAAATACACAAGATATAAACAAATGAACAGCTTTAATGTTAGATTGACTAGCAAACCTCTGATAAACACTTAAACAATGAGATTTTTTTTACTATTTACTAATGTTCAATTGTCTTAATATTACATAAGGTCTTTATAAACAGGACAACTATTTTTGGTATGTTTTACCAAAAATAAATAAATAATAATAAAATAAAATTCTATATCAACCAAAAGGAACCGAAAACTATTTCCTAAGATAAAGACGCGACTTACATACATTCAATGGTTTCACGTGAGATGCATTTAAAGGTGAAGTAAATATGGAATGAACACATAAATCTAAAATAAAAACTAAACCTGCAGATTTGACAGAAACTATTGATCGACTCCCGGATTGAGAGTGATGTTTGAAGCAAGTCCCATTTTCTAATTTGTTTCGCAGGTTCCACCGATCCACATTAATGTATGAGTCAGGCAATCCGGTTATTTTGCTCCTCTACATCTTGCAAGAGAGGAGCCACTTTATCGTCAAGTTTGAGCTCACACTTGAGTTAACCACAGCGACCTTTTGTTCTTTGGCTTTTCCCCACATCACAGTATAAAACCCAGCCACAACAACAACTGATCCCAACAAACTGCATAAATTATCCGGGAGTCTTAGAATACTTATGTGTACCATGACCATTTAGATATACAAAATGTGTAAAGTGCAGATGTCAAATAACGTAAACATAAGAGGCAAAACAAACAATACTAAGTTGGTTAAAACAACTTTACCTTCAAGATAGAAACCATCGCCTAAAAGATGACACCAATAATATTTGAAATTATGATTCCCACGGATGAAACATAGCAACAAAAGGGGACCTCGTTTTCGTACACACCATGATTGTACCGTGACTTGAAAAGCATACCCAAAAATCCCCTATATAACCAAAAATAAGCTACTAATACTAAACAACAGTTTAAATTAATTACAAAATTATAAACCGTCATTTGTTCTAGTGTAGCTGATAATATCTACTTACCGAGTAGAGGACAGAATATAGCCTATTCTTAGGCAGTAAGTTAAAACCGCTCAGGTCAGCTTCCACAATGAAAGAAGCTAGACCTGATAAAATGGTGCAGATGAAGCAGTAAGCGAACATTACAGTCACCACCGCAGGGTATTTCTTAAGGACAAATGCCTGAAAACATCAACAAACAAGTTGTTAACAAGAATACGTCAATACACAAATGACTATAATGTACTAATGTACTATTTTACCTGTGAAATGATATACATAGAAGCAAATACGGCGTCAACTGATAAAAGGATACCTCCAAGTACCCAGTTTGATGGTTGCGCAAGAAGATTGTTAGTGATTTCTGATTCTAGAGTAGAGGCAGAATGCGGGGCCTGTGTAAAGGGTCATGATGATAGCCCTGCAATTGACACTACAGTGCCGATGGATTTTGCCAGTGTGGTTTTGCTTCTAAAGTCAGCCGCTTCCATCCTAAAACAACCAATTTAAATTGATTTAGACTCGATGTTGCACAAATAGTACTGAGGCGAAGTAGACAGTGTTAGCATAAAGAGATTTATATTACCTACAAATGATGGCTAGTACGAATGTACAACCTGGAATGAGATTTAGTAACGTGGTTCCAAGAGTTGCAGAGGATAATGAGACACCAGTATAACCAAATATTTGTGCCAAGAAACTTCAAATAATAAAAACCAGTCAATAAACAAACAGAAATAATAAAGAAAGAACATCAACAAACTTCTAGCTAAAACATATCGTTGTAGATTACATACCCTAGAAGGCCCATAATGAAAAATCCATATCACCCTGAAGTTAAGTGGAGGAGGATTTGGCGATCTGCAACAAAAACATAAAGATGAATGAAATTATGCAGGGTTTGTATTTCATTCATTACATCTTATAGAGATTACAAGTACTAAAATATAGCGGGCATAGTGAGCAGGGTCACTGGACCTCTAATTACAGAATCTGGGCTCCTCATAGGTAGTTTTCTGAACATTAATTTAAACAGTTAACATCTTATTTATTTTTTTCACAAATGTGCTTATAAGCAATGTTGTATCAATAAGCTTGTTTTGGGGTGTTTGGCAAATCATATTATAAAGGTAAAAGGTTTTGATGTGAAACCGCTATAATAAGGGATAAGTTGATTCCAAATAGTTTGAACAGCTAGAAAAACTTCTATAATAGTTTTGCATGTGTTTGATGTTTCGGTGGAACGATGTTCATGTGAATTTCACCTATAGATTCAGCACTAAGCAAAACCAATCTCAATCATCTCATAATCATCAGGGCCGTCTTTAGAGGAGTGCAATTCTACTATTCTAGTAGAGCCAACGAGGGCCACACAAATTTCATTTTAGTATCGTTGTTTTGATGTTTTGGGTCCTTGTTACATAAAACTTTCTTTTGTGTTTAGTGGGCCTCTTTTGGTTTATGACATAGGGCCACCTCAATCAACATGCTAATCATATACTACTAAGCAAATATACACCAATCCATAGAATGAGATTAAATGCTAATAATAAACACTGGTAACAAAATATACCTGTGGATGATAAAGAAAGAGGAAAAGGATAAGTGAAGCAAGAGCATTGGAGTAGAAGATGAAGGAGTAGCTTGACATGCCATCTGCAATGGCTTCCTTGCTGTACACCATCAGCAGCACTTGTGCCACCTGTGTTCCAACCATGCCCACATATTCCATCATCTTTCTTACTCACTAGCTCCACAAAATTTACTGCTTTGTATCTTTGCTGTTGACTTCTGGAATTAGTACCTACCTACCCCTTCATGTATAGCAGCCCAAAGGGGCAAGTTTGTCCATTCAAAGGTTTTTGGGTTAGTTGGTACTCTTGAGATTCAAAGAGGTGTTAGGTACAGCCTGCTAGTAGTATCTCAAGGTGACTTACACATGTGGACTTGAATATTATAATTATTTAATTTTTTAATTATCATTTCTCAATAGTTTCTATATATTTTTTAGATGGGAACATTTTTTTTTTTTTTTGAAAGACAATTTATTCCAAACCAAACAAACCAATTACAAAGACATCCACTGCCTTAACAATATACTTAACAATAATAGAACCAAAAAAGAAACATTACAAGACAAAACAACAGAGCTTGACAATAGACACAAAGTCAACCTAAGACAAAGCAAAGCAAACCAAACTAGGATACATAATATAAACATGAGCACTT
Organism: Chrysanthemum lavandulifolium; assembly: GCA_022545495.1. NCBI lineage: Eukaryota > Viridiplantae > Streptophyta > Magnoliopsida > Asterales > Asteraceae > Chrysanthemum > Chrysanthemum lavandulifolium. The sequence goes on from CM040246.1 coordinate 94,344,764, forward strand.
GCATCCCAAATAGTAAGCTGCAGAATCATCACTTTCTCAAAATTAGCCAGACCAAGCAAAAGTATTAATGTAGCAGAAAGGACCAGAGACAGCAGTGTACAGACAAAATGCAGCCCTCTGTGCAGGTAACCTTGTACTGCAGGACCCAAATTTAACAGTCCACAACAGACTGCACACTATCACAAAAAACACTTAACTGTAGCAATTTTCAAACTCGACATTTAACCAAATCAAAAAGCCAATGTTAGGCGAGTACCCGCGCATAGCGTCTGAAATTTAAAGAGGCAAATAGTTATACTTGTGAGCTTACGGTTAAGTGTTTCGTGTATGATGTCTGCCCAAGAGGTTGCAATCCCAGTGGTATTCCCATGCCATTTCCGGACTTTCCCTCACAATCCCAAGATGTCCACCCAAGAGGTTTTAATTGTCACTACATGGTGATTAATTGATTATGATCATACTTATTCGCATTAGTCAGTGGAAAAGTAAACATTTAAATAACAGCTAGTAACCAAATATATGCGCCAAGAAAACTGCAAATAACAACTAATCAGTACAATTTTTGTTTTTGTTTTTTTGCAGTTCCATAAGAGGGTAGGAGTATAAACCAGAACACTATACAAATCAGATATTGACGATTACATTGCAATTAAAATTAAAAGTAAATCATATACAAGAAGGCCGAAATGAAAAATCCACATATCACTATGAAGGTAAGTTGAGACCGTGCTGCAGATATGAAAAAAAAAAAAAAAAAAAAAAAAAAAAACGCACAGCCATACAAGAGATATCAGATGTGGAGGGATGGAGCAATGACAAAATATGATCGGTCTTAAAAAATTTTGACTAGTAATATAATAAAGTTAAAAGTGAATGAAAAAAATCATTAATAAATAAATGAACATCTAATGATGAATGAGGGTGCGTTTAAGATACGTTTAGTAAAATCGATGTATTTTCGATAGTGTATTATATTGAAAAAATTCATGGTTAAAGACGCATGAGACCTGTTCCGTCCCTGATTAGTGGATAGATATGGACATTCTAGGAAAAGATACCAACACTTCAGCAGGCAACCTGATTCTTGGCTTCCAACACTCTTATTTATAGTTTTGTCCTCCCTTTTTAATAAATGTCATTCTCGAGCTAGAGTAAATCGTTTTTGGCTCTTTGGAACCAGCTAACTGATGCTCCGATTCCATGTGGGTCAACATTTGCAGCAAATTCGAGAGCCTTGTACTTTGTTGCCCATCGGGGTTTTAACTTCGAACAAATTAACTACAACGAAACAAATAACAAAAAACAACTTGTATTAACAATAACGTATTTGGTTTACAACTATGTTTTGTACAATTCGATGATTTGAAGCTGAAATCATCTACCCTATTTATACTAGTGAAGCGACACCCCAATGCTGTAGCCTTCATTGAAGCGTTGTGATGTTTTACGAGTTGTGTCGCTTCACACATAAAATAACCGTTTAGAGGTTATTAGGTTTAGTATAAACCTATTTGGTCCTTGTGTCTTTTGACTTGTACATGCAACCCTTGTACTTGACTTGGGGCGAGATTATGCCAACATTCACCCCACAATCTCGTACCTAATCCCTCGAATCTTTTATACCTAACATTCTCTCGTTTTGCGTACTTGGTCCTTGCCAATGCCTTGGTAAGTATGCCCGCTTTGTAAGTCTCCACTTACGTGCTCGACTTGATCGATTCTTTTCAACACATTCTTTAATAAAGTGGTGGCGTATATCAATGTGTTTGCTACGCCATGAAACACGAGATTCTTCATAAGTCTTATAGCCGATTTGTTGTCGACCTTGATCGTAATCTTCTTCTTCCCACTGTTAAGGCATTTAATGAACTTTGTAGCCATCTTTGCTTGACAAGTTCTTGTTGTTCTTTGCCATAAACACCGACTCGCATGATGATAATGCAACGATGGGTTGTTTTGAGAAACCCGACTTATAGGTGAGTTCCGTAAAATACGATCCATGTTGTTCCTTTGCCTTCTTATGTTGATGCCATAGCTTCTTGTCGCTATATCAGTAACTTGCATCCTCACATCTTGTGGTAAGTTATACCAAAGTTTGAAGTGCCTTTGATATAACGTAACACTTGTCTAATTGCCTTCATGTGTTGCTCCTTGCATGAACCGGCAATAAGCCAATTGAGTGGCGAGGTGCGGCCTTGTATAAAGTAAGTACCTTAAACATCGATTAGACTTCTATATTCGTAGCATCAACTAGTTCTCCTCCTTCCGTTTTACTAGCTTTGTTCACGGGTCCATGGGAATCTTGGTTTCATTGCAATCTTCCATTCTTGCGTCCTTAAGAATCTTGTTAGCATATCCGATTGCTTTATCGAGATTTCATCCTCCTTTTGGATGACCTCTATTCCCAGTAGTAAGCTAATAAGCCTAAGTCGCTCATCTCAAATTTTTCTTCCATTTGTGACTTAAATTCTTGAAGGTCTTTCTTGTTACTTCCGTAACTATTAGATCATCTACATAAACTCCAACAAGCGACATAGAGTCGTTGTTTACTCTTGTGTAGATTGCTTGTTCTAATGTGCATTTCTTGAAACCTAGTGATTTCAAGGTTTGATCTAACTTCATGTTCCAAGCGTGGTGCTTGTTTCAATCCATAAAGTGCCTTATCAAGTTTATACACTTTATTTTCGTTTCTGGTTTCTTGAAACCTTACGGTTTGTGCAACATACACTTCTTCTTTAAGTTCGCCATGTAAAAATGTTGATTTTACATCTAAATGGTGAACTTCCCATCCATGATAATTTCTAATGCAAGAATTAACTGATTGTTTCCATTCTTGCTCTGAGGGCAAAGACTTCGTCGTAGTCTATTCCATGCTCTTGTACGTATCCTTTAGCCACTAAACGAGCCTTGTGTTTTATAATTCTTCCATCCGCATCTCGTTTAGTCTTAAATACCCATTTTAGACCAATAGCTTTCGATTGTGCGGTAGGGTGGCTAGCTTCCATGTCTTGTTTTTGTTGATTGAGTCAATTTCTATCTGCATTGCCTCGATCCACTTCTATCTTGTCGGCTTCCTTATAATTTCTAGGTTCTTCCTCTAATAGCATTAATTCATCAACTTGAACTCTTCGTGTAGCGATCATATATGTTAGATAGGTTTATGTATCCACGAGCTGAGTATGATCATATGGTCTTGCTATAGATGATGTTTTTCTAGTAGATTCTTGAGTTTGGTTCATAGATATACGGTGTAGGTGTTGATGGGTTGTCCATTTGTTCAATCTCATCATCGGATACACTATGAAGCGATTTTGTATGGGACTTGGAGCACTATCTTCATCATTTCCTCCGAATCTTGTGTGCTCTCTACATCAATGATACTTGATGTTTGGTTTTCATTTATAATGAAATCCGTCCATTCAGTTCGATTAGATTGGGATTATCCAAATAACCTTTCAGTCCATCCTTCATTTTCTTTGAACTTTACATCTCTTCTTACAATCATAACCTTACTTACGGGATCAAATAATCGATAAGCCTTTGATCTGGTTCACTCCTAGGTAAACCAATTCCTTGCTTCTATCATCTAATTTCCTTAGATGTGGTTTGGTTACCTTTGCACATGCTTTGCATCCAAACACTCTAAGGTGTTTGAGGTTTGGTTTTCTACCCTTTAGCATTTCATAAGGGTAGAATCCTTGAGCTTTGTAGGCACTCTATTTAAGATATAAATAGCATGCCTAATTGCTTCAGCCCAAAAATTTTGTGGCATATGCATAGCCTTTAACATACTTCTCGTTGTGCTCATTTCAGACCTATTCCGTCTCTCTACAATACCATTTTGTTGTGGAGAGTATGGTGCTGTAAGTTGCCTAAGTATGCCATTCTCCTTACAGTAGCTTGTGAATTCTTTTGATGTGAATTCACCTCCTCTATCTGTTCTAAATGCCTTTAAGTTTTTCCCGACCACATTTTCCACCTTTAACTTGAATTCCTTAAAGGTCTCAAACGCCTCATCCTTTGACTTTAAGAAGTATACCCACATGTATCTAGTACAATCGTCTACTAGCAAAAACATGTACTTTCACGATTACATTTACGGGAAATAGGTCCATAAATCTCAAATACTAAGTTTAAAGGTTCCAAAGACTTAGTGTTTTTGATTTGAAGCAGACTCTCTTGTGCTTTCCTAGTAAGCATGCATTGCATACTTGACTCTTGTGATTAATCTTGGTAGGGATGAGCATTTAGGCCGATTCCTAAAACCGAACCGTCTTAGGAACGTGCCGATTTTCTATATACGATGCGGTGCAGGACTACTAAATAAGGTGAAAAAATCGGGACCACTAATTGATGCAGGGACCGGTACCAAATAGGAAATTCTCGAAAAAAAGCGGGAAAAAACCGATTTCCAGTGCTGGTACCACTAATTTATGCTCGGGAAAAATGGGTACCACTAATTGATGCAGGATCGATGACCGTGCTCATCCTAAATCTTGGGTATTCCTTCCACTAATTTCTTCCGAGTCATTTGTTTGATAGAATCAAAATTCAAATGACCTAACCTAGCATGCCACAACCATGCATGGTTTTCTAAATTAGCCAATAAACACATAGGCATACCAACATTCAAGTTAATCTTGTAAAGTCGGTTTATTGATCTCTCGACTCTCATGAGGAGTTTTGATCCCGACCATATAGCAATAAAATGTTGTCTTGCATAATGATCTTCTGACCATTCTCATTAATGTCCTAGGCTCAATATATTTCTTTTAAAGCGGGAATGTAATAAACACTAGGAATCACCTTTTGTTCCTTGTTTTTACATTCCGACAATATGGAGCCTTTACCGCTTAATCTCTACATATGACCCATCTCCAAAGCGGACTCTTCACGAAATTTTCTCATTTATTTCCTTAAAGTGTGTCCTAACTCCGGTCATATGGTTGCTAGCACCATTATCTAAGTACCATAAGCTTTTATCGAACTTATGTACTTATTGGGTTCAATCTCCTTTTCATTTAAGAAGATTTTTCTCCCGTCTCCTTTTCCTTCAAGCGCCATCAAGCGTTGGTTCAATGTCTTCTTGAACCAAATTTGATTGCTCTTGTCTCATATTCTTTTCTTTGCGGTTTCTCTTGAAATGTCCAAGCTTATTCTGGTTGTAACACTTTACTTTACTTAAGTCCCTTTTACGAAAATTATTTTTCTTGAACTTATGTGAAGTTTTCCTATCATTGTTGTATTGCTTGGGTTTTCCATCTTGGTTATCTTGAGGATGATCTAAACTTCTCTTGTCCACCATTCTTATGACTTTTACTATTGTCATAATTTGTGAGCAGTTTGTCTGATTGTCGCTAGGGTTTCCATCAAAGAGTTTACTCTTTCCTCGAAAGGCTTTAACCTTCTAATTGTCTCATCTAGCATTGTGTTTTCTAGATCGAGAAAATTGTTCTATGGCTGCCATGATTTGTATAAACCTTACAGTGCGAACTTAATAGCTTCCGTACTAAGGTTTGTTGATCATAAGCCACTAGCCTGTGACAATACTATTGAGTTTCTTTGAAAGCGTCAATACTATCATCTTCTTTCATTTTCAACATCTCAAATTCGGTTTTGAGAGTTTGTAGCCGTGCCTTTTGCACTCTATCTACACCTATGTGCCTAGTTGTAGTGCTTCCCAAATTTCTTCGCCTTCTTACAACTAGCTACTTGTAAAATCATATCTTACGGTAATGCACGATACGAGATATGCGATTGTAGTCATATCTTTCTTTGTATCGGTTCTTCATTACCCTTAGGTTCTATTAATTCTCACAACCCATTTGCTTTTAGTATGGTTTTATCTGAAGGGCCCATCTTGTATAATTTGTAGGTTTTAAACGGGACATTGAAATTGGGAAAATGATGTAACCTCTTTGTGAATTACAATTTCCTTGTTTGTTTCCTTGCTTGTGTCTCCAGTCATTATGTCTAGAAACTATTATTATCTCTAATAGGGAATATATAGTAGGAATCTAGGAAATCTTATAAATTCTACTAGGAATCAAAAGCAAAATTTTCTAATCTTATCTATGTATAATAAGACTAAAAATTATAAAAGTTCAGATTTTAGTTTAGAATGTAAAACCCGAATTTTGCGATTCCTCCACGATATGATTTTCTTTCGGTAGGAACACCCGAATGTGTTCACTTCCTTCCTTGTACAAACAACCAATATGCACCACAGGTGTCTTCTTTTTCTCTTGTTCGAACCAAAAAAAAAAAAAAAAAAAAAAACAACAACTTTTCTTTTGTGTTTTTATGCGATAAACAAAATTTGTTCCTTTTCTTTTCCTTTTTGAACCGACAAAACACCAACAAAGGTTCTTGTTTCTTACGTCTTGAACCGGCCACGGAAAAAAGCGACCTCTTTTTCTTTAGCCCTTAATCCGCCCGCCAAGGAACACGAGTTCCTTCGTTTTACTGAACCAAGCTGCGGCAAGGTTCTTTGTGTTTTTGTTCCAACGATTGCGAAACCGACCCTACTCTTTGATCTTGTGTCATAAAAACAAAGCGAGCTCGATGCCAATTTGTTGCCCAGTGAGGTTTTAACCGAACAAATTAAGTACAACGAAACAAATAACAAAAAGCGACTTGTATTAACAATAACGTATTTGGTTTACAACTATGTTTTCTACAATTTTGATGATTTGAAGCGAAATCATCTACCCTATTATACTCGGTGAAATGACACCCCCTGTGCATGTAGCCTTCATTGAAACGTTGTGATGTTTCTGAGTTGTGTCGCTTCACACATAAAATAACCGTTTAGAGGTTATTAGGTTTAGTATAAACCTATTTGGTCCTTGTGTCTTTTGAGTTGTACATGCAGCCCCTTGTACTTCACTTAGGGACGAGATTATGCCAACATACTTCTGGGAGCAAGGGTGTATCTTTCGTAGCACGTACTTTGGAATTAGCTAACTGATGATCCTTCTTCATTCCAAGTGCCTCAATGTCTTCAGCATCTTCATCTTCTCTGATAGGCCTGTACTCCCGCAGTTTTGTCTCTCTTGCATTGAAAGGCAAGCAAGTGCTGCTAAAGCATCTTCTCCAACACGAGGCATGATTGAAGAGCTTTCAAGTTGTTTAATGAGAGAGACACGTGATCCAGATGGCGCGTAAAGATAGCGACAGTTGCCATTATTATCAGCAGCAGCAAGGAAATAATCCTGAAGATATGGCTTCTTTCTTGGCCCCTGTAAACCGAAGTTGATAACATCAACAGCTACGTTGGACTCTTTGAACGTCGTTGCACACTTTCTCAAGAATTTCCTCCCCATGCATGAGTACAAGACCTCTAGCAAACACAACAAGCCTTCTTTTTGAAAGATCGCTACGGTTAAAATAACGCATAACACGACGAATGGGTATATACGTGATCATACCAGTGCATGAGGACAAACGTTTAAAGGCAGACGAGATCTCCTCAAGATTGCGAGTAGGTTCACTAAAGCATGGTCTCCCACCCATTGCTGCTGAGCAAACCGTATTCAGTGGATGAGGTTTTAATTTTTCTATACAAAATTATGACTTGACGAGCTCGATCAAACTCTTCCCCTCGTTGGCGTGGCTCGCCCGATAACAGTTGTCAATGCAAATTCACGTAACCTCGGCCAATCCGAAAAGGTAAACAAACTGACTTTACGTTTTATTGATACTATATATAAATATATACAGGGGTAAATACATAATGAAACGGACTAGGGCAATCTGAGAGGCGAAACAATGAAAGTACGGATTGGATGAGAAAATTAAATACGCATTAAAATAATAAAAGTTTTCTTGATGAAGATGTTCGACAGTAAACAGATATAAATCTTTATCAGCAGCACCAAAAGCAAAATAAAGCGATAGCATAGCAAAATCATTGAAGCAAATAATTAATTTTAATGACCATATCCGATAGCAAGCGGAGATTAATCTTCATCGTGCAGCAAGAGCAAAAGCAAAGAAATAAAAATAGGGCTAATAACCTATTAAAGCATCATACTTGTCACAAATGTCAGTTCGACGTAGCGAACAAAAAAAATACCTCTTTTAGACATTAAACTTGACATTGTTGTCTTCAATTGAGTAATAAAGATAAAATACAAAATTCTGATGACCATTTTACCCTTGAATCTTTAAAAATTACATCCATTATCCAAAAAGTAAATTACATAAATGATCCTCCAAAAGGTAAATTACATAACACCAATGAGATGAAAAATGTCATATCAAAAACAAAAATATCCCAATACCCTTTTCCATTTCCTCGATCCAACACATTTCATTATCGACATCTTCCACAAATTTTTCTTCTTTTCAAACAATTCCAAAAATAAAAATAAAAATCGGTGTACTAAAAAAGAAAAACCACTTCATTGATGCTAATACAACCTTGAATAGTTGAATCTATAAGACCTTGAATCTAATACAATCTTCAATAGTTGAATCTATATAACCTCCAACAAATTCACTTTTGTTGCGGTCTTCAAAAGTGATAACAATTAACCTAATCACAAACCCATTTCCTTTGAAGATGTTAACTTTCTTGAGCTAAAAAAGATCCATTTGTACATCTACTATTTCATTTCAACTGAAAATCTGCAAAACCCAAAAATTAAAATACCGTCGGAAGGTTTCGAACAGACCACCACACGATGCCTCGCCGGGAAGGTTTCGAACAGACCACCACACGATGCCTCGCCGGGAAGGTTTCGAACAGACCGTCGGACAGCCACAACATGGTGGCGGTGTGTGGGTTTTATGCTAATTCACAACATCATCGGACACCCAACATTGGGGGGGGGGGCTATGGGTTTTGGTTTTGTGCTAATCGAGGTTGTGTGAATTGGGTTTGTTGGTGTGTAGGTTTTAATTATGTGTGCTTGAGCTTAAATAGATGGATCTTGGCGTGTGTGGGTATTAATTGGTGTTTGTGTTGGTAGATATGAAAGATCTCGGGTATTAATTGTTTTAAAGATTGTTTTTTGTTTGGGGTGCATATATAGGAAAATTATTTTTTTAATGGATATTTTGATAATCGAAGATGTAAAGAATGAAAGAAGATGATGATGATGAAAGTGTGTTGGGTTAATCTTGTTGTTTTGTTAGATAGAGAACCAAAATGAGGAGAGACATAGTTAGCAAGGTTTTTAACACCCATTTTTGAAAATTGTTTATAAAAGGTGCGGGATTGAACCTAATCGTTGTAGTGTAGTATTATGGGTAAGCCACGGGTATTGATATCGTTCTCTTGGGGTAATAGGAATGCTAGTGAGAAGTTACTACGCTAAGGTTGGGGTTGAGGAAGATTATTTTTTATCTTTTATATTTTTTAAGGAAAGGAAAGGTCTGAATCTCGGGGTTTGAATTTGGGGGTTGGTATTTCTACCGATTACTCTACTTATCTAATTATCTAATCTAAGGTGTATGTAGTCTATGTCTAATTAATGTGTGCTCGTATGATAGTTTAAAGATGTGTTTACTTAGGTTTTACTACTCCTTAATTATCTCCTATTGGTGGTTGAATTGTCACGTCCTTATTCTTAGTTGCGTTGTGTGTCTAAGGTTGTAGGGTATCGTTTCTCCCTAACTCTTTGAACTTACCAAAGGGTCTCGTCTACAAAACCCACTAGGGATAATAAACTCTTACTCTAAGGCACTCTTTGGATGGTTTAGCTTACAACTACTCAAGGAGTCATATTCTAAGGTTCACAAAGATTTAATCAAGCATTAAGTACACAACGAATGACCTATCGCATTACTAGATCATTAATCAACTAAGATAAGAGACAACCAATCAATATTCAATAATTAAGTTTCATATTCCTAAGCAAACACACAAGTAAATTAGCGGGACATGGAAAACATGCAAGCATACACACAAATAATCAAAGACATAATTGTATTAATGAAGTAAAACACTTATCTTGGTGTAAGATAGGGTTTGGAACCCTAAAATCTTGTACAAGACAGCCTTGGTTCGGTTTAGGTTTTACTCCAAAAGACTACACCCTAAATCTTGAAAAATTCGGATTCTATATATAATATTACATATGCGACGGCGTCACCTTATGTTTTGTGGCGTCGTCGTGTCGCCGTCATTAGGGTTTCGTCTTGGCCACGTTAGACTTGCGATGGCGTCACCTTATGCTTGTGGCCGTCCTCTTGACTTCGGCGCCGTCTGGATTACATCTAGGCCGTGCGAGTTGCGACGACCTACTCTTTTATAACTTGACGTCGTCACTTGAAAATAGGAGTTTTGGCTTTTGTCCGTCACAAAATCCTCCGACGGCGTCACAATTAACACTGACGTCGTCACCTTATGTTTTAGCGACTTTGAGTGTCTCGATTCGACTTTGGCCATTTTCTTCGTATATTCGCGCCTTTTCGTCCAAATAAGTGCCATTCCACATTTTGCCTTCAAGAGACCTAAAAAGTGAAAAGGAGCGATATTAAGCAATAACGGATACAAAGTGATCAAATAAGGGCTTAAACGACCCTCAAAAGGTACCTTTTAAAACCTTATCAAATATCCCTACACTTGGTATTTGCTTGTCCTCAAGCAAATGTGCTTTTAGCCAATTAATTTATAAGTTAGGGGTCATGAAGCATTCGTTCAAAGCGGTCCACAACACATATAAGCCCATAAAAGTCATAACAAACACGGAAATCACATACTAGCACCTCACATGGGGTGTTTGGATACTCGCATCTCTCGGGTGTATATGAAATATAACAAATTGGAAATGGAAGATAAACACTCATTAACCGGTCCTAGTACATAGATTACCATAGGCTTGAGAATAGATCAAACCTCCATCGCTTTGGCGTAAGCACCTAGGAAAGACTATCAAAGAGGTCTTTAAAGGGTTGTAATGTTAGGCTTACGGTAGGAAACAAAGGGTTTGGTGGGATAGGCTATATAGTGGTGGCAAGTCAAAAATCTCTTATGTTACAAGCATCGAAGAATGGCGTTGCTAAGCCAAGACTCGACACTCTAAACTCTAGCTAAGCGAAATAAACAAACATAAATTTAAAGGATAGATGTAGGATGGTAGCCCGTATGTTTTTTTTTTTTTTTTTTTTTTTTTCTCTTTTTTTTTTTTTTTTTTCTACTTTTTTTCGATACACTTTTACTCTACCATCCTCTATAGTAACATCAAAATGATAGGGTTTATAGGCACATCCCTACACTTGAGTTTTATTACTCTAACACTAATTTGACCCGAATTGAAAAGATCAAAACACTTGGGGTACATTATTACATAAACAAAGGAATTTGAATTTAACGTTCCCTTCCGTCATTTCATAAACTTTAACTTTTCCCATGAATCCCAATCGTCCCAAAGCGTATACAAAGGATATGACTCGACTTAGCAACTCATGCAAGCAACGGATAATTGAACTAAGGGTTTAGGGTGATAACAATAATGCACTAAAAGTGAGTGCATACAGGGTAGGCTAAGGCGATTTGGGTGTATATTTGGGGTGGGGTGTAAACAATGCTCTTCATTGATATTCGGAAAAACCGAAACATCACGAGAACCGCGAAAAGGATAGGCTCGAGGGGTTAACTAGGGTATCGTGTACTAAAGATGAGTACAACGCAAAGGGTGTGGGGGAATTACTCAACCGATGTGGAAGAAGTAATTATATTACGGGTATCAAACAAGGGTTATCCTAATGCCTCTTATCATTTAGTTATTCCTAACTACACAAGTGTAGTCTTACTTGCGATCTCGGAATGCATCACAAAACAAGTTCTAGAATCTAATATACTACCGGTTCACACTCTAAGCATTGAAGATGAATGCTTTTAATTCCTACTAATCTAAGGCGATCCTCGCATTTTGGGTGGAATTTAGGTGGTAAAGGGTTTTGTGCTAGTCATGCAACTTCCTATCCGTGAGGCGCTTTTGTTAAGACTAATGGCCCACTCTATATGTCATGAAAAATTTTAAATTTGGTGCCAAAATTACCTAACCGACATTTTCTCATGGTTTATTACACAAATACAATTGGACAAAGCAAATAATCAAGGATAAGCATAGTTTCAAAGTTCCGTTTTATTTTCCTCCCACTTAAAAACTGAACATTGTCCCCAATGTTCCCGAAAATATCAAAGTTATGATAATGGAAGGTAATTAAAAGCGAAAGAAACTAGTACTCCCACGATTAGCTCGGTAGGATCCGTGTGTGAAGTAGTGGTTAAATCCTTTCCAAGAAGAATTTATGCGTGAAAAGCTCCTTCCAATCTTATGTAACTTCTTCTTGATAAATTAAACTGCACACTTGAAGAAAACAAAGCGAAACCTTCGCGTAAAATCGGTGGTAATAATATATATAAGACTCGATTTAAACTAGGATATAATGCTTGTGGAATGGATGTTTACAAAATTTACGGAAAATTAAGACACGGAAAATTCCAAATTTTTTAAGTAGCTCGAAAAATGAGAAAAAAATAATCATTGTTTTACTCCTTCTTGGCGCGTCGAGTTGCGATCTGACGCCGTCGGTTATCTGACAAAAGCGGTGCGATTTTACGGAAAAAATTGCGGAAAATTTACATCTTTAGAATCGGAAAAATTTACGCAAAACATCCATTATGACTCGATACAAGCATTTGACTCGAACAAACACACAAATATATCTTTTAATGAATTGTTATTCTCATGTTTACGTTTCCTTGGCGTGTGTAATCCTCCTACACTTATCCCTTATGTAAAATACCTTTATATGCAATTAAGGCGAGGTTAAAAACAAAATAAAGCATTTTACAAAATTAAACATGAGAATAAACAATCAATAAAAGATATATGACACTAACAAGCAAACAATTAAGCATGGGTTGCCTCCCACGAGCGCTTTTCTTTATTTAAGAGTCTTGTAGCTAGACTCGTGAGTCGTGATCTCGTTGCCTCGCTTTGCATTCTCAATGAGAATTCTATCATGTTGATAAAATTTTCATCGACTCTATACCTAGGCCCTAGGGTCAAGCAATCCTTATAATAATGCCTCCTTCTTTCCCACATAAATTTATAACCTTTTTCAACATCGTCCTTGCTTTTGTCCTCAAAGCTTTGATGTGTCTCGTTCATAAATGGGCGGTGGCCATATTCATTTGTTTTCAAGGCATCCTATAAGTGATCTCATCGGTTCCTTCCTTAAACCTAACCGTTCCATCATGCTTGTTATGGCTCATTTTAGATGTTTCAACAAACGGTTTCCCTAGCACTACTTGGGATAAGCTATAGTCAATGACGCATCCTACATCTTCTAGGACCATAAAATCAACTAGGTAGGTGAAATTTCCTATAAAGACATGCACATCCTTGACTCTTCCCACAAAGTTGCAAACTCCACCTGGATACTTAGGGTCTCTCCTAATATTAAGTCGCTCATTCATAATGTCATTGTAAGCAGCGGATGACATCACATTAATGGAATTCCGTATCTATGTAAGCGTGGTCGACACTCCTATATCCGATCATACAAAGGATTTTTAGGTTCGAGTTTCTCTCTCTAATCTTTGGGCATATCCTAATGATAGGTGATCGTGGATTATCGATTATGTATTGATGGTAAGCAACCTCTTCCTTAGTGGGGTAAAGATTGAAGTAAGCACTATCTTCCACATTCATATTTTTGTTCATCATGCCATCTTCCGAATTCTTGTTAATCATAGAGCCAACTACGGGCGACTACTTTCTCAACAGACTTCCCTAATTATACTATCGAATATTTTACGCAAATCACGAAGGTCGGTGTTCTACTCACATAACGGCTTGGCGGTTGTGTTGGTCATTAGTTTGGGTTTTGGTGGCGGTGATTTATTTGGTGTTGGGTTTTGAGTGGTGGTTGGTTATCACCTTCCATGACAAAAAGTGATGGGGTTACGAACAAAGGTCACGAAGAAGGGGATAGACTAAGAAGAAGCTAAAAATGAGAAAAAATTTACTTGATAGGAATCAAGTAAAGAAACCTAAGCGAGTGGACTACTAACTAGCTATTCTATTCCTCGTGACGCCAAAAACTTGATAACGCTACTGCGCGTCGTTCGGGGTCAAAGGAACTTCCTTTTCGTCGAGCAAGTTTTCAACACCTAGGCGATGAACCTAATCGTTGTAGTGTAGTATTAGGGTAAGCCACGGGTATTGATATCGTTCTCTGGGGAATAGGAATGCTAGTGAGAAGTTACTACGCTAAGGTTGGGGTTGAGGAAGATTATTTTTATCTTTTATATTTTTAAAGAAAAGGAAAGGTACGAATCTCGGGGTTTGAATTTGGGGGGTTGGTATTTCTACCGATTACTCTACTTATCTAATTATCTAATCTAAGGTGTATGTAGTCTATGTCTAATTAATGTGTGCTCGTATGATAGTTTAAAGATGTGTTTACTTAGGTTTTACTACTCCTTAATTATCTCCTATTGGTGGTTGAATTGTCCGTCCTTATTCCTAGTTGCGTTGTGTGTCTAAGGTTGTAGGGTATCGTTTCTCCTAACTCTTTGAACTTACCAAAGGGTCTCGTCTACAAAACCCACTAGGGATAATAAACTCTTACTCTAAGGCACTCTTTGGATGGTTTAGCTTACAACTACTCAAGGAGTCATATTCTAAGGTTCACAAAGATTTAATCAAGCATTAAGTACACAACGAATGACCTATCGCATTACTAGATCATTAATCAACTAAGATAAGAGACAACCAATCAATATTCAATAATTAAGTTTCATATTCCTAAGCAAACACACAAGTAAATTAGCGGGACATGGAAAACATGCAAGCATACACACAAATAATCAAAGACATAATTGTATTAATGAAGTAAAACACTTATCTTGGTGTAAGATAGGGTTTGGAACCCTAAAATCTTGTACAAGACGACCTTGGTTCGGTTTAGGTTTTACTCCAAAGACTACACACTAAATCTTGAAAAATTCGGATTCTATATATAATATTACATATGCGACGGCGTCACCTTATGTTTTGTGGCGCCGTCGTGTCGCCGTCATTAGGGTTTCGTCTTGGCCACGTTAGACTTGCGATGGCGTCACCTTATGCTTGTGGCCGTCCTCTTGACTTCGGCGCCGTCGGATTACATCTAGGCCGTGCGAGTTGCGACGACCTACTCTTTTATAACTTGCGTCGTCGCTTGAAAATAGGAGTTTTGGCTTCGTCCGTCACAAAATCCTCCGACGGCGTCGCAATTAACACTGGCGTCGTCACTTATGTTTCAATGACTTTGAGTGTCTCGATTCGACTTGGCCATTTCTTCGTATATTCGCGCCTTTTCGTCCAAATAAGTGTCATTCCAGCATTTTGCCTTCAAGAGACCTAAAAAGTGAAAAGGGATACAAAAGTGATCGATATTAAGTCTAAATAACGGATACAAAAAGTGATCAAATAAGGGCTTAGAATACCAACATTCGATGGACGACCCTACTTAAAATGTTAACATCTCAAAAGAACACTTCTACATCTCATATCAAGTTCTCCTCACTTAGTACCTTTCCATCCTCAAAAAACCTTATCAAATATTGAATTGATTTAAACTAGGGGATACTTTTCTTGATGATCTTTGTTTTGGCTTATATATGGTTCAAGTGTTGTGTTGAAGATGCGATGCGGAAGAGCTTCGGTGTTTTATTTGTAGCTTTAATGTTGTTTCAAACTCAAGCGAAATAAACTAACATAAAATACCATTACTTTACGTAGGTATTAATTGATCGTCTCGATGAAGTCCAAGATAGCTTTTAAACTAGATGATTACTTAGATATTTAGCTTTTATTGGTCAAGGCACCTAAGTTTAAGAAGGTGAGGATGATACTCGATTGAGGTTAGTGAGGTGAAAGGTTGATGTTGTGTAATACACTCGAAAATTTTTCGGGTTTTGGTTGCAACATCTCAATGAATTTGAGATTATATTTTTCCAACTTGAAGCATGAGATGGAGTTTTGAAGATTATCTTGGCGGTCACTGTCTTGAAGAAAGTGAATATAATCCTCGACCATGTTGTTACTAAAGATGAGGAGCGGTGATATCAAAATTTTATTATGCCAACCACGTCGTCATCCATGGGAATTCATCGTTGGGCGTCTACCAAGATAAAGGCGAAGAGTATAGTGAGTTTTAATGTATGATAAATTGATACTTACATTATGCATTAGTTTTAAATTTTGGTAAATGGTCGACAATATTAACCAAACTTTACTTGCTAATATTTTTGATAATTTTCATATTTTTTCAACCCGATGAGGTATAAACTCATCTTGCCTATTGATGGAACATTTTTCTATTCTCATGCGGTACAATCTTGAACTTCTTGAAATGAAAAATACATAAGATTGTGCTTCTTTTCATATTAATCGAGAATTAGGTTAGTGGTCTTTCTATACACGAATGTCAAAGCACGGTGGAGAGCCATTACAGGGTCTTCTTTGGCTTCTTTTGACCGGAAAGGTAGACTAACATTACTGTGATTTCATAATAATGAAACTTTACATATTAATAAAGTCATCTGATGGAAGGAACAAGTTGTTCATGTATAGCCTGCGGGGTTTTGGATGAAGTTAATATCGTGGGTCACGAATATGGACATGAAGCTTACATTTATATGTATCCTGCAAGTAGCATGTTCTCAATCCACGGTATTATCAAAACTGCTCATTCGATCAAAACTGATTTGATGCAGGTTGATTAGTGCTTTCAAGTTATTGAATTGATTTCTATAAACAGAAGATTATTAATCTATTTTACTTTTAAGATTATTGATTTCTATATCATTTGTGGTTGCTGTTATAGTCAAATGCAAACGACGGGTTATAAAAGCCTTTTTTACCACTGAACTTGGCAAGATGCACAAAACAAAGTTGTGTTTGCCATTGTTCATATCTAAAGGGGTGTTTGGGGTTGATTTTGAAGCGATTATGCGTTTTACGAATGTTTGGGATTGGTTATTTAAATATAATGATGATGATTAGCGGTAGTGACAAAATTTGTTTTCAATAAAGTTGCTTATTTCAAAATATAGATACTTATACGGGTAGATTTGTTAATTACTCCAAAGTACTCCATGATATTTGTGACTTTTGGTTTACAAGTTTACGTAACTGCTTGGTCATGGATTGGGTTAAAATTTTTGCCTTTGACTCGGGGGCCTTCCACCGCTTCGGTGATGCGGACGCGTTCTCTCGTCTCGGCAGTGCTAGCCAAATGTTGCGGGAACTATAAAGTTTCCACAGTTTTTGATTGGTGAGTTTGACCTCAACGCGTATTTAGTGAAGGCATTGTTGGCTATTTGGCACCATGTAATCAATGGTGATTTATTTTCTTCACAAAATCTGAATCTTTTATTATGAAATTAGCCCATAAGTAAAATATTATTGATGGTTTGGGTCAATGATGATTTATTTTATTTACAAAATCTTTTTATTATGAATTTTGATGTTGAGTATGTGAACTTATGATTATTACAGGTTTCTATTATGTGATGTTGTTGCGGTTGTCCGGTAGGGGATTATTGATATGAGTATGTCTATGCGACCGAGGAGGCCAGTCTTGCGGCTCACTCTAATGAACCTCAACTTTAAGATATTGGCTTTGAAAGGTACTCTTGTGGTCCTCGAAATTGGCCATTGTGATGTCGGATTTAGTTTAATCGATGAATATCACTATAGTTGTATACTTGATTGCAAATTTGAAGTGTTTTGACTTGGTTTTGATATGTTTTATAGATGAAAACGACCATATTCACCGACCGGTTTAAAGTGACTATACACAAAGGTTGGTGGTCTTGAGTTATGTTACTAATGGAAGTGGTAGGGCACGGGTGGTGGGTAGTGCGGGGAAAGATGCGGTGGCATAGATTGCGAGATGTGCACGGATTGAAGCTTTTCTCGGTCGTAACCTTCTCAATGTGAGTAACGATCAAATTAGGCTTTTCGAAATTTAAATTCATCTTAAAATAGCTACCAAGCGCTTCTGAAAGCGCCTAATGAGGAACATTAGGGGTGTTTGGATATGTATTTCAAACCGAACCAAACAAACACTACTCGAGACTACTCAATGGTAATGATTTCAACTCTTTGCGGTGCGTTATTTTGACACCTTCGTATTCATTTCATTATCGGCGGTGCGGTTTTATCCATTCGATAATGAGCGGTCAAAATCATTAGGTAAATTGCATCCGCGATGAACTTATACTTATGGGTCATGATGATGCTTATATGGCTGATAAAGGGATGCGGTATATAATTAAAATCCTTTTGTGTTTCAATAGTTATGCGTGACTAATTTCTTAATTTTTAGCTAAGTGGGTGTTTTTTGTGTAGGTTACATTTGCTTTTAATCATTTTGGGAGGGTTTGATACAAAGAATGCCAAGGTGTAGACATGGGTATTTGCATGCCATAAATAATGATATTCTGAGAATGGAAGATGTATGTGATTGGAGGTAGTCTTGACCCAACGATTAATAGTAAGGGTAATCGATACCTTTGCACCACCAAATGCAAATTATAAAAGGTGTTTTTTCTAGATATCTTTTCTTTTGGGATTGCATAATTTAAGTAATCTCATTACTGCGTTTTCAAGTTGCAAGTTATTAGGTTTCTGTTTGGTTTGAGTGAAACTGATTATGATTGTCTTATTAATGTTGGGGTTAGATAATAAGTTTGCATAATCACTATGAGGGGTAGATGAAGCAAAATTGACCAAATTATATAAGGGTCATATTATATATAATTCCTTTAATAATCCGAATTTGCTCAACGCTTAATCATTACTTTTGTTGGTTTTATCTGATTACAAAAAATTGTATTCCCATACTACACAACCACTTTCAACCGCAATGTAAAACCCTTTAAGTATTCAACTGCAATGCCATACTTTGTGTATATGGCTTTTGCTGGACAAGTTGTTATGTTGGCATTTGTTGATATTTGATGTATGTGGATGTTTAATTAAAAATTTTGTTTCATGTTTTACTTAACATTCTGTTTTTAAAGTATTTGCATCTAAAACAATTTGAAAATAAATAGTCAGAAGGTAGCTCTTAAATCCTAGATGCATATTAAGGATACCACTTTGACCAAATACTAACAAGCGCAACAAACCAACATGTTAAGCAAAAGTCGTGTATAACTACTCAAAGGTGATTGACATTTCATTTTGAGAGTGATGATGTGATATGGGTTCTATATAAATGATAAAATGAACACCATTTTTTCTCAGGTGGGTGATATTGTTTGATCATAACACTTGCACATCTCTACGCTCTTTTGCCAATGAATAAGCACTATGTACATTGATAATGATGTCTAAAATTAGTATACATAACGAATAATTGTTTAAAATAAATCCCAATGATCTGTTAGCTAAACCGAAAAGAGTAATTACCACAACGCAGTGGCTATGTCTCATGAACCATCATTGTTTCTTTAGTTTGATACATCTATCTATTTTGGGACCTTTAATGTAAGACTATTGTTATATGTAACACTTTATTTGACTCATGATTATTTAAAATTCTAACATATGTCGTTAATTATGTTTGTGAATTGTGAATAGGTGACTAAGCGAGTGGATACGGGTGAGGAAAATTAGCCAACTTTGTACATATAGTATTTATATGATACACAAGTGGTGTCGATGCCAAAATAAAGTGATATGAGATCTTTATTTAAAATACTGAGTGGTATTACAAATTACATGTTTTACTCTTTTTGATATTATAAGCATCTATGAACTTAAAATCTGATAGTACTTTTCTCGTGGTTTCTTTCCTCTTGAATTATGGGTGAGGTGGCAATGACGGGTATTTTTAAAAGATATATTGGTTAAATTATGGGTGAGGTGGTTGAACTACTACAACGGTCTTAATTTACCATTTTGGCTTCGGATGTTAAGACAAAGATAGTGTGATGCTTATTTGGAATTAGTTCTTTATTCTTTATTGGTTAGGTAGTTAATGTTGTTGAGTCTACTTTTATTGAACTTTTAGATTTGTTAGTGATTTAGATGAAGAATATATACTATATTCAAGGCTTCAAGCCTAAATGTTGCAATCAATTTTATTTTTATCAATATGTATATTTAACATACATACTATGTTGGAGCTAAAAAGACTCTTCTAATTGGTATAAAAGCCTTTTGTACCACCGAACTTGGCAAGATGCACAAAACAAAGTTGTGTTTGCCATTATCCAAGATTCGTACATCATCCATGTATTTTTTCGATTTAATAAGATTCTTTTTCTTTGCTACTAATGATGGATTTTACTCGGTGACCGATTTTAGCTCGTGGTTGATGATGCATTATCTAAATGCTCGAGTGCAACACCATCTTGAGGAACAATTATGTAGGTCACATAACACGATCGCAAGCATTAATGAAATGTAAGGTTTCCTACTACGATTTAGCCCTTGCGACTTACATGCTATATTTTAAGGCTAAATTTAATTTCATTGAAACAAACATCATACTTGTGTGTATGTCTATTGGGTTGGATAATGGGTCAAACTGGATTCAAACTGAAACGTGGCATCTTTTAGATACGGGTCGGGTGGGTTGGATAATGGGCGAGTTCGTTTTCACCTTACATAGATCTTATCATTCGGGGTTTAGTCATGGTAAGTATCTTAGATAACTTCAA
This sequence comes from Chrysanthemum lavandulifolium, assembly GCA_022545495.1. NCBI lineage: Eukaryota > Viridiplantae > Streptophyta > Magnoliopsida > Asterales > Asteraceae > Chrysanthemum > Chrysanthemum lavandulifolium. Next base: position 94,365,450 of record CM040246.1, read on the forward strand.
TCATCATTATTAAATTCCAAAGTTGGAGTTCATATGACCTCTCCTGCCATGGTTCTCACCGAGTTGCTGTTTAGGTAAATAAATCTTATATAATCTGGTTAGGTTCACATTCTTTTTCTTACAACTCTTAAAGGGGTATTTTGGCTGATTCCAAAAACCAGTTTACAAGGGTACATCGAGTCATTTTAAAGGGTGTTTGGATTTGCTTAAAAACTGGCGTTTAATGGGTTTAAGTATTTTGCAAGGCTGACAAATTGTAATTTAATAGGATTTTTGGGTTTGCCTTTTAAGGGTTGTTTGGGGCTGTATTTGATAACTAATAACTAATTAGACACATATACCTTAATGAACTATGATGTTAATATGAGTGCCGTAACCAATCACGATGTTTGCTTCAACATGGGTGTAAAATTCTTTTATAGGTATGATAACGCTCATTTGTTCGTAGTTAAAAAATTGCAATTCTCACAAAGTCTATAACCAGTTATGTTACCTGTTGTTTGGCCTTGGATTAGCCACTATTTTTGGTTCCTTTTTCATACTTTTATCTTCAAAAATAACATAAACTAATACCCTAAACATACAAACCGGGCCATGCCCTTTTATCCTATAATATTTTTAAAGAAAACATTATACATATATTCCTATTCGTTAAGTATTTGGATTTAGCACAACATTATACATATATAATTGCGCTTCGTAAGTAAAAAAGAATTCTAAAAACCAATTAAAAAACAATGTGTAAATATGTTTGTTCAACAATTTGGATAGAGCTTAAAAAAACGGCTAACAACAATCATCGGTCAAAAAAAATATGTAAATATGTTTATTCAACAATTTGTTTAGAGTTTCAAACAAAAAACGACAATAACAACACTCATCAGTAAAAAAAGTAACAATTATTAAATCGCTTATAATATTTATTGTGTTGTAATGCTTTGATACTTTGTTCTTGCATACCACTTTGAAACTTTTTTTCTCTCATATTCGATAACCGTTTATTTCTTTTCGTTCTTAATGCATTAAAAAAAAATTGGTACGTGTATATCCTATTTTCCATTAACTTACTTTTTAAAACGAAAATTTCGCTATAGCAAATTATGTCAACGATAATTATAAGATATGCCCGCCCATTGGTGACCACCACTAGTATATATATATATATATATATATATATATATATATATATATATATATATATATATATATAGTAGTGTCAAAACCCGTCCGATGGACGGGTATGACTTATAATTATCGTTGACATATTTTACTATAGCGAAAGAAGACGGATAAAAAATGGCTGAAAAAGTGTCCAATGAATAAATTAAGTAACGGTTAATAAATTACAAACATTGTAAAATATTGGCCCACCTCAAATAAAACATGTATACTTACCGACTTCACGTTATTTATGAGATAAATCATTCCCAATCGAGTGCCAAATGCGTAATTTTACATAAGTTTACATCGATTAATACAACACAAGCAAAAGTCTGACATTAAAAAAACGTGGTCATCATATGGCTTTTCGCTGCCCAATTTGCGATGAAAACTACACATTAGAATTAGTGCTTATAGTTAATACTATATATATATATATATATATATATATATATATATATATATATATATATATATATATATATATATATATATATATATATATATATATATATATATATATATATATATATATATATATATATATATATTTTAGAGGTGCAACCTTGAACTGAAATCAAAAATAGTAATAATGATCAACAACAACAATACCCAATTCTTCCGAAAAGTGTGAGTGCAACAAAATAGTAAGCAAAATACTAAAGCCTTGTGCCCAGTATGCAGAGAACCAAAAGTGAGAAAGTAATAATTACCTTGCATCTAAACGAATACTTTTAAACTTAAACCACCACCCTTTTCCATTGCCCTCTCTCCTGCACCAAACAATTTCAACAAATTTAAAGCAAAACAATTCCACTAAAAGTTTGATAACAGTTCAATTGAATACACATTAATTAGAACACAAACAAATCCACTCAAGTGAGTTCTAGTTACTTGTTGACGGGCTTTAAATACTAATAAAAAATTCAAGATCACATTTACCTTGAAAGGCCTAACGATTTTGAAAATGTAATTTTGCCTTAGAGGCACATATCTTTTGTATAAACCTATATTTTATCAACTCCCAGTTACATAAACTAACGTAAACAACAATATTAATGGAATTGGTATGATGGAATTTCCGAGTTAATTGCTCCACCCTAAAAAAATATAAAAAGTTAACTTGTCACCTAAAGTTGGAGTTTGAATATGAGAGGTTGTTTTTCTAAAACAGTCATGGCTTCATACTAAATTATTTTTTGATTGATCATTGAAATTTAGAAACGTTCTTTTGTGTAAGAAAGCTTTTTGGTCTCATTTCATTGATTAAGTTATGCTACATGTTGGACGTACTTTATAAGTATATATTTAAGAAGACAATACATACATAGTGGGACACACACGCTCAAGCTTTATCTACGCTTTGTTTCTAAAAGTCTAATGCACCCGTTGATTGGGAGGCCTATACTATTATCGATGAATTGCACTGTACATTTCTATCATCACATATTAAACTTTCATGTAGCAGCACGAGATTGATAAAGACATACCTTGAACCACAATAACTCTCGTTGCATAAGTAGAGATGCTACAATAGTATGGAATCTCGTTTTCACCGTAGTCAATGCAAGTAAATGGAGCATGTTATCGTTATCTCTGTCTTCTATTTCGGTTATCCGATCCTTCCTCGGTCCTATCTCATACAAAACAGGTTGTAGATTTCTTAATGACGGTGCATAACAGCTATATGAAATAATGTGCTCATCATCATTCTTTTCCTATATTAGTTCGGGATAGGCTCGAAGGAGCTCAACTACAAATATGGTGTTGACCATTTTTGTAGCTACAAATAATATTCTGAAACGATATAATATCCCTTCATCAGTCAGGTGAGGAGGCCCATTGAGTATATGATCAATTTCGGACTTTTCCCTTCGTTTGAGAGTCTGACGCCATAATGATTTTAATAATTTGAGTGCATCTGTATCCTCTTCATGAGCAGATTTCATACTCATAATTGATAGCAACAGCCACATAATCAGTTAATGAATTGTACACATCCAAAATGATTTCAAAATAGTTAATTTTTTAATTATGCTTACTTGAATGGATAATTCTTCTAATCAAATTCTTTTTTACTCTTTTGAAAGCATCGGGGCTTTCGAGCCAGAACTCCTATGGACATATCAATTGAGACATCTGGATGGTCCTTAACAATTTGGAGTGCAACATCTATGAAAGATACGGAAAAAAAGTTTCCAAATACAATGTTTTATGACTACACATATATATACTTCCCCAAACAAATACCATACAACTTTCACTACATATGAGAAACCCATTGTTTTTTAATGTATTGATACTTATTCATTATATCATCTTCCAATAAAATAACCTCTAAGATAAGGAAAACTATAAGTAAAGGACTATAAATCCGTGAAATTGAATAATACCATCCAAATCAAAATAGTATATACACCCTCACTTAACTAATCCGGATATCCCATTATGTAAGGCCTCATCCAATCACGTAATGACACGATTTCAGCAACATACACGATATCAGCCATGTAGGTGACACATTTTTTCCTTCAATCGGCTCTATGATAAAATAGATGTGATAAGGATGATTTACTTTTAAAAATTCTTGGCGACAACTAATCAATCTAAGATCTTGGTCGTATATTCAAGGACTTCCTGTCCGAGTGACGGTCTAATAACTTAGGGAAAAAAACTAACCTTGTTATTTTAGTTACTTTTAAAACTGGGACAAAAATGTAGCCATTTCTCAAAAACCATGCCATGTTTGTTTTGGAGTCAGCTGCAAGCTACAACAGCAGTAGAAATCAGAAGCAAAACATAAATCATAAGTGAGTGTAAAATACATGAAGAATTAGAAAACGTAGAACAGAAACACGTACAAAGTATGAGCCAGTATGAGCCTTTACTTTATGAATCTGATATCTCTACGGGTCTTCATTCTCAAGTGTCATCTACAATAAGCTTAAAAAGAAACAAAGTTTTATAATTGTTTAAAAAATGAACTGTCATTAATCCACATCTTGTAAACATACACGGTTTCTCTCTATTATGAAACGCAAGCAAAAGTAGTGATGTAAAATACTTAATTAAATTATAATACCAACTTTGTATGTAGCATTAACATATAAATGCAGAAAACTCAGCACATACCTTTTGCCACTGGCAAACGCAAGAATATTAGAGTAATTCCTTGTAAAGAAATACTTCTTTCCAACTTGTAAAACACTTCAATGATTTTCTTTTTCTTTCTTATTGTTTTTCCATTCCTTTTTTTCTCGTTCTAATTTAACCATCACAGTTAAGTGAGATCAAATACCCCTCACCCAGGTTCAAAAGAAAAAAACACAGTCAAAAGTAGGGAATTAAAACCCGAAAACTGAAATGAGACATACCCAGGCCGTGCCGGGACCATTTATGTACGTGTCTGGTTCATGATCTGTAATATGAAAAATAGTTCCGTCCATGGATGCCCAATAGTCTATTCAGAATACATTATCAGGATAAGTCTTCTTCTCAAGTGCACTGATCTGAGAATCATAGCTCACCACCCGCCATTGTCATAAAGAAACCATATCTCGTTTCTGTAGAGTGTTGACACAATAGTTTTCTGAAGCCTCCTGTGTGATATTGAAAGTATTATTAATTACCATTCAGAAATATAAACTTTAGGTAAACACCTAAAACTAATAAGGTCCTTATCAACCGATTTACAAAATGGGTCGAGCAGCTAAAACAGTGAAAGTTATTCGACGTGCATTCAAATGCATAAAACCTCCTAAACCACTCTACTTGAAAGACGGAGTTTTAATGTAACACTATAGTTTGCAATCAAAAGCACATCAATTATTGATAAAATACAGACAAAAGGGTTAAAAAGGGTACTGCAGGACGGTTTATCACGTTTTGACCCGTACAAAAATGCCTTGTTTTGACCTGTTACACAATCTTTCCAATTTGCCATATCTACCTTCATTTATCTATACTTACCAAGATAATTAGGGTTGGTGATTAGAGTAGGATATCACCTTTCAAATACATGTTAATGTGAGAGCAGCAAAAGAAAATTATTTTACAAATAAGGTCAGCCATCTTCATTTAAACTCATTAGAAACTGATTTGCATTAGTAATTTCAAGTTCTATTCTGTTTACAATAACATAAAAGTTAAAAGGAAAGTATGATACCATTAGGAAAACATAAAGAACAGTAAGTCAAAAAAAGCAGTAAGCACATTAACCAAAAGTCTTTTTTTCTCAATTTTTTTATCTAATTTACCTAGAAATAGTTTTTATTTTTGTGCAAACATCACTGAAAAAATAGATCAGCTTCAATATGGGAGGTAAATACATGCAGCTATGAACTACAGCCTAATGTTATCCAAGCTCTCTATTCGAGGTACTTAATTTATCTTCTAGTTCATACACCATATAATTTATAGCGAAAACTCATTCACGCTCTCTTCTACAACCATTTTATTTAAATGTTTTAGCCAATGCATTTTTATCACAAGTTAAGCCTTTGGTGATAATTATATTGATTATTCATCATAGCGATTTATGAAGTATTTAGGCATTAGTGTACAGTATGATCAACTTTCAACCGACTCGACCCATTGATATTATTGCACAGCCCTCACAATCAAAATGGACCTCTGTCCCTAAGGTTAAATTCAATCTTGCCTTGTTTCACCTAGCTTTAATCAACGAATTTTCTAATTTGACAAACAGCTTGTTGTAGGTTATGACAATGGTTCTTTGAGATTGTACGACATAAACGACACACTTCCAGAAGTTGCAGATAGCGATTACGGTTCTAGTGGTGCTGCTTTTGATGACTTTCAGCACTTGACTTCAGTTCACGTCAATGCAACAGATGATCAGATTCTCGCAAGCGGATACTCAAAGAAAGTTGCAGTCTATGATATCTCCACTGGCAAACGCCTACATTTATTCACTGACATGCATCGAGAACCCATCAATGTGGCCAAATTTGCTCATCATTCCCCCTCCCTCTTTGTAACTTCATCATTTGATCGCGATATCAAAATGTGGGACTTGAGAACAAAACCAGTAATCCATGCTACACAGCTTCAAGTTCAAGCGGAAATGTAATGGTTTGCTTCTCTCCCGATGACCTTTACTTGCTTGTATCAGCTGTGGACAATGAGGTATATCAATTCAGTATCAAGAATGAGTAAATATGGTCCAAGACTTTTATTATTTTTATACAAACTGGTTCAATACTAATGTTTGTTGGTGTCAGGTTAAGCAACTTTTGGCTGCAGACGGGAGGCTTCATACAAAATTTGACATAGCTTCTACAGAAGTGCTCAAAATTACACTCGGTCATATTATATGAATGGTAGAGACTATATAATAAGTGGGAGTTGCGATGAACCTGTTGTTCGTGTATGTTGTGCTCAAACTGGAAGGCGACTCAGGGATATATACTTGGAGGTACATTTTGTTTTTCATACACTTCGCCAGAACCTTGTTATTTTCTTGAAACCTATGATAGTCAAGATTATATCTGGTTGTTTTAAGTTAGGTCCCGATTATTTTTCAGGGTCAGAATGCAAGGAGTCTGATGTTTGTGCAGTCTCTACGAGGCGATCCGTTTAGAGTAAGTTTTTTTTATTTACTTTATTGATTAATGTTGCATGAAAGGTGGCCGACCTTATTACCAGGGCGACCCGATCTGAGAAGTAACATTTCTTGTGTTTTTAATACCAGCATTTTCATATGGCGATCATAGTGGCGTACGTGCGTCCTAGCTCTAAGTGGGAGATCATCAAGGTAATACATGACATAATCGATCATCATTCTTATTCATTGAATGCATGATCCCTCATACTGAAGATCTGAATTCCATGATATTAATAAGTGCAGGTCAACTTACTTTCGTCTGGTCAATATTCTTCTGAGTACCATAAAGGCCAATATCTCTGTCCTTCGTACAGGCTCGGAACTTAGATGTCTATGACAAAACCCAATGTTTATCACAATAATTGAGATATAAACTCCAAATGTGGCATAATAACATCGGATTTCAGGATTTCATTTGATGGTATATATGTATCCGAAACTGCAAAGGTTGTGCGAATCAGCTTTCAGTAAATATAGGTACGAGGAACTCCAGTTTTGTATGGCTGGTATATATTCTACTCGAACCCGTTTAACATTTGCTTCTAGCTTGGACTCAAGACTCCTTAGTTTCATCATTTTGGAGTTAACAAAGATCAGACCATTCACAAACTCACAATCCTAAAATAAAACCTGAACACATAAGAAGATATACTGTACACTTTCCAGTGTTGATCCAAGAGTTACAGAACATTTCCTATTGCCATGTCGAACTGATGTTAGAGCATCGCTGCAAACAAAGTTCATTAATGCAGTAAAAAGAGAAGTACGTCAACAAAGATCTGCCTGTTCATTAGTATTCCCTCACAGCTAGAAATTCAAGGTGACCAATCTCTTAAGATATCAATATACGAAATACTTGATGGTGCATTAGAAACTCACGTTCTATTGTTCTCCAAGCAGTAATGGTGATGAGATACTAAATCTCGAGCATTTTAAACAATGTATCTCAGTATGAATGTGCTTATCAAGTTAGTGATGCTCGTCTCATGTGTAAGATACCTCAACTCATCTTGAATGTCATGCTCACAACATCCTAGATGTTCTAAGCAAATCTCAGAAATAGTCGGTACTATACTCGAGACCTCTGCCTAAAACGTTCCATATGTCAAAACATCCTTTAAAAGTTTCCGTTATTCATTGCAGTTGCCAAACAAACACAAATCCTACCCATCCAAAATTATCTAAAACATACTCAATAGCTCGATTTTAAGTTACAAATTTCATAGTGTTTGGATCAATAATCTAAATAGTTTATAACACTGCCGCACCTTATTACTGGGGGCTTTCAACACAGCTAATTAGCTAAATATAAAAAAGGCAATGAGCAATTATGTTTTTGTATAAGCAATGTCAAACAGTCCTTCAAGGGCTGTAACTTTATATAAAAATCCTTAATTCTTTGGAATTTGTCCCACGTCCAAACAGTAGCTTATTTATTAAAGCTAGACATAATCACTTACAATGCCAAACACCCTTAAATGCAGCAACTTCATCTAGCATATTTATCTTTGGCGAAACTCGAATGTTGTTCAGCCATTGTTGTGACTTTCATGACAACATACATGCCAAATTGAGTTTTCTCCTGTAATGAATAGAATACGCCCGAAAGGCTAAAATTTGAGTTACTTATAGAGATATGCATCTGTGTTTTTTTAGTGTATCAGCTTTCTCGACCCACTTATTATGCCACATCTGTTTCAAATGCGTACCATAAAACATGTGCCTTTTTTACTTACATCAGTTGATATATTGAAATTAAACCAATGATTAACCTACAACGTATTGTGTCACCAAAGTTAAACTACATGCCTATAAACTTCAATGCTTAATACAAGAAAATCTTCGTTATGTTTTTCCTAATCTACCTTTCTTGTCAATGATTCATGGCATATGTCCTAGATCAAAAACATATCATTCATATATCCTATCAATTTTAGACATTATAATCTCTGATTTGTTGCGGCTCAGCACCTATGAATGATTATAATAAGGTAAAGCTTGAAGATATGTCTTGTACACCATTAATTTCTGAGTCCTTCTAGTTATCAATTAGTTTTAAAGCTAATTGTGTAATGTATTTGCATTTTTCTAATAGGTTTTATTGTTGCTAATCTGAGAGTGAATATCCAAAGCGGATTGTTTAACCTCAGATAATCAAACTTAGAAACACCAGGATCAAAAAGTAATTATCAACTTTAGACCCCAAAACATCTACCTGGTATAGGTGACGAATGATCAATAGTTCTTCCAAATCTGTTAGTGACACATCACATTTATCAGCAAATGGTGCATTGAACTACTCCTCAAAATTTTAGACTGGATTAAAAAATGTTGGAAGAAAAAAATACAGTAGCGCCTAAAGAACTTGTAAACTTGAATGGGTACATGTTGCTTTGTTAAAAAAATAATTAACCTGGACAGGTTTCAGAAAAAGATTTTTGATCGCACCTGTATCCATAACATTGAAAATCATGGCAACAACATTATGTGATTTGGAACATATTAAAATTTGCAAAGAATCCCAAAAGGGTTAAGAAAGATGTTACTAATTTTGAGTAAAGGAGGTCATGTACAAACTTTCCCAAATTTACCATTTAACTTCTAATCTAATAAGTAAATCAATGGGATTACTCAATCTCTTCCAACATTTCTAAGGGGTCATCCAGCAACATATAGTCATATACATCATACCTACAAACAAGAAGTACAATACATTGAATTTATTAATATATCAAAATTCATGGGTTCAAGCAACTAACCTTCATTCAAATTTATTGGTAACATGTGAAGTGAAGAACTATAATCATCAAAATTATTCATGTAATGAAGTCTTATTAAATGGTGTAGTGGTTTAGTATTGGTTTACATACAATGTTTTTTTCTTCATTAGCCATCAGCAAACATTTTCTTCTTGTGATCTTTTCCATTCAAATCTTTTCATGTCACCAAAGGTTGATACTCTATAGAGTCTTTATACTACCTCTAAATTAGAAATTTCTTTATTCAATTAACCACATTACAACTTCAAAAGTTTTTCTCAGTACTGATCGCTTGTTACTAACAAATGTACTTCTTCCTGTAGATAGGAGATGCCTTATAGGTTAACCCGATTAGTTAAAGAAACATATATTTTCAGTAACAATAACATAAGAATAACATAAGACATAAATCAGGAAATATATAATTGACAACCTCTAGAGATATGTTTAATTCCCTAAAAACAATTCACATGTTAAATTCAAAGTGCTATAATTTCTTACCATTTTACGCTACTTTAAAAGAAGCCTCATGTTGCCACATTGGCCTTCTCCTCTCATCGCGGGCTCGCCTAGTGGGCCACCACCACAACTACAATGTCACATATATGTATGAACATCATGAGTTCATGACAGTCAAATATTGAATATGTGTCAAAGACGAACAGGTGAAAACGTTTACTACATAAGAAACAGATCATTTATGATCAGTTATCAAGTATTTTTATGTTGTGTATTTTGGGGGCATTTGGATTACCTTATTTTATGAGTTCAGGAGGTTTTTTCAGGCTTAAAAGCTTATCCAGTTGAGCATAGAAACTTAAATTAGCGATAACATCAGAACGGTTTGGTTAAGTTGGTTAATAATAAAAACCTGTCAAATATGTTAGCTTAGAGCATCTCCAATGGTTGATTTCGTATCAAATAGAGTTCTTTTAACCAATTCCAATGCTTCAACTTATTCTCAGACCCATTTTTTCATCTCGGTTTATTGATAGATTTTCAACTTTTTCAGACCATGTACTTGAGAATTGTGTTCAAATCACTTAAATACCAAATGAGTTATGTCAATGATTTACTTTTAGCGACTAACTACACAGCTATCGTACATAATATTTACAAAAAGACAAATTGATGGATTCAAACCTGATTGATCAAAAGCCGTGCATTCTTTGCATCTGGAAGTGAAACACGATCCAATTCTGCATCTCGTTCAACAACATCCAGAACTATGCCTCAAAAACATCGTTTTAAATTTTAACTATGGTTAAACATATAATCAAATAGCAAGAATGTGGTAACCATTGCCATCCCTCAAAAGAATAATCAACATGACACTATCATCAACCTTCCGCCACTTAGAAACGAATAACACACCTTGCAGAAATTTCTGAATATATGTCAGCTGGTCTTTCTCCTTCAACCAAATTAACAGGCAGATGCTCCTAACTAAATAAAGACGTTACCAGAACAATCAGAAAAGTATTGACATATAGTACGTGTATATTTTAGGTTTCAAAGGCACATTACTTTGTCTCTGCCAAGAGCAGCATAATGTTGTAATCCGTTGCAGGAACCATCATGTAAAGCACAAACCCAAAAATATGATTTAAAATAACCCTAACTTTCTTTTTTGGGGAATTTATGTAAAATTTATGCAGTTAAAAGGTATACCTGGTGGACAGGAATATACGAAATGATTTTTTCTGGAGACGGGCTTCTTAAAGCCTCAGCAAGATTAATACAAATGGCTAAACACTGAAAGGGATCTTCAGATTTCAACCACCACGATCACCATCAAGTGGTCTGTCAGCAGAATCAAATATATCCTTCAAGTGACTTTCTGTGAATGCTTTTCTTCCCTCAAGGGATAATTTGTCAACCCCGGCAAATAGATTTGCCACGTATATCTTCAACCACCTAAGGCCAGAACTCTCGAGAGGTTTTGCCCTCTGCAAACTCCAATATACCTCAACACAGATCCGAACCAAGATGGTTCAAATGTGGATGCATCGGTACACGACCCCTAAAATCTAAGTTGTGTGGGTAGAAATATCCTACTTCATCTTTCAACTTCCGTGCAACCTGCCCTCCAATAACAAACTAAGAATTAAACGGTTGTTCATATTCTAATGTATACTATTGACTTGAGTATTAATGTGATCTTACATCAAGTCCAACCTGTTGTACACAAAAACTTATGATTGTTATTTGATAGGCCTTCTCCATTATTGGTTCAAGGTTTACAATGGAAAATTAGTACGTATAACTTATTGTTATAAGAAAATGCTACCATCAACAAAAATCACAATAATCTCGTAATGATTTACTATATTCATTACATAGTCCTGTGCATACAATGTGTCCCCTGTAGATTTGTTTCTCATATCCCCCAACATTTATGAATACTTTGTTCCTCGTAAATTAAGATGAGTTGTTTATAGGCTAAAATTCTATATATTCTAAATTAACATATGAGTTTTTTATGTGCCCATTTGCTGCAAAACCTAAAGAACCTCTTGTTGCATCTACTACTTGTAGATGGTGAATGCGTAGCTCTTCTTATATATTCCTACGTCAAGAACCAATCCCACCTATTTTACATGACATGATACTAAATGAATAATTACATGCTCCAAAGCCACAAAAAATCATGAAAATATAAAAAAGTGCCAGGGCATATACAATTTAATGTACAAAACAAACCTTGTTTTGGTGCAAAGGCTGTAGTGCCCATAAGCCTTCAGCAAATCTGTCGAGCGCATAACCTTCAACGTACAAAACATTAGGCATACATATGTGTACCTTGACAATATTTGTTTTTTTGCCCTCCCATTGTGAGTTAGAGATTTTATCTTCCTTCGCCTTACAAACCCTGTCGAACACCAAACAAATGCAAGTATTCATATCAGATGCGTAATCAAATGAATTTTTTCCATGACTTTGAATCATTCAGACCTATCATTCATTCAACATTGGGGGTGTTTAAGTAGACTTATTTAAGCACTTATTGTCTTATACATATTTCATTATCTTCCATATTAGCAGCTGCTATAAGCTTCTTGCTGCTTTGTCTTGAACTAAACAATTTATATTCTTCATGTCGTTCAAATAGTGGGTTACGGTCAAAATATAACAAAGTAATACATACTAACCTGTGAGAGAGCCCATGAGTCCAACCAAAGATTGAGCCTATACTGTTTGTGTTTGTTTCCCCTCCTTTTAGATGCACCATGTAATGACGGGTTACAGTCCCATGAGCTGCTTCAGATTCAATGGTCTTCCCATTAGGACAAACCAAGACTGATTTCATCGATCCATATGGAATAAAACTAAGTCATTAATTAGTAATTTAAAATTGTAATGATTAAGGAAAACGTAATGAATTATAAAGATTAATCATAAATGTTACAAAATCCTTTAAAATTACCTTGTGCTAAGATATCACTCTTAAGAGCATAGGCAACCATATCATAATACCAACACCCTTATGAGCCGCAAACAAAGATTATACATTAGAATTTAAAAGTGGCACGTCTCATGATGAGTCCATGAGTTACAGCATTCCATAAATTTTATGATTGCAATATGTGACATTCACATTCATATTATCTTTAAAGGTTGTAATTGTAACCATATTTTATGAACATGTTGACACAATAACCTGATATGATTTCCTACAAGGGCAACCAATATGCTAAATAAACTAAATTAAATAACAGAAGATAACTAATTACCTTAATACTTTCAATCGTTATCTTATGACTTTCAATTACCCAAGAGACTCTCGATTCCCCAATAACCCAGAAACATAATCACATAATTAACGAAATAACAAATTGAATCAGGGATTGACCTAATTAAATATGGAATAACTACTGAAGGAACATCTTTTTCTATGAATCTAAGATTTGATTTGTGTGATATAAAATTATTATAAACCTGATCGTTACCTCTCTACAGCAGGCATGGAGGAGTGCGCCTTCAATAGCAACATTCTTTATATTCTTAAGAAGATTGGTCCACCGGATGATGAAGCTGTTAAACATATAATACTTACAAGTCATGCAGTGTTGGTCTGTTAATTAGTAACCACTTATTTTACCTTATTGATTGTTGCTAAGAACAAATAAGATGAATCCCATTCTTCAGTATCAAAGGACCTACAAAGATGTCATATGATGTAACGCCATAGACGATATTATGTACAAATATTGTGAAAAGCATACACTTTAGAACATATAAAAAGAGATATAATCGCACCTGAAGTGCATATCTTCAAACATAATATAAACAAATTATACAAAGTATTATGCAATTGAAATTTAATACCATAGCCACCGAGTATTCAATAGTTTGAGTTTCTTGCTCCCAAGCTTCTCAAATCTTCATCTTCTTGATCTTGCTACAACATTACAGCAGTAAACAAACCTCCTGCTGTTGAACATCCCCGCCTTTTATTTAGCTAAACTTTTCGTAAGTTACATGTAGACTGCTCAAATTTAGATTGTACTAAAAAATAAAAACTATGATCAAGACTTGATAATTACTTACAAATATCACGTCCCTTGGAGCAGTCAAAACAAACCCATAAACAACTCATAACATATGGCATTAAAAACTCATCCACAACTCATAGCATGTGTTTATAGATTGTACTAAATACGATCAAGGTTTGATTTAAATACCTTCACTATGTGGGGTGTTTCTTTTCTTCTTCTTTGATGTAGCTCTAAACAACTGATAATTAACATCCTGCATAAAAAACTCATCAACAACTCATAATATGTGTTCATATATTGTACTAAAAAAATAAAAACTATGATCTTTTCTCTCTTGATATGCGGCAAACAATACACGCATAATGTTTTAGGGTTGCAGAAACTCATATTATGTGATAATGAATAAAAAGGTCGTATACAAATTAATAAAATTGTAAATCTATAATTAAGGAATATATATACATACATGCTATATTTATCTTCTAATAATATATATCATAATTTATTTTAATTGCTATCTTCAAAAGATACATACTTAAAATACAAATTCCATAATTTTTTTATAATCTCCTTATTTGTATTGATTTGAAAGATATAAATCAAAAAACAATTTACTCTAGTGGTAAGTTGTTTACAAAAAACATGAATGACCCAAGTTCAACTCCAACAAATGTCTTCTTTTTAATAAAATAATTTTAAAATTAGTAAACAACAAAAACAAAAACGAATTTTAAAATTTATAATAAAAAAATTGTACATATATTAATTAAAATGCCACATGTCATTTAAAAAATAAAAAAATGCCACAAAAATACAATGATGACATGGAAATATGACATGGCGTTATGGGATCTTAAAGTGGCGTTTATGTAGACGCCTCCTTTTATATATAATGTATAGATATATATATATATATATATATATATATATATATATATATATATTTTTTTTTTTGAAAATGGATAAATAATGGCGAGATAGGTTTTGACGAGAGCATAAAGAAGGCACTACCAACTTAAATACCTGTTTCTGAGGATCGGACCTCTTCCATACCATGTTAAATGGCGATAAAACCCGTAAGTGATACGTTTGATTGATACAATATATATATATATATATATATATATATATATATATATATATATATATATATAGGAGATTTAGCGTTAATGCCACCTCAATGCCACATAATCCAATTTCATGCCACATAAGCATTTGTTGTCCAACTAAGCATTTTTTTAATTTTAATTAACTATTATTTAATTTTCGGATTTTTTTTAATTAATTTTCGGATATTTTCGGATTTTTTGGATTTTTTTAATTAATTTTCAAAATTTGTTTATAAAAAAGGAGCCTTGCAAGGATTGAACCTTGGTTATTTGGATAAATAACTTGTGTGTTTACCACTAAGGCAACACAACTTTTTGGAATATATGTTGCAAGTCTAAAATTATAAATATATGCAACCAATTATGTAGGAGAATCCCTACAACTTAGGTAACCCTAAACAAAACATATATGTGAAAACTTATATACGGTTCATATAATCCAAATCCATTATTAAAAAAACATATATATTTTTTAACCCTAATCATCAAATCTCTCTAGAAGAAGAAAACTCCATAACTAAGGTTTTAACGATTTTTAATGTGTTGTTGTTTAGGTTTTGTTGTTCTTGGAGCTTTGATGCGAGCTCAGTTAGCTGACATGCATAGACGATTAAGGTACATTTGACTTCTGGTTATCTAGTTGTTTTATAATAAGCTGCCTGAGACATCAACAAATATGCAAGGATTTCTAGATTATTCCATGAATTGCAACTTGACACCAGAGTTTGAGATGCATAGACCTATGTACAATGACAATATGTGTCATGCCTTTAACCCTGAACCTGGCCAGTGTCCTCTTCTCATGATGGATGCAAACTCATATTCTCAACACCAGGTAAGGCATTAAAATTAATCGTGTTCATAAAATTGCAAAAGATATACACTAGATTTTGATTTTTATTGATTTCTAAATCTTATACGTTAGTTGTAGGATTTGATAAGTAAATTATAATTTTAGTTTATATAGGATCTGTTTATATAGAAATCCATAACTTAAGTTTTGTTTATATTGATTTCTAAATCTTATACGTTAGTTCTAGAAAACCAAACTTAAGGTTTAGAAACTGCTTATATTGACTTCTAAATCTTATCGTTAGTTGTAGGATTGTGCACCGCACAACGATTAAGACTTTTAACACATGGTACACAAATCCTATCCTGTGGTGGGAGATGCGGATGTGATTGAAGATGTTGGCCCTCACGGTTTCACATATGTTGATGTTGCTAACTATGTAGGCTTTTACTTTGGTACTATGGTGATATAACGATCCTCTTTTCGACCTTGACAACCAAGACGTAATTTTAATTTTCAAATTCTTGAATCATTTGGTAAGTTTGAAATATAATAATTTGTATTACTGAATGTAACTTAAAGAGGAATATTCCCGAAGAGGATGTTGATGCACCCTTGCAAATTGGTGTTGTACGTGTTTTCAAGCAACCAGAATGCCCAAGTGATGAAGATGACTTCATAGAGGTGAGCTCAAAACAACAAATGTTGAATGATCGACGCGAATAGAGAGAAAAATAAATCAAGGCAAAATCATGTGTTATAAAGGTTTACGCTTATACATTAATCACATTGAAAGTTTTATTTTCTATTCATGTTTGATGATGCTTACATTTGTATTCTAATTTATCGCAACCACGGAAGCCACGCCTTCTTTTCAAGGTTACGTAGTTTCACGGTTCAAATAAAATCTCTTTACCATTCATTGGCGAATCATCAAGCGACATTGTTCGAGGACGAGGCATGGCGAATCATCACCATATTAGCTTAAGGTGCATGAATTGTGAATCACTATGTGTTTATTAGATTCAAGTTTGGAGATGTGGTATGTGTTCATAAAGTAGGTTTAGGTTTAGGGTGTTCTTTGTTGAAGCATAAAGCCGTGATTTGGTTGCGATGGTTAGCATAAAATAACAGGTTCGTGATTTTTGATTGAATATAGGCTGTATATAAGATGTACTTGACATTTAGGTATCTTTATACAGTGTTAGTATGAGGTTTTTGTGACTGTAAATAAGTCTGAATTGATAGGGATTGAGGATTACTATTTCGTCTAAACCTCTTGACCACCTTAGTGAACATCTCTTTTCCTTTTTTAACTGTATCAATGCAACTACTGTTACTGACATATGCCAATTTACTTTACGATCAGAGATTATAATCCTATTCTTTTGATAATGTACATGAATTGGGTACAGTACTTGGTGATTGATAGCTCTTTAGGCTGCAAAATGTACTCATGATTATCACATGTTGTATACTAGAGATTATTGATATCTTTGTTGAGCGACAATTCCCACAGGGTGGTGGGCGCTCATCGCTGCAGCAGTTGCTTCAGTTTGTCAACACAATTTACCTTCATTTGGTAGAAACTATAGAAGGGTATGTGAGATTCTTCCTGATGTTGAGGAATAGGGTCAGATAGTGCTATTTGACTTGCATCTTAATCGAGCTTTAAGAAAATGTATTGGTGTAACGAAATGTTATATTCATATAAGCAATTCTTTTTTGGTAATTTTGCTTATTTACGGATTTGAGAGTAAAATTATGTGAAGCTGGTAAAAAGTTTGAGAGGGAATTTAAGAGGGATATAATGTAAGAAAAAATATATATATTAGATGTTTAAATGTTGGCAAGTATGCTTTGGGAATGAATAGATGTTTTGCATACTTTTGAGATGTGATACTCTACCATAATGCTGCAAGTTCTTCTATGCAGTGCTGTTTAAATGAGGGTTTTTTGGGAAACAATAAAATAGTACAATATAGTGTTATTTCAGGCTATGTTATCTTACTTTCAAATCGACCCAAGTTTTCCAACCAAAGCCAAAAGTAGTGTTGTTTTCGAGCTTGGTGGGCCCAATAGCAAAGTCATTCTCGCATAAACCATACTTATTATGGTTATTGGTAACATGCTTTAACATAGTGGAGAACCGATTATGTCAAGTTTCTCACCTCCAGGGCTTGATAATACCATCGACATCATGAAGGATTATTAAGGGATCTTTCTACTAGGAAGAAGATGCAAATAGTTTAAAGATCCCTGAAAAAAAAATATATTAGCATTGAACTTTAAACTGAGCTGAATCTTTTCAGGTGTAGAAACGGAAAGTAGAACAACCTCTAGGATGTTAACTAGAAAGTTAAGTATGGTAGGCAGTGCGATTCATGATGAACACTAAGATTACCGGTCAATGCGATCCTTGAGCTTTAACAAGAAGTTCTCATTATCTTCTTCTGCTATTTTCACAAGTCTTTCGAAAAGATTCCTTTTTTTCAACTAATCCAAGATTCTTTATATCAATCTCTCGTGGTTGCCGTTTTTCTTCGGTTAATATCCCTCTTTCTAATCAAAGATTTGTTGGTAGAGTTTTAATAGCAGCCCATTTCAAAGCTTCTTCATCATCTTCTTCCACTGAAGATCTTGAAAATATATCTCTATCGCTATTTCTCCTTATGTTAGAACTACTTATATGAGCACTACTAACTCTAAACACTTCTCCACCACCCTCCATCACAAAGGAAAACGCAGAAGTTCTTTTGAGGGACTTACAAATGGTGGAGTATGTCGATTGAGCCAAATGAGTCTCAAGGGAAATGGGGTACCTCGAGTTGGGCTCGAAAGTGTGGCGGGCCAAGCCTTCGTGATTGTGGGTGCGGAAATACAAGCGATCAATCTCACGGTAGTGCTCTTTTTGAAACTTTTCGAGCAAGATGCAAAGATATAGGCAGCGATGATACATGGAACATAGCTTTATAGAGTTCAACTTAGATCGGCCAATATCTGCTCATTTGTTCTTTTTTTTAAAACCGATCATCATATCACTTAAGTTTTGTGTAGGTCATATCTACTTTGAAGCAACCGGATCCATGAGGGTAGAAATTTCTCAAAAGTTTTATAATGATTTGTACATATGTAATGTTGTAACTACTTTACTAAGATCATAATATCTTGGCGATTTACTAATGTTGCAACCTATTGCGATTCTTGAGTACAGACTATAATCCGGGTCTGATCACTGTTATTTCAAATGAAACTCAATCCAAGGTTAGTTACAGTATTAATCATTTAAATAACAAACGCGCCCATTATATTATTGACAGTAAGTAGCTTGCCTTATTTTTGTGGTTTAAAGTTGCGATATACGTCATATGGTAGATGCTTCATCTCACACTACTGTTTACTACTCTACAGTATTATTTTACAAGGTATAAATGAGCCATTATGAAGATCACGTGGTACCTTGCGTGAAAATAACCTTCCCACACAACTACTGGCCGCAGGTACGGTGACCTACACATTTGGACACGCTGCACATCATAGGAGTAGGTGCCCTACACATTTGAAAGCCACCCAAAACATACTTTACTAATATTAATATTAATTGTAGTCTTGAGTCAAAGTCTGGCTTTTTTTTTTTAAATATCCCATATGCTGAAACGCTCATTAAGAAGGGTTTGTGGAATGAGTTACAAGATTATCTTGGAGGTTTCTTTACGGCTGGTGATCATGGTTCCAAAGAGATACACTTTAGAATAAAAAAGCATAAAATATATGAAGCATTTGTAAAGTAATTCTTGATTAGCTGTGTAGCTGGTGTTGAATTGCTTAAACAGTTTAATAAAAGGTTATGTTGCATCGAAAAGTATTAGTTTTATTTGAAATAACAGTGATCGGACACTTTCGGGAAGAAGGTTATGGACATTGTGGTGAAAGGCTACTTACGTCCTGATCTTGAAGATGTAAAGGCAAAAAATGATTATACGGTTCAAATCAAGAAATGGCTAAATAGGTACTATTAAGTTTTAATTACTTTCTGGTATGTATGATGATGCAGCGATTTAATGAAGGACATTGCAGGTAAACTAATAATCAAATGCAAGTGAACCTGTCTCCGGTGGAGAAAGTAGAAAGCTGTGCAAGGGCAATTGTGAAACAAGCCTTCACTGGAGAACGGTTGTGACAGAACCGTCGCACTATTAAAGGTATTATGGCCAGAGGTTGTGGAATGGGTCAACCACTTGCTGTGCTTGAACTCATTTTACCATCTCAAATTAACGTAATTCGAAAATTCTTCTTTGCAGGTTGCAATACAGGAAGGTGGTGTCGCAAAGATTAATGTTAGCTATTCCACACTTAAAAACAATTATGCATTTTTCACCAAGACTTTTGAATGAGGTTTGCATACTAAGTTTGTTTACTACACTCCTTTAACAAGTTATGTTTGAACTTAACTGAGAAAGAAGCATCAAAACGGGTAGAGACAGTCAAAGGGTAAAAGCCTATTAAGGGGATGTTTGTTAAAACTTTATTTTGAACTTTTTAGCTTATTTGACTCGGCCTATATTTCATAAGACCCTTCTTTCCAGCTTATTGTTTTGACTTATGAGCTTATTATGAATTAAAGATGGAAACTAAACTCATAAGCTAGAAAAACTAGGCTATATATAATATAAGCATACTCAAATAAGTTTATAAAATCAAGATTTGTAACTTAAGCGACTTAGAGATTCTTGAGATCTATGGTTGTTATTGGATTGCTAGGCTTGCTTCGTCAAGTTCTAAAAAAGTAACATAAAGCTCGAACTCATATTACTGTAAGGATGTTTGGGTTGATTATATACTTTGTGGGTCTACTGATATAGTTATATTCGCAGGATCTGAGTCAAAATTTTGATGTACGGGCGCTTAGGCAAGGTCTTTACGAGTTTCACGCATGACAATGAGCAAAACTTTATCATACATGGGAACCGTGGAGGTAATTTATTCTATATATGGATTGCCAAATCCCTTATTCTATTCACTTGCATTTGTTTTAATAATTCGTATATATTAATTCTGTTACTTTGAATTGTTAAAATTGCTCAAGGAGGTGCTCAGCTTGGAAATTAAAATTGAGGCAGCGTGTCAGGATATCAATGACTTCGTATACAATGTATACTTGTCAACCCGTCTCTGGTTCCATCAAATATATTTTGCTGATGATTCTGATAATCTTTTTAATAAAATCTCGAAGATTGCGCTATCAATATTCATTCTTTTCCAGGAACCAGTTTTATTTGTTGGAAACCAAGTGCAAACAGTTTGTAGGAGTGTGAAGAAGTTCTATTCCGATGTTATGCAAGACTTGATTCTTTCTCCAAAGTGTATTGATTTGTCTGAGGCCTCTACTAGCTCAGCTGCAGCCGTTAAAGAAACCATTGTTAGACGAAGGTAAGTAAACCAAACGACGATCCTGTGGTTCTGAAATGTGTCACCGATCACACTCATCCCCACGCCGCTAAAGCGTATTAGCTCTGAAGTTAATGTACCCCACAAAGATGAGAATCTACTAAATAAGGTTCCGGATCAGGCCATTCAAGTTTTGCTAAACTCTTCTACAAGTAGCCAAGAAAATGCTGTGATGGAGCAATCCCACTGTGAAGATGAGAAGTGTGACGACCGTTTTTTACAGATTGTCTCTTTTAGATTTTGTGAAGGTAATATTTTGCAATTAAGGTGGCTCTTTCACCCCTTTTATCAATGAATAGGTCAATTATTAATGCATAATTATTATAATGTTAGTTTTGATATTAAGTTATGAATATAAAATTTAGTAATTGGTCTTTCACCATTGACATAAAGTTATATATGATTATGTCGATTGAGCATTTGGCGGGATCGGAGAAGCTTGACCAAGACCACCGGATAAAGGAGTATTTCATTTGGCAATATACACTTATGTGACGAGGTAACATCGATAACAATGTTTCTAAGATGAAGCATGTTGGTAACGGTCTAAACGGGACAATTTTAAATAAAACGAAATAAAAGTTTTCAACCAGAAACTAATACAATAAAATATACAATGAAATATCCGTCATTACAAATAATTACCGTTAAGTGAAACTTAAACTAATACAATAACAAAATACCATCAAACCATAATTACAATTCATGACCACATCCTTAAAAGTAATCTTCCGTTAAATAACACCATCAAAATAAAAATTACAAGTCATGCTCACCATTAGGCGGCTTAAAACTATATATATATATATATATATATATATATATATATATATATATATATATATATATATATATATATATATATATATATATATATGCAAATGTATAATGAAATCTTAATGGATACAAACCCTCAATCGGACTTGGGCAATATCCATCAACTAATAGAGTGTATGTCTATTTGTGCATGTCTATGCATGTATGTATCTATGTATGTATGTGTAAGGTGTAATAACTACTTATAAATTACAACGAGGTGGAAGCAATCCGCACTTCGCGGCTGGACCATAATTTTTGGACGATTTTGTAAGGTCACGTACTTTTTTTTTCAGATGCGAATGTTTCGAACTGATTTTCTTATGTATGAAAAAATGATAAAAGTAAACGGGTCAGGTTGATAACATGGTTTCAGTATGTTTGTAGTGTCATTGGTTTAGTAAGGCTCTTTGTTTATGTTTAGGTTTTAGTTATTGTATGTGTGCTTTCAGTGTTGGTTTCGTGTTTTGATGCCGTAATTGTGGCATTAAAAAGTTAATAATTGTTGTTTCCTATCGAGTGATTATACAAAAGTAAGAAAAATGTGTTTCCATATGACACTTCGAAAGATATCCAACAATTTTACTCGTTAGTTAAAAGTATATCAATATTGAGCTCGTTTTGTTCTTAATGCGAAGGGCTTTTCGTCAGTATGTTTTTTATTAAAGAAATCGCTAAATATTTGTTAAATAAAGTTTGTTATATAAGAAGGATTCAAACTAATTTAGATTCTTTTTTTAAAATAAAACTATATATAAAACTTCAACATTTTTATAAAATTGTATGTATGTCAAAATTATATCAATATTGAGCTCGTTTGGTTCGTTATCCAGACGCTTTTTCGGCGGTATATTTTTTATTAATGAAATTGCTAGATATTTGTTAGATATTCGATAAATAAAATTTGTTATATAAAAAAGTCGTACTTAAATAATAAAAAATTCAGAGTACTTTTCATAAGTTGTTGCATAGTTCATAGTTCAAGGTGTATTTTGTAATTCTTTTTTTCTTTTTTTTTTACTTCACTTAACCCTAACCGGACTGGATAAAAAAATGAGCCAAAAAGCAACCCACGCCCAAGACGACAAAAAAAGACGTTGTTTTTTTTGAATCATATTTAGGATCTATCTATACTAATAAAAGAGAGTTTTGTACAACCTCCGAAACGACACAGATTTAATTCTCTGATGTGTCTCAAAGGATAGCACATAGATATTTTAGTCAAGTATAGACATCCATTGCACCACCGCTCTATCTTCTTCTCGTAAGCTTTGTAGTTAATAGTTAAGCATTATAAAGGTGCAACAGTTCCTTCTACATACAAACGCGTTTGAAAATCAAATGCTTTCAGCTTCGGATCATTAATTGCTATACTAAAAGTTCGACTTCTTCAATACTCCTCCTTTGCACGCTCCAATATCAATTCAAATCACCAATTCAATACCATTATCGATTCGAAACACCACTTATTCAAAACAACCATTGATTAAAACACCACACAAAATGGTATCATTGAATCAACTAGATTCCCTAAGAAGTCGATTTATGATGGGTTTTTGCCGCCAATTCTTAAAATCGGTAATTATCGCTTATATTCAAATTCTATTTTAGGGTATAGATTTGAATCATATACTCTGCATAATTTGTATGTTTATTTTATGTTGTCACTTTAATTTTGTGTCGATTCAGCTTTGATATGTATGTTGTGGTTGTTTTAATGTATTTTTGTATCGATATTAATTATAATTTTATGTTTTCTTAGATGTAAGGCATTGTCGACATACATGTACACATAGTTTGTTATTTATATATCCAAGAGGAACCACACATTGATCCGGTCGGTGATTGTATTAGATGATAATAATGTTCATTTATGCAAGACACATAATATGGGGTGTTTGGGAATGAGTATTTATAAAGTCTTTTGATACGATAGCTTATTTCAATAGAAATAATCGGATAAGTAGTTTGGTTATGCAATGCCAAACACCCTCCAAACTGCTTACATTATTTGTCACAATCCCAAACACCCATAAATAAAAATGACTTTTTGATTACTTGAATCTTTAATATTCTTCTTTTTTAGAGGCTTTTATAGTGCTCATAAATGCGGAAAAAATATGTAATCACACAACGGGTGAACTTTAGTACTACTCGGTCTATGTGAGTGCCCTTAATAATTTTATTTTGTTGTGGATATTAATTTTAAAACCGAGTTAAGATTTCTAACTTTGTTTTTTTTTTATATGGACAGAGGTTTCGGCGTTTGTTCATGTTGTTGGTATGGCTACTTCGCCAAAAACGACTAATTTGTGAGTTTATTTAGGGGATTGTTTGCTTTCTTTGTAAATAAGTATTAACTTTATTACAACATTTGAGTATTTTTTGTTTGTGCAGAAAATTGGGTAATCCAGAGATTGAAAGTCAAAAGGAAGAAAATTTCTAGATATTTCATGGTATATGGCGGTCAAGGATTATAAACATATTTGCTCCTTTTCTTGAAGCTCGCTACTATTTTTATCAACTTGCAAAGCTACTGCAGCATTGACTCATCGAACAAAGGTACGTGCGTATATCATTAATTTTACCGATTTGTAATTTGGTTTGACACTTGGGCAAAAGGGAGTCGTTATAGGGGCGATGATCGGTAGGGGTTAAGGCATGGTTATGGTGTTAATAGGTTTTATACCGTGGATGTGTATCTTTGGTGAGTGGTTTAAGGGCAATGTCATGGTTGTGGTGTTCATACGTAAAGATGGTAGTAAGGGCACTATAGTTTCGTGTATTTTGCTTACCTAAATTTTTGTTGAAGCATTTTGCTTACTTAAATTTTTGTTAATAGAACTAAAATGATTGTCACGGTGTTTCATCATGTAGAATAAAGTTGTAGTTTTTGTGATGAATAGGCGTGTGGTACGGAATTGATTACTGTTTAGTTTAGACTTTAGAGTTTAGAAATGTTGGCTCTGGATATTGGATTATGAGTTTGCTTATGGTTAAATTTTCTATCTTATAATTGCTACCAACTTTGTAGGCTCATTTATGACTATTAACTGGTCAAAATCCAATACTTCGTTGGTTTATGGTATATAAAATCACCTTCCGTTAGCGTATTAAATTTGTGTCATTCGTGTTGTAGGTGGTAAAAAATGCAGAAGCCACATTTGCAAGGCATATTACGAGAGTCTCAAGCGATCAACAAAAGGTTGAATCTTCTGCTCAAGTACATCCCCTGAAGGCAAGTATCTCTAAGGCAACTGCAATTATGGTTATCATATGGTTTTGCACCATCTTTTAGTAATAATTGTCACGATCAACGGTCGCAAATTTCTAAGGCAACTGCAAACTTCTGATGGGAATAATAAGTAATAATTTTACAAAGTTTAACAAAGTGTTTTTGTTTCCCAATATTCAACAACCGGGCGTTTAATCGTTTTAATATGTTTTGTTGTTTTCAATGTTCAAAAAGAATATATTACTGAAGGTGTTATTCTTCTTTTTGTTTCATGAGTGATTATTTTGATGTAGCCACTTATACTTTTCCATAAAAATACCCATATATTAACGGACTAATGAATTTTGAGACCTACGTTATGCTCAAATTTGTTGGTTTTATAAACATGTAGTCAAAGGCAGTGACCTTGCTATCCGAGATGTGGGGAGTAGTGATCCTTATGTTATGCTCACAATGGGACCAGGTAAGCCGAAATACCTTAAGAACGATTGTCTTTTGATGCACAACTATAGAAAACCATATCCGTAACAAGACCAAAATAGAAAACCACCCAGTTTCCAGAAGAGGAAATATATCCGTAACAAGACCAAAGTAAACAGTAATTGTGGCCTGAATGTTAAGTAAGACAACAAACATGCCTTATTAGTATGTTTGGCAAAAGAGGAAACATATCCGTAACAAGACCAAATTAGAAGTGACACACCCCAATATCATCAACATTTCCATCTTGCAACAACTTCAACGCATGCCAAAATGATGTTTAACTAATGCATGTCTTATTGCATACGTGTTTGGAGTCATGTCGAACACAATCTGTGTTCGTCGTTCATCTGAAAAATAAAAAAAAGTATAAATGTCAACAAATATTCTTTTGGGTTGTGATCATACATTAACAATATGCTCCATTACAGAATAAGTACAACTAAATATGGGAGAAACATATCTAAGCTGCTCAAAACCATCAGTAATTTGGGAGATCACAAATATATGTTTATGTAGCCGCATAGTTTCATTTCCTTTTCTTTGTAGTATCACAATTTGTTCTTACTACCCTGTTTTTTGAACATCTATAAAAACTAAATAGACCTATTTTATAATGAAGATCAATGTTCAACCTGCAACATGAAGTTGCAATCACGCTAACTACCAAATCAAGTATTTTTGTAACAACAATTATTAATAACTATAAAGCATAAGAGCAAAAGCAAACCACATGCAGATTTCAAAACCAAAACTTACCTTATTGAGTTATTGTGATTTATCAAAGGCAGATATATTGAAGGTTATAGAAGTCATGCAATAAAAAAAGTGAAGAGCCAAGAACAAAAGCCATACTCGCCGCTACAAACGAGGATGTAGACACTATAAACGATCAAATGTTGTTGGTTATTCCAGGTGAACGAGTTACGTACTTCAGTTGCGACAGTGTTTGCAAGTCAAAAAATGGCACAAGTACAAACGAAGACGTGTTCTCTACAGAGTTCGTTAATGGTCTGAAATTCTCTTGTGTGCCCAACCACGAACTTAAATTTAAAGTGTGTGTTCCGATCATGTTGTTACGGAACATTGATCAATCTAATGGTTAGTGAAACGAAATAAGACTTCGTGTGGATCGATTCATGAAAATTTTCATTGACGCCACTATAATCAAAGGAAGCCATTTTGGTAAACGAATGCTTATCGCAAGGATGAAAATATCACCTTCTGATAAACATTTTATGTTAAAGAGTATAAGGAAGCATTTTCCCGTGTCCGTCTCTTTTGCGATGACAAAAAAAAATAAATCAAGGACCATCTCTCGGGCAAGTCGGTTTGAATTTGTCATGACATGTTTTTACACATTGTAGCTATATGTAGCCGTCTTTCTCTTTAGGAGCAAAATATGATTGAAGATGATTATTTGTGACGAAGACGGAAATCTCATTAATACTACCACCAATACATACTCTGAAAAGTCTTTGCCACACAATTTACGATCATATCTACGTAAACGTATCTCACATTATTAGAATAAAAGGATTTGAAGATGTTTATTTTCTCTTTGGATTATTTTACTATTGTTTTGCATATAAAGCATGTTTGATTATTACCAACTATATACTTTACGTTTGTTTATCCGGACGTGGTTCTTTCTAACTTATAACTTCATAATGTGAATGTCATTTACTACCTTTTTCAACGTTACTTAAAAATACCCGTGAATTTCACGGGTCTTTTAGCTAGTATTGTATAATTTACAAATATCGTAAGTCATAGCAGAAAGCCTAATGGACATACTTCTGAATGCTACTTTTTCTCATTTTTTTCCAATTATGTTATAGTTCAAAAATTATCCGTTCACTAGCTAGCTCAGTTAGAGTTCTAATTCTGCCAAAAACACGTCAACCTCGATGTATATATTATAACGACAAATCTGGTTGCTTGACAACGATGTATTTGCAAGTCAATTTCCTGTGAATCTAGGCTTGTATTAGGCTACATGCAGAGGCAAAATGACAAAAATTATTCTATTAAAAGAAATAAATGTAGAAAAAGTAGTTAAGGGCAGTGGTGTTAATCGGGTCGGTTTGGTATCATGGGGCCAAGGTCAGTGGTTGAAGCGTGCAGTTCAGTCGCGAGTGAGAGTAATAGAGACTGGGCGCCCCCATGGGAAGTCCTCACTGCATGACCATGCTCTATGATATTAGCGATGAAGAGGAGGCCGAGCCGGCCCGGTTTCATCCGACCGGACTCAATGAATTATAATCGTGTGGAGGCGGTGACAGTTCCGGGGACCGTTAAAAATTCCACTACGCCATGGGCCGGTTAAAACATACCGGGTATGTGGTGGATGAGGCTCTGAGTGGGGTGGGTGCGACTTAATCCAAAACGAAAGTCATTGCTCCAAAAAAATCGGGTCGGTTTGGTCGGGTTCAAGTCAAGTCGGTTGAGACTAAAATTATATCCAAACCCGATCTTATTTAGATGTCGATTACTTGGGTTCGGGTTAATTCGGGTTGGGTTCACTCGGGTCGCGCTTATTCGGTTTCGTTAATCCGAATATTAGTAAAATGATTGAAAAAACAGCTAATTCTACAAGTTTACACAGATAAATTTAACAAAATATATAAAAAGTAAAAAAAAAATGCTTATTCGGATCAACCCAAACCCAAGTTAGGCAAATATATTCAACCTGATACCTGGCTCCATTTAGCATTCAGGTTACTCAGGTCGACCCGAATAATCCGAATAAAATTATTGACCCGAGTAATGGTTCGTGAAAAGTGAGTGTGAAAAACACAATATCAACGTATATCAAAATAACCGTAAAACTCGACAAATCAACCTTTTAGGAAAAGGGTTAACGTGCCAAACCTTACGGGTGTGATAAAAGTGATACCGGAAAAGTGATTTTCCGGGTCGTGTCCCAACGAGGTGTGAAATAGAAGGATTCGTTGAGTTTCGTGATTTGAACTTGAATTGGTTTTTTAATGATTTGTTTGATTGGAATTACGTTTTCTACAAATTAATTAATGGGAAGGTAATTAAGGCAAGGGAACCCTAATAAACTACAAATTAACTACTACCAAGCCTAAGGAATGATAAAACTAAACTACACTAAGTCCTAGGGTGCTAAAACTAAAAAACGCAAAAACGGGAAAACGACCCGAGCCATAAACATAATTTTTTTGCAAATTAAGGGCTACGGGTGCGAAATCAATTCTCCTACGTCCTAATTGACTAAAAATAATTTTAGGAAAAAGCGGGGAATTTTTTTTGACTTTTAAAGTAATTACTACGAATTAAAAACTATTTTAATCTAATCAATTAATTAAAAATACTAAACGGTTTAGGAAAAATCTGAAAAATTCACAGAAAGTACTTTGATTAATGCTTGATCTAAGAAAATTAAGAAAACAGTAATTTGTTTTGGAAATAAGCTACAGAATAAGCTTAAAAGCTTCAACTACCTAAGAACTGTTTTATATTTGATTGTGCAAATAAATAATGAGACAAGTCCCAGGCGCTTGGTGATGGAGTGATGTTGTGAGGTGTTGGTGCGTGAGTGTGAGACCAAGGTTGAATCTGGCTCCCACTTTTTGAAAACTTATTTTTTTATTTTATTTTTTTTCAAAATTTTCTTTTGGGAATCAAAGTTAGAAACAAAATGGGCATTTTTTGTGAAAACTGTTTTAATAAAACCTCAAGAAATAAGTCAGATGAATACTTTATTGATGCTGCTTTTAGACGAAACCTAACCAAACACACCTTTAACAATTTTTAGCACAAAATAAGCCACAGAAAAATCAGTTATGTGCGAACAATTGGTCAAACATGCAATCAAGATAGAAAGCAAGCTAGGACTAACTGAGATAAGCTACAATAAAAAGGGATAAGCAGTTGGAATAATTGCTACACTAAGGGGGGCCCTAAACTAAAACTAAGGCAGAATAAGCAAAAGCAGGCTACAATAAGCACTACATAAGCAAATCAAACTAAATAGTAATAGACCTAAACTAAGGCACCTACTGGATCCTAGAAAGAATGAATAAGCAATAGGGGAAAACTAACAAGCACTATAAACAAAAAAAAGAAGTAAGCTGCTGTTGTGGTGTTGCAGTCTAAAACAGCCAAAGGGCTTACTTGGGAGCTTATTTTGGATAAGCTAGAGTGTGAGGTGGCCGACGAGCTTGAAGGCACTTGAAGTCAACCCACTGGCTCCCTTTGCCCCCACTCTCGCCCAATATAGCCGATTCATTTTATAAATAAGCGGAGAAAAGCTTGAGTTGGATCAATTTCATGTGCATGAGAACATCATTATGGCCAAATGACCCACTTTGACCCATAAGTGCACCCTTTAAACCATTTTTGAATTTTTCCTTTTGACACAAGTAAGATAAGCTAATGAACTTGTGATTTTTATTTTTTTATAAGTTTTTAACTTGACCAAAATTCCACTTAACTGCTATGCAAAAAATTGAGGAAACTCATTTTTTTTTCTTTTTTTTTTCTTTGAAACAGATGAGACTCAAAACTCAGTTAAACTATATTAATTCTTTTCCAACTCAAAACAGTGACTATTGGGACTTGAATACAATTGACTTATCCTGTCAAAGTGGGTAAAAAGTGCAATTTTTACCTTAAAACTAGTTTAAACCAAACACTCTTTTAAATGGAGTTCTACTCAAAAACCGATTTCAAACGACACTTAGGAATTCTTTGTTAAAACCGGTTATAATAACTAATATAAGCTTGCAACAATAAAAAATTGAATACGATAAACAACTATGAAATAAGCACTAAAGTGCTTATTTTATCGGAACTAAAAAAAGACAGTTGATTACTAAAATACTTCAATGCATTAAAACAAATACAGGATTGGAAAGATTGCAAAACAAATGTTTTTGAAAAAAATAAACACCTAGACTAGACTGCCTTATAACATGGCATACAAAGGTCTATTTATACTAAAAAGCCAAGTCTTCATCTTTCACTGTTGTGCTTCTAATGTGAGACAAATCAGCCAAAAACCAAAGTTGTGCTTTCTTTTAATCAATCCAGATCATCAATAAGTAGGTACCAATATGGGTAAATCCAGCCATTGATTGGTCTTTTGACATGGATTGCCATGGTGGCGACCATGGAAAGGAGAGAGACGGATAGTGGGTTTGGGAATTGGGTATAACTGGGTAAAGGGATTAAGGGTGAGTTAGGTTTGGTGAAGCTGGGTAATAGAAGGTTGGAGGCAGGGGGTTGAGTGTTTGATAATGGAAAGGGAAAAGTGTAGACAAGGTGTGAAAGGAGGAGGAAACATGGGTTGTGGGGTTAAGGTTTTGACCGGGTTGGGTTTGGGTTGACGGGTAAGGGTTTTGGACCTTGGATTGTTTTGGGGCCAATGTGTATTGGTATTAATAACAAGGACCAAAATTGCAATTCCACAAAACCAAGGGATCAGCTGTAATTATCCAATATTCATCATAGGGACCAATTATGACAAGTTTAATTTTCCCAAGGACCAAAAATAATAATTTTCAAATTAAAAATGTCCTGGGTAATTTACATCAATCTTTGAAATTTCAGGACTAAAGTTGCCATTTTGCAAAATTGAATTTTATAAGGCTAATTTGACAACTTGAAAATCCACGAGGGCCTTTTATGAAAAATTAACTTGTTTTGAATAA
Source organism: Chrysanthemum lavandulifolium (assembly GCA_022545495.1). Taxonomy (NCBI): domain Eukaryota; kingdom Viridiplantae; phylum Streptophyta; class Magnoliopsida; order Asterales; family Asteraceae; genus Chrysanthemum; species Chrysanthemum lavandulifolium. Next base: position 94,397,057 of record CM040246.1, read on the forward strand.
CCGGGACTAGATTTGACAATTTATGCATAAAATCTGCCTAAATATTTTTTTCTGCCTTTTCAAGACTTTTCAAAGTGTTTTTCACTGTTTTTGCAGTGTAGAAGGAATAAAATGATGAGTATTTACACACTCATCAATCCCCACACTAAAACATTGCTAGTCCTAGCAATCTTTTGAAAAACTTAATGGATTTGAATCTCTTTACCAAAAGCCATTACTTTTGAGTAGCCAATTGTTTCAGCTCAAGTAAGAACCTTGGTACAATGATAACCAAATGATTTTGAGCAAACCACCACTTTCAACGGTTTTGATTTGTCTTTACCGTGCCGTTTATTCGGACTAGCCAACTCTTAGATAAAATATCTTTGGTGAGTCGATTACCAATTATGGTTTTCCAACCGCTTTACCACAAGCCATAAACTTGCGAGCTAGCCAACTCTTCACTAATTAAAGATATGGTGAGTTGAACACCATACAATTTTGGGAAAATTTCAAGCCATCAACAGATTTGAGATATCTTTACCAAGAGCCGTTTGCTCTGGATTAGTCAATCCTTTTGTTTATTAGACATGGCGGATCGATAATCAGTAAGTCGAGTAAGTGCAAAACACTTACTCCAAAAAAATTTTGGCCAAAATTTGGGGAATAAGATGGTAATACATATGATAAAATTCGTGAGAATCCCCCCACACTAGAAATGAATATTTCCTCAATATTCAAAGTACCAGTGGTTATGCGAAACATAGAACGTAAAGGGAAATACTACGCCCATTATTTAATTTTTTTTTTTTTTTTTTTTTTTTTTTTTTTTTAAGAAAACTTTATATACAACAATGAGGCAATTCCCCACACTAGGGTGGTAGAAAATAGAAAGAAGTCGAAATACTGGTGAAAACCCATATAGTGCTACTCTTGTTTTGATTCCCGAGTCGCTAGCTTGACTCGACCCGTATTCATTTGTTCCCGGGAAGCAACGTGGAAAACCAATCTCGATCGGACTTTCGCTCACGGTGTTAATAAACATATGAACATCGAAAGTTCCACACCGACGAGATACAACCGCGGTATTGTTAATAGTAGAAACTATAAAGGATGATACCGGGGTCAAAGATGGTGTCCTCATTCCCGAAAGAAAAGGAAAGAGCAACCACACCATCCGTGAAGAATGGAATAAAGATGTGCATGAGAATGCAAGTCCATTCCTCATCAAGAAAAAGCAAATCACCATTTTGACATTTTTAAGCTTAGTCTTGAAGTTTGTGTGGTGATTGTCAATGCACTTCCGGTAGGAGGGTTGGAAACGGTTCTTCAATCAATGATTTTCCGTAAAAGGATGTCCCCTCCGAATCAAAGTAAGTATTATCAATTCTGTTGGAATCGACTCATCACTAAGAAAGGCATCGACTTCATTCCAAAGTTGTCATCTTCCTCATCCGGAGTGAGAGAAGGGATGGAAGAGTCGGAAATAATAAGACTAGGGATGATGGATCATTTTTGAGCAATTCTTCAATGGGAAGAATGTCTCCATTGGATCACAAACATCATCATCCAATCCAGATGAAATCAAGAGAGTTTGGTTTCATTCACGAGTTAACAAACTCAATACGATAAACCGATTCCGGAGGTGGGACAAGTGGTGTGCTCTTAGAGCTAGCAATTTCCACCACTCGATAAAGTCTCCGATTCTAGATCATCATCATCAAGAACACTCTTGACTTCCTTGGTACAACTTTCAAACCATTTGTTTGAACCAGGTTGATTTTCAAAGCTTTTAGCTCAAAGACGCTTTTGGTGACTCCTCTTAACCATGAAATTTGAGAGTGTTACATTGATTCTTTCAGATTTTTGATCAATTGTGGCAACACTATATTTGTATAGAGGTTTGGAGTTCGGTTGATATTAAGCGTGAGTTCTTCACACAACCCGTATGGTCAACTCTTCAAAGAATACATCAATTAGAGCACGGCTGCTCTCAAGAAAGCTCTCCCAAGATGAGGGAACTCTAGGATCCGCATCAAAGTCTACTACAACAAAGTCGGTGGGAAAGTGAAACTTTCCTACTTTCACCACGACATCCCTGGCTATCCCAAGTGGACGAAGTTTTGTGCGGTCCGCTAGCTCGAGTGTCATACAAGTGGATGTAAGTTTAGGAAGAGATGCTTTCCATACCGAGAGTGGCATGAGGTTAATGCTTGCGCCAAGATCGCCAAGCGAGCATTGAACCATCCCCAAGAAATCACACGGATTAAAACCTGCCGGGTCTTCAAGCTTTTGGGAAGCTTCTTGAGAAGGACCGGCGAGCATTGTTCATTGAGAAGGGTTTTAGCCATCTCGGATAACTTATCTTTGTTGCTCGAGAAGCCTTTAAGCGTGGATGCAAATTTGGGCATTAGAACGAGAGCATCAACGAAGCTTATATCAAAGTGCGCTCATTGAAAATTTGGAAATTTTTTCCATTTGCTCTTTGGTTTTGTCTTTGAGCTTCTCATCATGCAATCTTGATGGGTAAGGAAGTCGACTAGACTTTTGAGCCGGACGGAAGTCATTTCGCTCGAATTTGTCTTTGGAACTTGGGTTCCGGACTTAAAGCTTGGACTACCGGGGTGGGACGTGTCTTGATGCCGTGGGCTCAGAAATGCACCTTGTCCGTTGTATCCTTGGTAACTTGACTCATTGATCCCGTGGAGGAGGCATTGGAGTCGAAGGTCCATTGTCGTCTTACCACTACAGTGGTGACGACTTTCAACTCGGCATTTGGATTTGGAACCAGATTGCTTGGGAGTCCTCCGTAAGATGACGAAGCTTTGTTCATATTCATGTTCATGAAACCGCTCATCATATTCTTCAACTCATTTGTCTGCCGAGACATTGTGGTATGAATTTCCTTTTTAGCTCAACTCTCATGTTATTGATCCGAGTTTGCATTGAACGATGCTTGACTCGAGAATTTTCATGAAGTCATTTGGTAGGGAGCTTGAGAAGGTTGTTGACAACTTTCTTTGATTTGGAGCTTGATATGGTTGGTTGAAATTGTTCCGGTTCGATTGAAATTTTGAGAGTTATTGAAGTTTTGTCCTTGATTCGGAACAAAGCGATTTTGATTGCCATGGTTTTGCAGGAGGAAAACCAGTGGTGTCATCTTGCTAGGTGCACGTAGTGAGGATCACCTTGTGTCCATTGATGGTGGTTTACGAAGCTACGAGAGCTTGGTAAAAAGAAGCATCGGTTGCTTGACAATCATAATACGCGTGTGGACCACTACAAGTTTCACACACCTTGTTTACGGCTTTGATTGGTTCCGGCTTATGAATTTCGCTTTTGATTTCCTTTACCTCTTTCATCATACAACGGATGACGTCCGTTAGAGCGGCTAACGGAGCGGCTAACTCGGAAGAGTTACTGGATGAAGAAGCAGGAGTGTTCGGAATATTGACTTTGTTGCGAGAAATAGGAACTTTTGATTTTTGCTCGCAAATCTCAATCACATCTTTAGGCTTACGATTCAAGATATTGCCACCGCGGCTGCGTTCAAAGAATCTTGATCGTTACTGCTCAACCCATTATAAAGATATTAACTTGTCAAGCTCCGTGAACTCATGATGGGGCATTTCGAGGAGATCTTTGAATCTCTCCCATGCCTCTCAAAGTTTTCATCGAAATTTTGACGAAATCCGAAATTTCATTTTAAGATTAGTCGCTTTGATGGAGGAAATAAATAATTGACAAACTTTTGAACAAGATCCTCCCAAGTTTCGATGGTTCGAGGGGTTCTTTTCCACCCAACCGGCCGCCTCAAGTGAGAACGGAAATAGCATCGCTTTGATCACTTTTGTGGTATATCCTTGTAATTGATAGTTGAGGTCAACTTGTTAAACCAACGGATGTGTGCATCGGGTCTTCTCGATCAAACCCGTGGAATTGATTCGTGACACAAGTTGGATCAAATCGTCTTCAATTCAAAGTGATCATAATTGATTGGTGGTAAACGATGGCATCTCCATAACCCTCGGTGGGTGCACGGAGCATGTCCGCCATAGTTCGTTCGTACGCCATATTGTTGTTTGGAATAGTACGAATCTCGGGTTCGACTATTCGGCCAAAGACGCCTATGAGAACGCCTTCAGGAATTTCGCTAGATCACGAAAGGACTCAATGATCTAGAAGAACGAAAAGCGCATGCACTAGACGTAACTTCGAGGAAACAAGAGAATTATGAAAATGGGGAAAGAAGAATCTTTTGGGTTTTATTGTTTTTGAAAAGTAAAAGATAATAACAAATCCAATTAAAACAATATCGAGGCAAAACGACGGTGAACTTAAACCAATAATCCCACGTGAAATGATCACTTCTATAAGTAAACGCATAAAGGAGCGGAGAGACTTATTAGGTCGCCAAGCTTATTAAAACCCGTCTCTTTTCACCGCAATTTAATGTCGGGCCGTCCTTATACCCTCACACGCTTTGTTAAACCGATAGAAATAAACCAAAACACGAAATACACAAAGGCAAGTTTTAAATCTTTTGTTCGAACTTATAATGATAACACCTCGATTGAGAATGTTATATTGATTGTGTCTTCTATATTATTTAAAACAACAAGCAAAAATCTTTTGTATTTTTAATCTTTTACATATATATACAAAGAAAAGAAAAATATTTTTGTATTTTGTATTTTATAAAAACAATAACTTCACGAGGAAGGTTCTTCAAGTCACTAATCGCCAAAAACTCCACGATATTGTCGCAACACACCTCCCGGCGGTAAGCGCCAAAATTTGGTTCGTGAAAGTGAGTGTGAAAACACAATATCAACGTATATCAAAATAACAGTAAAACTCGACAAATCAACCTTTTAGGAAAAGGGTTAACGTGCAAACCTTACGGTGTGATAAAAGTGATACCGAAAAGTGATTTCCGGTCGTGTCCCAACGAGGTGTGAAATAGAAGGATTCGTTGAGTTTCGTGATTTGAACTTGAATTGGTTTTTTAATGATTTGTTTGATTGGAATTACGTTTTCTACAAATTAATTAATGGGAAGGTAATTAAGGCAAGGGAACCCTAATAAACTACAAATTAACTACTACCAAGCCTAAGGAATGATAAAACTAAACTACACTAAGTCCTAGGGTGCTAAAACTAAAAAACGCAAAAACGGGAAAACGACCCGAGCCATAAACGTAAAATTTTTGCAAATTAAGGGCTACGGGTGCGAAATCAATTCTCCTACGTCCTAATTGACTAAAAATAATTTTAGGAAAAAGCGGGGAATTTTTTTTTACTTTTAAAGTAATTACTACGAATTAAAAACTATTTTAATCTAATCAATTAATTAAAAATACTAAACGGTTTAGGAAAAATCTGAAAAATTCACAAAAAGTACTTTGATTAATGCTTGATCTAAGAAAATTAAGAAAACAGTAATTTGTTTTGGAAATAAGCTACAAAATAAGCTAAAAAGCTTAAAAGCTTCAACTACCTAAGAACTGTTTTATATTTGATTGTGCAAAGAAATAATGAGACAAGTCCCAAGGGCAGTTGGTGATGGAGTGATGTTGTGAGGTGTTGGTGCGTGAGTGTGGAGACCAAGGTTCGAATCCTGGCTCCCACTTTTTGAAAACTTATTTTTTTATTTTATTTTTTTTCAAAATTTTCTTTTGGGAATCAAAGTTAGAAACAAAATGGGCATTTTTTGTGAAAACTGTTTTAATAAAACCCCAGCAAATAAGCTGTATGAACAGCTTATTGATGCTGTTTTGGACAGAACCTAACCAAACACACCTTTAACAATTTTTAGCACAAAATAAGCCACAGAAAAATCAGTTATGTGCGAACAATTGGTCAAACATGCAATCAAGACAGAAAGCAAGCTAGGACTAACTGAGATAAGCTACAATAAAAAGGGATAAGCAGTTGGAATAATTGCTACACTAAGGGGGGCCCTAAACTAAAACTAAGGCAAAATAAGCAAAAGCAGGCTACAATAAGCACTACATAAGCAAATCAAACTAAATAGTAATAGACCTAAACCAAGGCACCTACTGGATCCTAGAAAGAATGAATAAGCAATAGGGGAAAACTAACAAGCACTATAAACAAAGAAAGAAGTAAGCTGCTGTTGTGGTGTTGCAGTCTAAAACAGGCCAAAGGGCTTACTTGGGAGCTTATTTTGGATAAGCTAGAGTGTGAGGTGGCTTCTGAGCTTGAAGGCACTTGAAGTCAACCCAGCTGGCTCCCTTTTGCCCCCACTTTCTGGCCCAATATAAGCTGATTCAGCTTATAAATAAGCGGAGAAAAAGCTTGGAGTTGGACTGAATTTCATGTGCACAGAACATCATTATGGCCAAATGACCCACTTTGACCCATAGGCAGACCCCTTAAACCATTTTTTTGAATTTTTTCCTTTTGACACAAGTAAGATAAGCTAATGAACTTGTGATTTTTATTTTTTTATAATTTTTAACTTGACCAAAATTCCACTTAACTGCTATGCAAAAAATTGAGGAAACTCATTTTTTTTTCTTTTTTTTTCTTTATTTTTTCTTTGAAACAGATGAGACTCAAAACTCAGTTAAACTATATTAATTCTTTTCCAACTCAAAACAGTGACTATTGGGACTTGAATACAATTGACTTATCCTGTCAAAGTGGGTAAAAAGTGCAATTTTTACCTTAAAACTAGTTTAAACCAAACACTCTTTTAAATGGAGTTCTACTCAAAAACCGATTTCTCAAAACGACACTTAGGAATTCTTTGTTAAAACAAGTTATAACAACTAATATAAGCTTGCAACAATAAAAAAATTGAACGCTGATAAACAACCATGAAATAAGCACTAAAGTGCTTATTTTACTGGAACTAAAAAAAAGACAGTTGATTACTAAAAATACTTCATTGCATTAAAACAAATACAGGATTGGAAAGATTACAAAACAAATGTTTTTGAAAAAAATAAACACCTAGACTAGACTGCCTTATAACATGGCATACAAAGGTCTATTTATACTAAAAAGCCAAGTCTTCATCTTTCATCACAGTTTCTAATGTGAGACAATCGCCAAAAACCAAAGTTGTGCTTTCTTCAATCAATCCGCACCGTCCAATAAGTAGGTACCAATATGGGTAAATCCAAGCCATTGATTGGTCTTTTTGACATGGATTGCCATGGTGGCAGCCATGGAAAGGAGAGAGAGATGAGGATAGTGGGTTTGGGAATTGGGTATAACTGGGTAAAAGGGATTAAGGGTGAGTTAGGTTTTGGTGAAGCTGGGTAATAGAGAAGGTTGGAGAGACAGGGGGTTGAGTGTTTTGGTAACAGGGAAAGGGGAAAGAGTGTAGACAAGGTGTGAAAAGGAGGAGGGAAACATGGGTCGTGGGGTTAAGGTTTTGACCGGGTTGGGTTTGGGTTGACCGGGTAAGGGTTTTGGACCTTGGATTGTTTTTGGGGCCAATGTGTATTGGTATTAATAACAAGGACCAAAGTTGCAATTCCACAAAACCAAGGGATCAAACTGTAATTATCCAATATTCATCATAGGACCAATTATGACAAGTTTAATTTTCCCAGGACCAAAAATAATAATTTTCAAATTAAAAATGTCCTGGGTAATTTCACAATCTTTGAAATTCGAGGACTAAAGTTGCCATTTGCAAAATTGAATTTTATAAGGCTAATTTTGACAACTTGAAAATCTCGAGGCCTTTTATAAAAATTAACTTGTTTTGAATAACCAGGGACTAGATTTGACAATTTATGCATAAAATACAGTCTAAATATTTTTTTTCTGTCTTTTCAAGACTTTTCAAAGTGTTTTTGACTGTTTTTGCAGTGTAGAAGGAACAAAAATGATGAGTATTTACACACTCATCAAGTAACCCAAACCGAATAAGCTTAATTGGGTTCAGGTTTGGGTCGGCTTGGCTTTTTTATCCCAATTAAGGAAGGAAAACGATGAACGACGAAAACTGATATAACAATAATGTCACAACATAGGTAAACAATAGTCAAGTGACTATCATAAATGTAGTTAATGCGACTACTAGTCTATATTGTTGGCACCTCACTGTCACATCAACATAGCATCTTATAGTTTTCTTTATCATTTTATCTCGCGTTGGTCCCTATCTACCACTAACCATTATAGTGTTTTGGTCCGCTTGAAGCGAACTCCTTAACCACGATCCGACCACTAGATCACAGCAGTGGTGACCACTTCCCAGTATGACCTTCTTGTGAGTAGGGGTGTTAACTGGGTTTGGCTCTATTCGTTTTGAGGCTAAAAAAACCTAAACCCAACCCTGTTAAAATCTCGGGTTGATCAGGTTCGGATCTAATCGGACAGGGTCTAACCAAATATGAGTAATTTGATAAATAAAAAAAGTAGTACTCTTTTCTAGGATCATGTATGGAGGGGTGACTCCACTTATAAATCTTTATATCCAAGAATGTACGCTTTAGAGAGGCTTAAGAATGTGACAGTGGCTAGTAAGATGTCTCATGCTTTTTTATCTTCCTCGCTTCGTAGAGCTCCTAGAAGTGGTGTTGAACAAGATCAATTTAATCGACTTTTGAAGAGTGTGGAGGTGTTTCTTTTGTCGACATGAAGGATAGGTGGGTGTGGTCTTTGGCGGCAAAGGGAGAGTTTTCGGTTGCTTTCTATTAGAAGGCTATTGATGATAGATTTTTACCTATGGTTTCTTCTAAAACCCGTTGGATTCGTGCCGTCCCTATCAAAGTCAACATTCATGCTTGGAAAGTTAAGATGGATAGCTTACCTACGAGATTGAACATCTCTAAAAGAGGTATGGATATCGATTCGATTTTATGTCCTATGTGTGATAAGGAAGTGGAATCGAGTAGCCATATTTTCTTTACATGTCATATTGCTAGAAATATATTCCAAAAGATTTTGTCTTGGTGGGATATTAACTTTACGGATGTGTCTTCTTATGAGGAGTGGCTAGAGTGGCTCGTCAATATCCGTCTCAACTCTAAACACAAAAATATGCTGGAAGGAGTTTGTTATGTTATGCAGTGGTATATTTGGATCTTTCGTAACAAGAGTATCTTTGGTCCAACTCGGCCTTTGAAGGAGATTATTTTTGACGAGATAATGACTTGTTCTTTTCTTTGGTATAAGCATAGATGTAACTTTTCTTTTAGTTGGATAGATTGGCTTAAAAACCCTCATTTTGTTAATTTGTATTTTCTAACTCCTTGCTAGTGTCTTTAATAATATTCGCCGTTCAAAAAAAATAAAAAGAAAAAAAGATTGCCTAACATAAGTTTACATGGATAAATTATAAAAGTTATGTAAAAAATATATATTAAGGAACCTTACTCGGGTCATTTAAGTTGACACCGAACCTGAATCAGCCAAAGGCATTTAACTTGACCCCACCTTATTTAGCACCCAGGTTAATTGGTACAACAATAAGATTTTCAACCCGATTAACCCGACAATGTAATACGCATTACCCCATCACCCCTAGTAAACAATTCCAAACACCCTTAACACTATAAACAAACTAAACTAAGGGTGCGTTTGGTAATTGCCATGAATGACAATTGGTATGAGTTTGATAGTAGTGGTGGGTCCCTCACCTATAAAAGATTTATACCTAGCTCTCTTGATATATATGGAGTATGTATTATATATATCATTCATTATGGTGACCCTTCATCTTAAACAAACACTTTTAATCACTTTTATAGTGATAGTCTCATTCTCGTAGTGGATACCAAAAGCACCCTAAAAAAGACAGTTTTATTGGACAAATTTGCCCCTGTTGGCGGCTAGAAATAAAATTCGCCATTTCAATTGGTGGACATCAAAGATACACACCGTTCACCACCAAAGATAGTAAGATACTAAGATGAAGGAATACATAGGAATGGTGTCAGCACAGGTGGCACAAGTGTTGCTAATGATAGTCAGTAAATCAGCAATAGCAGATGGCATGTCAAACTACTCATTCATATTTTACTCCAATGCTCTTGCTTCACTTATCCTTCTTCCTCTCTCACTTATATTTCATAGGTAATTATAATTCGTATTCATTCTTGTTAATATTTGATCATTCGAGATTTGTCTCATTTTGTGTTGTTGTTGCAGATCGGTTGATCGTCCTAAACTTAGCTTCATTGTCATATGTGGATTTTTCACTATTGGTTTACTAGGGTATGTTATCTCTAGCCGTATCTATTTTCTTAAGGGTTTATGTCACAAAATAGCAACAAACTTTTTTTAGTCCTCTCTTAATTCGTGAACTGTAAAAAGTATTATTAAATGCAACGAACTTTCGCAAAGTGTTTCAGTATGCACATTTTGATGTGTTTTTATACCAGATGACACGTGTCACTTTTTTTAACGTGACAACACAATAAAATGTGACTTTTGGAACACTTTATGAAAGTTCTTTCCATTCAATGATTGTTTAGAGAATCAACACTTATTTACCCTTTTGCTTTTGATACATTTGGGTTCACAACTTGACAATGTGGAGTTTTGACTAGGGTTCAACGGGTTGTGTAGTAATTTTACGACCCCTAAGTCACAAAATTTCATTTTAGTAGAATTGGTTTTGCTATTCAAAGGGGTGGCGGCACAACTTTGTTGCCTGCTTGCTCGCCATCTTATTAGAATCCGTTATAAAAGTCTGTTTTAATAAATAAATAAAAAATTCAAAAAAAAAAAAATTCAATGATTCTTTTTATAGTTCACATACCAAGACGGAAGTTTGAAAAAAGTTCGTTGCTATTTTGTGACCTAAAACCCTTTTTTTAACCTGAAATTTGTAATTATATATAGGCTTGCATTATGATAGAATTTTGCTTTGTTATGCTAATTTTTCGTAAACAATCATGATTTTTCCTAAATGCACTGTTATGGATATATTGTCTTTTTAGTCCTTGTTTAGTTCGTCATTCATAGGTGAAAATTAAACTTAGGGTGTGTTTGTTTGAGCTTATTAATTGGGCTTAAGATATGTCTGGCAAAAGTGACTAGATGGAGCGAGATCTAATAATAGAGATTACTTTTATAAGCTACATGAAGTAGCATTTTATTTTAAGATATTATAGGAGGTTATTTTTCTAAAAGCTGTTATAAGTCCAAACAAAGCTTATATATCAAGTAGATTAGTTTTCCAGGATATAAACATAATCTTTTAATAATCTTGTGTGCCAAACATGCCCTTAGGCCTATGATGAATAACCTTATAAGCTAAAGTTGAATGTTTGGATTAGCTTATGACAAACATCCCCTTAGTTTCTGACTGAAGTCCAATATCAATTTTTGTTCATTTTTTCTTTTCCTTATAGTATAGTTCAAAAAAATTTGGGCGCCCAATCATTTCTAATTCTGGTTCCACCACTTTTATAGAATAGTTGATTATCAATGCTTTTAGACATTTGCCCTTAAGAAATGCTCTGTATGATTGGTTTGTTTTCTTACTGCTTGTGTGAACATGATTAACTTCATATTGGTGCAACATATGCTATATATGCGCAAAATGAACCTTTTTATTTGGAAAACGGCACACTGACTGGTTATAAATGTTTGAAGATTTCTGGCACAGGTGTTTGGTTATACTGGTATATCATACTCATCTGCTACTCTTGCTACAACATTGCTTAACCTCATCCCTGGTTTTACCTTCATACTTGCCATCTTATTTAGGTAATGCCTCTTCAGTTAATGAAACCCTCATTGCTCTTTAAATTTATTGTACTAAACTGTATCTGCAACTGTAAATAAATTCAGTTTCCTCGTGTGGAGGTGAATTTCTAAATATCAAGTTTATATCGATTTGGATTGGTGGTTTTTAGGATGGAAGCAATTAACTTAGGAAGCGCAACTACACAAGCGAAATTCATAGGCACTGTAGTGTCAATTGCAGGGGCTATCCTTGTCACTCTTTACAAAGGCCCCCCAATCCTATCATCTCCTCTGAAATCAGATATCATAAAGCATCTTTTAGTGCAACCATCAAACTGGGTACTTGGAGGAATCTTTCTAATAATTGACGCTGTCTTTTCTTCTGGGTATATCATAGCACAGGTAAAATGGTAAGCCAGTAGCTGATAATTGTATGTGTGTTAATTAACAAAATCTCACTAAATACTTGCTTCTTAATGTTTTCAGGCATATATTCTTAAAAAATATCCTCCAGTAATGATTGTAATGTTCTGGTACTGCTTTGCCTGCACCATCTTGTCTGCTATAGTTGCTTCGGTTGTCGAGGATGATCTGAGTAGCTTTAGTTTACAGCCTAAGAAGAGATTGTTTTCTATCCTCTACTCGGTAAGTAAATATGCTCGATGTTATGGTTAATCTTAGTAGTACGAACATCTTTATATTCTTCAATTATCGTTATCTTTATCATTATTATTTAGAATTGGTGCCATCTTTATGGAAATATATAGGGGGTTTTTGGGTCTGCTTTTCAAGTCACGGTTCAAGCATGGTGTGTACGAAGGAGAGGCCCGCTTTTTGTTGCTATGTTTCATCCAATTGGAATTGTGATCTCAACTTTAATTGGTGTCATCTTCTTAGGCGATGGCTTCTATCTTGGAAGGTGAAAATGTTTTCTTATACCCTTTAGCTGTTTGCTTTTTATGTTTATGTTAGTTACTTAGTTGGCAACTTGGCATCACATATTAGTAATTTAGTACTTATTAAAAATGCTTGGAAATTTTGTGCAGTTTGTTAGGATCAATCGTGGTTGTAATTGGGTTTTATACTGTGATGTGGGGAAAAGCCGAAGAGCAAAAGATTGTGGCGGTTAACTCAGGAGGTAGCTCAAAGTTGAATGATGAAGTGGCCCCTCTCTTGCAAGATGACGTTGAGGAGCAGATGACATCTCCCTTGTCATAAAACTTCGTATCTGATCAGCAGGTATATATCAAAGTCAAATCATTGAAAGGAAAACAAACCTCATTCCTTCAAAGCCAATTCTGTATTAAGCTGTACAGGCAGTTTTTCTCATGGGGAAATGATGAAAAATGATACTCTTATTCTTTATAGCCACAGAGAAAAGTTATTTGGAGTAACGACTTGTTTGCTGTTCATTGGTTATTGAATGTAAAATGAACTTAATTATCTCTATTGATGCGAATCTTGGGACCCTCTTTCTAAACCTCATTGAGCACTTCTGAGCTTGAAGTAATATATGCATACCAAAGAAAAAAGATCCTTACAGCTGAATGCACTGTTGATGTTATTCAGCACCGAGTACCTTAGACTACTGGGAGACATTAATAAAAAGTTAAAAACCAATTAGGCTTGAAAGCCTTAAACTATTATATCACTTGCTATCTCCTGAGTGATGTTGTAAAGGAGCTTCTATCCAAGGAATTTTTCATCTCAATATAGACCAAAGGTTGTGCTTGCTATGCCAGACCAACTTTTTCCTTTCTTGAGCGGTAGAAGTTCCCCGACCATCGTTGACAATCAATCAATAGATATTAGTAGTAAGCTTTCATGCTCAACCACATTAACGACTTACATAAAAACACAACCGGTTATGTTAAACATGAAACATACACATTAGTATGTTTGGCAGTTTGGGTGTTGTCAAATATTAAGTTCAAATAGTGCATCAATCCTGTTGGATAGTCACACAAAGTAACACTACACAAAAACGTTGCAACTCGATGTTGATCAAGCATTTAATTCCATTTTCCTAGGAGAGTCCAAACACGAATCATTGTCGTATACTAAAACATGTTATCCTCACCCCACATTCCAATACATGTCAAAGCAAATTGCCCCACTTATTTGTCTCTATTTAAATAATTCAGTAGAGTATCTTTCTTGGTATTCAAATAACTTATCTTACAAAATTATTGGTCCTTTTTAAATCACTCATTACAACTTACCAAAGCTAGCTGTGTGATACTACGTATTTCACTTAGAATATAGTAGTACTATATGGATCATAAATAAAACGTTACATGTTTTATAAGGTTGCTTGTTTGACTCTTAACTCTTACTATAACTCTTAAGTAAATTTAGCGGGTGTGACTGTCTACATCTTACCTGCCGATATTGTGTTAAAATGGTTGGTGGTTAATTTCTTAGAAAGGGCTGTAGTTAATAGTTTCAAGATTATCAAAGTTTTGGTGATTTTGATAATCTTGAACTACTCTTTTCTTTATATAGTCACAAGTGAACTGTTTCTTTGGTTTTTTAGTAAATTTAGTGTCATTTTACACATGGGTTTTGCATAGTTTAAATATTTGAAACTTTGCGAGTTTAAAAAAAAATTGAGTACTTAGGGTGATTTTTGAAGTTAGTGATGGAAGAAGATGGTATAGAGGAGATTAGTAGTAGTATTAGTGCTAGGTTACTAAGAAAGAGGAGTGGTGGTGGTAGCTCAAGCTCAAGGTGGGTGGATGGTAGTGAAGTGGATTCAGAATCACCACCATGGTCATTGCTTAATGATAATGACGATGAAAATAGAAGTGAAGGGTATGGATCTATGAGAAGAAGGCTGGTTAAAAAGGCTAAGAGAGTTGACTCTTTCGATGTTGAAGCTATGGCTGTTGCTGGCTCCCATGGTCACCATAACAAGGTTAGCGCAATAGTTAACGCAATTCTTTTATGGAATCTTGTTTGCTGTGTGAAATTTAGGATCATTGGAGTTAGTGGATTTATATCTATCTATGTGGTCGCATTTGGTGTTTTTTAATATAGATATTTTGGTTTATGATACATCAATGAGTAAATGGTTTGATTTTAGTTTGATAACAAACTTAATATGCATGTGGCACAAACCAACTGATCTGTTTTCTGTTTTGGGTGACTAACTCACTCTATGCTAGAAACAACAGTCGAAGCTTCGAAAACAAATTAGTGTACGGTAATTATGTAAGATAACCGACCTTCAAGCGCAATCAAGAAAAAGTCAACATGCTCAAAAGTTACCGCTAAATTCCTTCAATAAATATTTTTCAAAGTTCTGGTGTTTTAGCTTGCTGGCCTAAAAACGTTGGTTGACTAAATAAAAATTAGACCCATGTTAGCTCCCTTTTAAGCAACTAGTGCTTCTTTCAAAGGCCATTGATGTCCAGATATGTACTGACTAAATTGTTTGAAAATTTCAGGAGGTCTCGATATGGCAGACTCTTGGATTGGCTTTTCAGACACTTGGAGTTGTATATGGAGATATGGGGACAAGTCCTTTGTATGTGTTTACAGACGTTTTCACCAAGGTTCAAATTGAGTCAGATGTTGATGTCTTGGGGGCTTTATCACTTATTATATACACGATTGCCCTTGTGCCATTGGCAAAGTATGTTTTCATAGTGCTAAAAGCAAACGACAATGGTGAAGGTGAGGATCATGAAACATAATACTCATTCTTCTTTTAATATATGCACATGTTGATTTTACAAGTCAAACATACTAATTTTCGAGTTAAGAACTTATATCACAAGTTCTTTGGCTATTCTAGAAAAACATGACGAGTGTGTTAAACTTATATGCGTCTTCCCATAAATGTATGAAAGCTACATAACATCAAGGAATCTACATTTTACTGTGAAATTGGAAGAACTAGGGGGGGTGACCATTAAAAAGTCAATGTTTTATCAGTATTTACTGTTACATACAATACTTGACTTCGCAGGTCAAAGAGACTAGTTTTGTACTTCAGAAAAACTCATTTAGTTATGGAACTTTTCAAGAACAACATAATGACTGGTTTAAACTTCTTAAAAACTCTTCCCAAAGATCTTTGCAAGTTAAATCTATAACAAAAAATGCAGACATTTCTGATTTAGAAAGAACTTGGTTTGAATATTTTAAAGTATCAACCATTTTCTTGCTGATACATAACTAATCTTGCAGGAGGAACTTTTGCACTGTATTCATTAATCTGCAGATATGCAAAAATTAATCTTCTACCAAATCGTCAACAAGCCGATGAACGTATCTCAAGTTATAGGCTGAAATTACCTACTCCAGAACTGGAAAGAGCTCTAAGTATTAAAGAAAAGTTAGAACACAATCCATTCTACAAAACCCTTTTGTTGTTACTCGTTCTAATGGGAACATCTATGATCATTGGTGACGGTATTTTGACCCCAGCTATATCGGGTAAGCATCACCTCTTCGTTCATTTATCATTTAGATACCATCAAAAACATTTGATTATCGGATTATTACAACGTCAAATGTCAAAACGCATATCTAACTAGAATCACTTTCTACCGATTGCTATTGCAGTCATGTCTGCCGTGAGTGGTCTTGAAGGTAAAATACAAGGATTTGGTACAGGTATGTGAACAGAAAGTGACACTGATTCTTTTTTCTGTTGATATATGTTGACTTTTTGACTCGGTACATTGTGTTTTACAGGTGCTTTAGTCACAGTATCTGTTGTCATTCTTGTGGGATTGTTTGGCATACAAAGGTTTGGGACAAGTAAAGTGGGGTTGACTTTTGCTCCGTGTCTTGCTTTGTGGTTCTTTAGTCTTGGAGCTATTGGATTATACAATCTTATTAAACATGATATATATGTCGTGAAGGCCATTAATCCATTTTATATTTATTTGTTCTTCAAAAAGAATTCCATCAAGGCGTGGTCGTCTCTTGGTGGTTGTGTTTTATGCATCACAGGTATGTCGATTTGACTACATTTTGTGGTAAAGTTATCATCTTTTTTTCAAAACATCATTTAAAAGATAAAATTCTATCCCTTTTCCCCGTTATAATGTGATTTATGTGAGCTTTTCATTTCAGGAGCGGAAGCAATGTTTGCTGATTTAGGCCATTTTTCTGTGCCATCCATTCAGGTTTGTCTTTGTTAACGTAATAAACATATTAGAACAGAATGGTCCAACCTGCAAACACTTCTTTTGTCTTTTTTACCTTGAATGGTACAGACAGTTAATGTTTAAATATGATTAAAAGAAATTATGCAATTATGATGACAATCAAATCTTTGAAATAAAACAATGAAAGAGGTTTTTTGATTAACCAATACAATTTGCGCGACTATCCATGTATTTGACTAGTTTTGAGTTTAACAGTCTTTAAAATATTATCCGTTTGACCCGTTAGAGGCAAAGCATAGCCCAAATCGACCAGTTTACCATACACGGGACAAAATTTCCACCGTTAGAAGCAAATTAGTAATCTGTATCAGTAGGTGATAATGCTTTCATTTTTATGATTTAATGGTCATATTTTTATGTGTAGATTGCTTTCTCATTCGTGGTGTTTCCATGCCTTCTATTGGCTTACATGGGCCAGGCTGCTTATCTTATGAAACACCCTGATTCTGCAAGTAGAATATTCTATGACTCCATTCCAGGTAAAAATACTTCTATCCGTTATTTTACCAGACATATTTTTCCGTTCAAGTGACTGAAATTCTGAGATTTGTGTGAACAAACAGATGGACTATTTTGGCCGGTTTTTGTGGTAGCCACAATTGCAGCTGTAATTGCTAGTCAAGCCATGATATCCGCTTCATTCTCATGCATTAAGCAATCCATGGCTCTTGGATGCTTTCCGAGGTTGAAAGTTATTCACACGTCGAGAAAGTTTATGGGTCAAATCTACATTCCCGTCATCAATTGGTTTCTAATGATCATGTGTGTTCTAGTTGTAGCCACCTTTCAGAGCACAACAGACATTGCCAATGCATACGGTTTGGTTTCTTCTCGATCTTCTCTATGACTGTTTTATATGAACATAATTCGGACTGATAACTGTTGGCATACACACACGTTGCATAGCTACTTGTACAACTCAGCACCTTGACAACCTTATCTTAACTTCTGTTGGTTATTAGTTAGTTAGGTACCTATATAGTAGAGGTGATTGGACCCAGAAGTAATAAATCAATTCAAGCAATAAACCACAAGATTCTTCATTTTCTTCTATAAAGTTCCTTTAGATAGCGAAATAGAAACACCTCGGCTTTATGATCCTAGTGACCTTTTGTACTTGCGTCCCTCTGATTATTTGAGTTGATAACTATCGTTTTCAATGGAATAGACATGCCTTTTGGATACAGTCTGTTCTCATTGTTTTGTCTATAATTAATACCACACAATTTGTTGATGGATCATTGCCTAGACGTATTGGTGGTTTTCATAAGACAATGGAAAATAAAGAACAATTGAAGAATCTTGCGGCGGTTGATCACATTTGGGGGTACAAGTTTCTGTGTATATGAATATATTATTATAGGCAGCTAATTAACTCTTAATCATGAAAAACTCCTATGAACTTCCAGTATCACCTAATTGGGAGATGTTGAATTGAGATTGCTGAGTTGTAAAAGTAGTTGCAACTGTGTATTTAAACCGAACATGGATTTAAAAACAGTCTGCAACTTTGTCAATCCACTTTTATGACTTATTGAAAGAACAGTTAATAGTTGAAACCGGTTCAAAATATGTAATTTGCTGTAATTGAGTTGCGGTTTGTGCAGGCATAGCGGAAGTCGGGGTGATGATGGTTAGCACGGCATTAGTAACCCTCGTTATGCTTCTAATATGGCAAACAAATGTATTTTTAGCATTATCTTTCCTTATCTTTTTTGGATCGATCGAGCTCCTATACATGTCAGCAGTTCTCTCCAAAATCACCGAAGGCGGTTGGCTTCCTCTTGCATTTGCATCATTCTTCCTTTGTGTCATGTACATATGGAACTACGGAAGTGTGTTAAAGTACCAAAGTGAAGTCAGAGGTAAAATCTCAATGGACTTCATGAACGACCTGGGGTCAACACTTGGAACCGTACGTGTCCCAGGAATTGGACTACTCTACAACGAGCTAGTCCATGGTGTACCCTCAGTTCTCGGCCAGTTCCTACTAGACCTGCCAGCAATCCACTCTACACTTGTGTTTGTCTGCATAAAATACGTTCCAGTCCCAGTAGTCTCTCAAGATGAACGTTTTCTTTTCAGAAGGGTGTGCCCAAAAGACTACCATATCTTCCAATGTGTAGCAAGATACGGATACAAAGACGTACGTAAAGAAGATCACCATGCTTTTGAGCAACTTCTAGTAGAAAGCCTTGAGAAGTTCATGAGAAAAGAAGCTCAAGAACTCGAGCTAGAAAATGATAAAAATGATGCAGATTTCGAGAGTGTATCAGTTGGTCAAAGAAGCTACTCTGGCGAACTTAGTGTGCCGCTGATACAACCTGATGGCGATCCAGTGTTGCCATCAAGCATCATGGGTCCCATTGATGATGACCCGAGCTTAGAATATGAGCTTTCGGCACTTAGAGAAGCTACAGAATCTGGGTTCACTTATTTACTTGGACATGGTGATGTTAGAGCCAGAAAGGACTCATTTTTCCTTAAGAAACTTGTGATCAATTACTTTTATTCATTCTTGAGGAACAATTGTAGAGGTGGGGCGGCGACGATGAAGGTCCCGCATATGAACATCATACAGGTCAGTATGACGTATATGGTATGATGTATGTATGGTATACGAACTGTGTTGGTTTATTTTTGCTGAATTTATTTGTTTAGTTATGGACTTATGGCTATGATGCCATGGTCAAAGTCAAAGTCAAATATCTATGACTTGTTTAGCAGTCAATGTTTAAGAAAATTTTGTTTTGCTGTATATGAAATGTCTTATACAAGTGAATAAAATAAAGTAGTAATATGGAAAGTTCTTATCTTAGGGGGTGTTTGGTTCAGTAATCCTCCGTAATTGGATGTAATTGAAATTTGATTACATTACGTAATCTGTTTGGTTCATAGAATGGAGAATGTAATTGATTACATTACGTGGGTTGTTTGGTTTGCGTTGTAATTGTAATTCGGTCATTCCAATTACATCCAGGAGTGAATTCAGATTACATAGGATGTTGGATGGAAAGTTTTGAATTACGTTGTAATTGAATTTTATATTTTTTATTATTATTATTATTATTATTATTATTATTATTATTATTATTATTATTATTATTATTATTATTATATAAATACTAAAATAATAAAATTTATATATTAATAAAAGTAATAGTAATAATAATAATAATTATTATTATTATAATTATAATAATTTTATATATTTATTTACTCAATAATAATAATTAAACTAATAAATAATAATAATAATAATAATAACAATAAAAATAATAATAATAATATAATAATAATAATAATAATAATTAATTAATAATAATAATAAATAATAATATTAAAATAATTATAATAAAAAATAATAATAATAAAAATAATAATAATAATATAATAAAATAATAAAATTATTATAAAATAATAAAAATATAATATTAATAATAATAACAAAATAATAATAATAAATAATAATTAATAATTAATAATAATAATATTAAAATAAATAATAATAATAATAATAATAATAATAATAATAATAATTATTATTATTATTATTATTATTATTATTATTATTATTATTATTATTATTATTTATTATTATTATAATAATAATAATAATAATAATAATAATAATAATAATAATAATAATAATATTATTATTATTATATTATTATTTTAATATTATTATTAATTATTAATTATTATTTTTTATTATTATTACTATTTATTATTATTATTATTATTTTATAATTATTATTATTATTTTATTTTTATTATTAATATTATATTATTATTATTATTATTATTATTTTATTATTAATATTCTTTTATTATTATTTTATTATTATTATTATTTATTTTAATATTATTATTATTATATTATTATATTATTATTTTATTATTATTATTATTATTATTGTTATTATATTAACTTTTTAAGTTTTATAAAAAATTGAATTACATTCGTTCAGGTCAACCAAACACATTAAGATTTCATCATTTACATTCACATACATTCTGATTCTGACACGTTTCAATTCTTTAAAATTCTGATTCATTAATTACAATTCGTCCAAAGATTCTGATTCGAACGTTACGTGAACCAAACGCCCGCAAAGTATATGAAAATGTTACAATAGATGTTATTAGGCAATTGAATTGCTAAAATTTAGGGTCGTTTGGTTCACGTAACGCCACGAATCAGAATGCTTGGGCGAATCAGAATTTGATGTAATTGTAATTTAAAGAATTGGAATGTGTTGTAATCAGAATGCTGTTATAATCAGAATCATGAAATCACAACGATTTGGTTGACCGCCACGAACGTAATTCAATTTTTTATAAAACTTAAAAAGTTAATATAATAATAATAATAATAATAATAATAATAATAATAATAATAATAATAATAATAAGAGTAAATTACATCGTTCGTCTTGTGGTTTGCGCTGACCGCAGAGATCGTCCTTTGACCAAAAAGTTGCACCGTCCATCCTTAAGCAAACGTTATGCGCCATTAATCCTCCCTCTAACGGAGCCCACTAACGGCCGTTAAGTCTTGTTAACTCGAGGTATAATCGCCATTTCAACACCATAAGAACGAACGGTGCAGGACGAATGGTGTAGTTTACACTTTTGTCCGCTTTTTACGCCGTCCGTTTCGTCCGCTTTCTTACGCTGCACCTTTAACTCCGCTTTTTACGTTTTCGTCGGTTTCTTACCTTTAACTCCTTTTTCACGTTTTCTTGGTTTTTATCCGCTTTCATCCGCTTTTATACGCTTTTGTCCGCTTTAATCGTTTCTTCCGTTTTCTTAGGTTTTACTCGCTTTTTCGTTTTCGTCCGCTTACGCCGTCCGTTTTCTTACATTTTCGTCCGCTTTCTTACCTTTAACCCGTTTTCACGCCGCTCTATTTTCTTATGTTTTCATCCTTTTTACGCTTTACTCCGTTTTTACGTTTCGTCCATTTTCACGCCATCCGCTTTATCGCTTTGTCCGTTTAAGACGTTTTCTTCGTTTTCTTCGCTTTACCGCTTTTTTACGCTTCCGTCTTTTTACGTTTTCATCCATTTTCTTACGTTTTCGTCCATTTTCACGTTTTATCCGCTTTTTACATTTTACCATGTTTTTAGGTTTCGCCGCCTTACATTTCGTTCATTTTCTTACGCCGCGTCTACTTTTTCGCCGTCGTCCATTTTCTTACGTTTTTTATACTTTTTACGTTTTCCGTTGCCGTCTGTTTTCTTCGCTTTACCGCTTTTACGTTTTCATCGGTTTTTACGTTTCGTCCGTCTTTTATGTTTTCTTCCTTTTTCTTCGTTTCTGTTGTTTTTACGTTTCGTATGTTTTTAATATAAGAAAACGTAAGAAAACGACGAAAACGAAAAAATGTATAAAAAACGTAATAAAACGAACGAAAACATAAAAACCGATGAAAACGAAAACATAGTAAAACGAAGAAAATGTAAGAAAACTGACGAAATATAAGAAAGACGAAACGTAAAACCGAGTAAAATGTAAGAAAACGGAAGAAACGTGTTAAACGGACAAAACGGATGAAAACGGATGAAACGTAAGAAACGGACAAAACGTAAAAAGGAGTAAAGCGTAAAAGAACGGATGAAAACATAAAAATGGACGAAAACGCAAGAAAATGTATTTAAACGAAAACCGATGAAACGTAAAAACAGTAAAACGAAGAAAATGTACAAAACGTAAGAAACGTAAAAAGCAGACGAAACGTTAGAAAACGGACGAAAACGTAAAAAATAGACGAAAACGTAAGAAACGAAGGAAATGTAAAAAAAATGATTTAAAACTTAAAAACAGTAAAACGTGAAGAAAAGCAGACAAAACGTAAGAAATGGACGAAACATAAGAAAATGGATGAAAACGTAAAAAGACTAAACGAAAAAACAGAGTAAACGTAAGAAAAACTAAGAAAACGATTAAAACGGACAAAACGATAAAACGGATGAAAACGGACGAAACGTAAAAACGGAGTAAAGAGTAAAAACGGATGAAAACATAAAAATGGACGAAAACGTAAGAAAATGGCGTAAAACGAATAAACGTAAGAAAATGGACGAAAACGTAAAAACGGAGTTAAAAGGACGAAACGTAGAAAGCGGACGAAAACGTAAAAAAGCGGACAAAAGTGTAAACTACACCGTCGTCCTTATGGTGTTGAAATGACGATTATACCCTCGAGTTAACAAGACTTAACAACCGTTAGTGGGCTCCGTTAGGAGGGACTAATGGCGCATAACGTTTGCCACTTAAGGATGGACGGTGCAACTTTTTTGGTCAAAGGGCGAACTCCTGCGGTTAACGCAAACCACAAGGACGAATCTGTAATTTACTCTAATAATAATAATTTAAATAATTAAATAATAATAAATAAATAATAATAATAATAATTTGTGATGGTCATTATCTGCTGCCGTCGAGTTCTTTCTTCTTCGTGTTGCTCTCACAATGATACTACCGAGGACCTAAAGGCTAAGCATCCCTTCAAGTCCGCTTCCTTCACCGCTCGATATACCTATTGATCATCATAACCTCATTGCATCTCCTGCTATGGTTCTTGACATGATTAAGAGTTTCCCTCGTGGTACATCTTGTGGTCAAGATGGCTTACGTGCCCAACACCTTTGGATTGTTTTAGCGGTCTTTGCTATGGCTATATCCGATGAGTTAATCAACCCATCACCCGTGTGGTAAATCTTTTTCTTGATGGTAATTGTCCTAAGGCTATGGGCGAGTATATTGCCGGTGCTCTCTCTCACACCACCGATCAAACCAGTGGTGGTATCCGATCCTATTGCGGTGGGGGACTGCTGAGGCGTTTAGTCTCCAAGGTGGGAGCTTCTATGATTGGCCACTCTTTAGATGGATACTGAATGATCTACGAGCTTGGAGTCAGGGTGTCTGGAGGAGGAGGCCATTCTTCATGCCGTGAATCGGTTTGTTGAAGACCGTGGAGATGATGTGGTCTTCGATGATGTTGGTGGATTTCAAAACGCCTAATCTGGGTGGACCGTGAGGTTATGTTACAAGAGGTTCGCCTCACCGTCCCCGCCATATCACGTTGGGTTGAATTTTGCTACTCCACCAAACCGCATTATATTATGGGAACACACTTTATGGTCACACCAAGTGTGCAGCAAGGTGACCTCTTGGACCTCTCCTTTTGCGCTGGTGCTACATCCTTTGGCTCGCAAGATCAAAGACTCCTTTTCTCTCCATTTCAAGCTTGGTACCTAGATGATGGTACGATCATTGGAGATACTCGTTTGTTGGGAAGGCCCTGAGCTCATTATGATAGATGGACCTCGTTATGGGTTACACCTCAACGCCGATAAACCGAGGTTTTTGGCCAAGAGAAGATCCTAGAAGCGAGACTCGCAGTGTTTTCCTCCTAATATTGCCCGCCCCCGCATGGTGTAAAATTGTTGGGTGGGCTGCTGGTGTTGACCTTGAGTTTAGCAAGAAGCTTGTTTTGAAACGAGTTTCTAAACCATTGAACTTATGGACGCCGCTAAGCTTAATGATCCCCAATGCGAGTTGCTACTTCTCCGCATGTGTCGGCATTTCAAGTCAGATTTCTCTATCTTGCGCACATGTTCCCCGTGTCTTTGAACGTGCTTAGATTTCATTCGATGAAGCACTTCGCCTCTTTGAGCGAATTGTCACCGCCTGGGCTCGGGTTCGAAATTGGCAATGGAGACCGCCACTCTTCCTTTTGAATTTGGGGCTTGGCGATACGCTCTTGGTGATGTTTTGAATTATGCCTTCCTTGCTTCTAGACTCCAATCGCCAAACCTCTGATCAACTTCTCCGCATCCGGTGTTGGTGCCTCGGATCTTCCTTTGATGATGCTCGCATGTTTTAACGAGAAAATGGAGACCGACCTTCGGGTAGCTCTTGTGAAATTGCGCCCCAAACTCATGAAGAAATTGGCGCTTTATATTTCACACGTGTCACAAAAGAGGCCGAATCCACCTTCCGCCATCTCTAGACAGATGGCCCTATGGAGATCGCAAATGGAAGACCATACTTGACCGGCTCGTAGTAGTCCCGATAGTTGGGTCAGAGGCGGACTATGAATGCTAAAACCTACCGGTGTTTTATGCTATCGTCTAGGTGTTCCCCTTTTCTCCACTCGATGCCGTGGTTCGCTTGTTCCAAGGTTTTTACGGTGATATCTATGGAGATCATGCCGTATCATGAGCAGTATTATTGGTATTAAACATCGACATAATGTGGTGCGTGATACTCTCACCGATATATGCTCTCGCAGGGGTTTCATCAGAAGAAGTTGATATCGGGCTCTGGAGAGAAGGATAAACACTTACGCCCACCGACTTGTTACTTTATTCGTGGGAGAGGTCTTGATGTATGTGTTGATCTTCTCGGTCATCACCTCGACGCAAACCGGTATGACCGACTTTGTGGCGGGGTGTGTCGTGTTTGAAGTCAAGACATAGAACGTGTCAATCTGAAACCAAATGCATCGATATTTGATATGGGTTCATCCCTTCTCTCTCTTCTTTTGGTGAACTCGAGAAGCGGTGACCTATTGCCGGCGAATCCGAAAGTTCTCGGTCACTCAAGATATTGGCGCGTGGTGCTAACTATATTTTTAGTAGGGTTTGTTTGCTATTCAGAGAGAGTGTGAACCCGCTTAGTTTCTCGGCTCCCACTAATTTCTTGTAATTTCCTATGATTTTCTAATGAAGTGATGTTTTATATAAAAATAAATAAATAAAAATAAAATAAAAATAATTAAATAATAATAATAAAATAAAATATTAATAATAAAATATAATAATAAAATAATAATAATCAAATAATAATAATAAATAGTAATAATAATAATAATAATAACAATATCAATAATAAAATAGTAATAAAAAGAATATTAATAATAAAATATAATAATAAAATAATAATATTAATAAAATATAATATTAATAATAATAATAATAATCAAATAACACACACACACATAATAATAATAATAATAATAATAATAATAATAATAAATAAAATAATAATAATTAATAATAATATAATAAAAACTAATAGTAATAATAATAACAAAATAATAATTAATAATTAATAATAATAATAATAATAAAATAATAATAATAATAAATAATAATAATATTATTAATAATATTATTATTTATATATTATTAATTATTATTATTATTATTATTATTATTATTATATTATTATTATTATTATTTTTATTTTCCTATTTTTATTTTTTTTATAATTATTTTATTATTATTAATTATTATTATTATTATATTATTATTATTATTATTATTATATTACTATTATTATTATTTTATTTTATTATTATTAATAAGATGATTTTATTTTTCTTATTTTATTTTTATTATAATTATTTTATTATTATTAATTATTATTATTATTATTTTATTATTATTATTATTATTATTATTATTATTATTATTATTATTATTTATTTTTATTATTATTATGTATCACTTTATTAGAAAATAATAGGATTTACAAGAAATTAGTGGGAGCCGAGATACCAACTGAGCCCTACTCCTCAAAGCTATAGCGGCTAATCCTTCTAAAAATATGAGCAAGAAGACGCGCTCCAATGTCTTGAGTCACCGAGAATCTTCTGACACGCTTTAGTAAGGTCACCGCATTCTTCTCAAGTTCCCCAAAAGAAGAGAATGAAAAGGAGAAACCCATATCCAATATCTCAAGATTTAGCCTCGTGCTTGACGCGTTCTCGTCACACCCCAAATTACTGCTTTGCGGTGAATGGAATTCACGGGATTGATTGTCATAGCATCACAATCATAGTTATATTGAACGACCTAAAGTGTCGCTTTAGAAAATACATCGTTTGATTTAATAAAATAATCGAGTTTACAAAGTAGGTCCCAAATGTAAATCAACTTGCGGAAAATAAGTTTGTTACAATTCAAACGATGTTTTAAAGTACGTAAAGCCCAAGTGAGACGCGTCGTCACCACGACTCCATGATGTGTCCAAATGCATGCCATGAAGTGAATGCCTTAGATACCTGAGATAAAACATGCTAAAAGTGTCAACACAAAGGTTGAGTGAGTTCATAGAGTTTGTTTTGAAATGTAAAGCCTTTAGAAATCGTTTATGCCGCAAAGGCATTGTAAATCGTTGAAATGTAAAGACTTTCAAAATCGTTTATGTAGCAAAGGCATTGTAAATCCACTCGGTTCAAGTCCCACCCATACAAAACTTGCAACACGTGTTCACAACCCACCGCTAAAGTGTGTAAAGTTTATGTTCCAAACATATGAAGTCAAATGAATTCACATAATAGTGCGTGACTTAATGTATCGATGTTTACTTGACCTAATTATACCAAGACCAGCAATCCAATGAATGTACCAAGACCATCGGTCCAATGAATATACCAAGACCATCACCCAATGAATGTACCAAGACCATCACCCAATGAATATACCAAGACCATCAGTCCAATGAATGTACCAAGACCATCATCCAATGAATATACCAAGACCATCACCCAATGAATATACCATGTAAATACTACGATGGCCAAATCACATTACGCATGACTAAGCATTTCAATTCGCTAAACATGTAATTTGCAAATAGTCATGAATGCAATAAACATTATTGAGCATGTATCTCCCCAAAACAGCTATGAAAGCAAGTAAAGGTAGGGGCTATGAAACTCACGGTAATCCATAAAAGTTAATGTACTTGTGAAAGTAAATGAAAACAGTTTGAGCATGTATCTCCCAAAAGTAATTCAAAACGATAAAAGCGGGGCTATGAAAACTCACTGGTAAACCGACGATGACAAGAGTGAGTACACCGAGGTATAATGAGATGCGTTATCCGCGACCTATGACGAATGATATGATATGTCATGAGTTGCAATGTAATGTTATGCATGCACTTCAGATGTTATTTATACCATTTACGGGTTTTGAAAATATTACTCGTCGTCGAAA
The DNA here is from genome assembly GCA_022545495.1 of Chrysanthemum lavandulifolium. NCBI lineage: Eukaryota > Viridiplantae > Streptophyta > Magnoliopsida > Asterales > Asteraceae > Chrysanthemum > Chrysanthemum lavandulifolium. The sequence goes on from CM040246.1 coordinate 94,424,918, forward strand.
AATACTCTTTGACGCCTTGACCAATCAAAATGACTTTACATGTTTTACGTCAAAATGTCATCCTACAATGGTTTTATAATGATTTTGGTGAAATTACCACTTTTCGTCGCAAAACAATGTCGCCGGAAAAATCGTGAAATTAACAAAATGGCTCCGGAAAAGTGGTCGAATGGTGTACGTCGATCGTTAGAGAACGAACTCGACGGTTTTGGAAAGTTTGTATCGATATCTAAAAGTTTCAGTTCAGGAGTTTTCGCTCAAAAGGTCTCGATCATAAAGATATCCAAGGCTCAAGATGGTGGTTTTGTGAATGTTGTGCGAAAATGAGTTTCACCAATGTTTGAACATCCGTAAATAAATAACCATAACTCCGCTTGACAAACGGCTTTTTGTTTTGAAAATATGGCCGATGAACTTGATTTTACTAGAAGACACTTTGTTATAAAAGTTTTGCATCATGGTTAAAAATCGCATAAACATGGACGATAGAGCTAATGAAATACTTGTTACGCCAAAAATAATATAATTTTCGTAAAATAATACTTACGGCAACTTTATGAAAACGGCCATATATTTGTCGCTTTAAACCGCTTTTCTCGTAAAATATGTCCTTAGCTTCAGATCAAGTAAACTAATATATTTTTGACTAGTCGAAATAATTTGTGAAGCTTAAGGCTGCTTTTGACCGAAATATGTAAAAACTGCATGCTGTCATTTTCGAAAAATAATACTTTTCGTCAGAAACTTTAAAAATTCACCACGGCTTCGTTATAAGTCCGCTTTTATCCGCTCAAGCGCCACGGATTCGCTTTTAAAGTATATTTTCTAAAAATAAAGGTCAAAGGGTCGTACCATCAGTGGGTTTTTCCAGAAATACGTTTTAAGGACAGATTACTAAATATAGTTTACGAAAATAGTTTTCTCGGACAAAACCTATTCTAATCCCTTCAAATCAACTCCAAAGCTAATCTAATCCTACCATACACCTTCTTAGGGTGTCATGGGTTCCTAATCACCATCAAGACCAAAGAATAACTTGGGAATAATTATAGGATGACTATATTGTATATATAACTTAAAATCAAGAAATAAATGGTATAAACTACATAACATGCATAAAAGCTCCAAAATGATAAGAATCATATGAAATGATAAGGAAACATAAGGATGATAAAAACATGCTTACTAGTGATTATGAAGAGGTGTAGGTAACAAAGGTTTATCTTAAATATCCTTGGTTTTTATTTCAAAACCATGAAAAGGATATGTTCTAGGTTGTTTAGACACTTGATCTTGCCAAAAAAAAATTTGATCCCTTGGAGCTATGATGATGGCCGGTTTTTGGAAGCCAAGAGAGAAGAGAGGAAAACTTTTGTAAAACACTTTGAAACTATGTGTAAACAAATGAGTGTGTAGGACTTTGTAATGAAGTGAATTATTGTGAAAAACATGAACCTTACCTCAAATTAATGCAAGCCCTCCCCTAGGCCGGTTTCTAGGGGAGGTTGTCTCTCAATTATATATATTTTTTTTTTTAAAACTTGTATTATATATTTGTAAGACTTTTGAATAAAGGTGTAAGTAAATGAATGTAAAGGTAAATGGTGATTTGTGGTACAAGTAAGTTTTTAGTAAATCAAAATAGGTTGTAATGAGATGATAAAAATTGTAAAAATACTTTCCTTGTGAAAATCGGGTGATAAAATAATTATCGTAAGATTTTTAAGAAAACGACGTAATAATTAAACTTTAACGATTAAAATACCAAATAAATGTGAAACACTAGGAAAACTAAAATATAGTTTTATGAACTCAATGTGAGTTTAAAAATACCTCGGGATCATTTTGAAAGTAACGGGTTAAATAATCAAAATAGAAACTCACGCGATAAAAATTATTAAATATAAAAATTACGCGTTGAAGGGTGAAATGAAATGTCGGCATGTACTAATGAGATGCACATGATGTCAATGAAATGTAGACTAATCATAGTCCATATGAAATGTACGTGATGTCATGATCATGAATTCGCCGCTAAACCTCAAGGTTACGCGAATTTGAAACAAGTAAACCAAGTTTACTCAAAATGTTGAAATAATGAGACTCGAATCGTATTAGAAATGACCCGAAAGTACAGATTGTCACATTTACGTTGTGCGGCTTCAATCACCGCACGACCGGGCACAAAATCAACCATACCGCTTTGCGTCGAGGCGATGACCCCGGTCAACACATACATCAAGCCCACCATCCCACGAGTAAAGTAAAATATCACCGGACGTAGTGGTATGTCCCTTCCCCACTAAGCCCAATATCAACCTCCTTACGAGCGAAACACCGACCGAGAACATATGTCAACAAGAACATCACGCACCACATTATGCCGATGTTTAATACCAATAATACTCAAGACGATACAACATGGTCCCCATAAATATCCCGGTGAAAACCCCGAACAAGCCGAGTACCAGATCCGAATAGAAAATAAAGGAGCACCAAGCCGATAACACAACACACATCGGTAAGTCCTAGCATTCATTGTCTCGTCCCAACCCGGATATCGGAACCACCCCGAGCCAATCAAGTGTAGTCCTCCTTTGCGAACTCCATAGCGCCATCTCGCTCTAGCAGATAGGCGAAATGTAGATTCAACCATTTGGGTAACACGTGTGAAATGTATATCTGCCAATTTCTTCATGAGTTTGGGGGCAGCGATCTCACTTGGGTTACTCAAAAGGTCAATCTCCATTTTCGCATTAAAAGTACATAAGGCATCATCAAAGGAAGGCCCAGAAGTCACAATACCATAATGTCGAAGGAGCTTAGTCTGTAAGCTAGCTGATTGAAGTCTAGAAGCAAGGAACGCATAGTTCAAGACATCACCTGCAGAATATACACCAAGCCCCATAAAAGAAAAGGGTAAGGTGGCAAGCCGCCACTGCCAATCACCAAAACCAGTCCGTATAAAGTGACAATACGCTCCAAAGAAGAACGAAGAGCCGCATCAAATGAAACCTGAGCACACTCAAAGACCCGAGGAGAACATGTGCGCATAGAAAAATATAACTTGGAAATACCAACGCATGTACGAAGTAGCAACAACTCACACTGAGGATCATTAAGCTTAGCAACAGCACCCATAAGCTCAATGGTTTTAGCAACCCTTTTCATAACAGCACCCATAATAATAGTTATTATTATTTATTAGTTTTATTATTATTATTATTAAAGTAAACAAATTCTGAATTACGGCGTAATTCAAAACTTTTCATCCAACATCCTATGATCTGGATTCCCTCATTTGATGTAATTGTAATGACCGAATTACAATTACAATGCAAACCAAACAGTCACTGTAATGTAATCTGAATTACAATTCCTTTCACCTTGCCAACCAAACACGATTGGAATGTAATTCAGATTACAATTACAACGAATTACAGCGAACCATTACTCAAACTCTTTAGAGCATATGCAGTGGTAACGGCTTAACGCCGTTTTTGGCCTAAATAACGTCGTTAGTGGCGTTAACCCTTTGGAGCCTGCGCATTATTGCAGGGTTAGTCCCTACACGTTAAACAAATAATGCCCGTTAAAGGCGATTAAAAAAATCAAAAAATTTTCAAAAACACCCCCTCAACGGCTAGTGTCCGTTAATTTTAAAAAAAAAAAATACAAAAACCCCCCTAAACGGCTAGTTTTTATTAAAAAAAATCAAAAACATTTTTTTACCACTATAAATACCCAACTAAAACACCATTTTTTTCACACTTCCATAATTCAAATTCACAATTTATATACTTCCTCTCACACTTCCATAATTCAAGAATCAATTCGTTCACAATAGATCCGAATCAATTTGGTGAAATTCATCTGCATTGGTCAGACGTTGATGACGAAGATGACTTCCCATTTATGGCGCCGGCGTACGAGTATCACCTTCAGTTGGAACAAGAAGAAGCATCTCAACATCCTACTCGTGCTCGTAGCCATATATATCGTGAACGTGATATTGCAGAAGAACGTCTGCGCAACGATTATTTTGCTAGGGGTGATAAAAAATACCCAACAATTATGCTTGAAGTTGTTGCTTCTCAAGATTTATGAATCTGGCATGCATTTTTTGGGATGGCGGGGGCGAATAACGATATTAATGTTTTAGACCAGTCTCCGTTGTTCGACGACATTCTTAATGACAATGCCCCAAAAGCACCTTATATGGTCAATGGAACTAGGTATGAACAGGGGTATTCCACAGTGGGCAACTTTCGTCAAATCCTTCTCGGCAACAATTGACGAAAAACATACGTACTTTAAAAGGAGACAAGAAAGTGCCCGAAAGGATATTGAACGTGCTTTTGGTGTGCTTTAAGGTCGTTGGGGTATACTACAACAACCGGCACGTCAATGGGAAATTGCCACGATACGTAGAATCATGTATTCTTGCATTATTTTGCATAACATGATTATAAAAGATCAAAATTTGCATTACGCGACTATAACGAATCGTGGGTGGATCCACAAGAAATTTGAGGCAACGAAGATGGGTTGAAAGATGTTATACTCATAGTCGTAAGGCAAAAGAAATACACGACCGACAACGCATACCCAACTCCAACAGACCTTATGGAGCATGTTTGGCAAAAGAATCTTGAACGACATGGACAACAACAAGAGAGCGACGATGATGAATAAGTATTTGCTATGTTTTGTTATTTTTTTCAGGGTGTTTTTTATTTCGTTGTAATTTTTTTTTCGATGTATTTTTTAATTTCGTATTGTAATATGTTTTCAAATTTAATGTTATGTTTAGTTTAATAAATGAAGTGTTTGTTTTAGTTTAGGGGTTGAAATTGAAAATATGAAATGTTAAAGTTTAACTTGTGATGTTATTGATGTGGGTGTTTTTTGGGGATGTTAAGGTGAAATGTTAAAGCTGATGTGGCGCTGACGTGGACGGTGTTATTTTATAACTTGAGTTATTGTTGTGATTGCTCTTAGTAGTATGATTGTACTTAGGCCAGAGGGAGTGGAGGTGAGTTTGCTTTATGGTGAGTGACTCACTCGTGAGTCGCCCAAAACGGAGTTCATCTCACCAAAATTGCATATTATGATGAGTTACTCACCAATGTATTAAACCTGACAAAGTGAGTCTTATGTAAAAATAAATGTTTTTTTATTTGTTTTGTTAGTGTGTATGAGATATTTAGTGAAGATATTCAGATAAAGTATATATTTTAATGAAAGGTGGGAGAGGGTGAACAAAAGCGGATGTATGGTGAGTGGGGTTGAGTGAAGTGAGAGGAGAAAGAAATGATGAAGCGGTGGTGGCTCACCACCACTACTTTCAAATTTATGATAATAATAATAGTTTTATGGTACCATTATTATCACATTAACGTCAACATCACATCACTATTCAACATCTCTACTACCTTATAACGCATTTTGACTATTCCATTATTAGCGCGCTTAAAATCTGACTCTTAAACTTGCTTATATGGAAATATTGTCTTTGATAGTCATCAATATCATTATAACATCAGAACACCCATTTAATCTTTATTGTAACAGCCTTCAATAATTATTAAAACGCAGAACCGCTTAAAAATCATTACTATCAATAATGATTATTAAAATATATAACCGTATCCACCATATAAATTCACACAAACCATTCCATATCTTTCACACACAAAATAGTCTCTTAATATACCCTCACTTTCATTCCTCAACTCTTACATGACTTTTTTTGCAGATTCTTTATATGTTTGTTAGAAAACATTTAACCTGGATAACATTCTTCATTGAAAATATACTCACAAGACCGCCACGATCGCCTTCTAAGACTCGCTAGTATCACTAAAGTCATCAACTTTTACCTTTTATAGTCAACACCAATAAAAGTATTCGCTAATTTTTGAAAGTGATAAGGACGTCTTTTATGAAAGGTGGCGTGTGATGAAGGTGTGAGAGATGATGGCTCACCTTTCATAAAAGCATGTCGTAACACTAACAGCATAAAATTCTTAAGATATCAGAATTCAGAAGACCATTATGAATTAATCTTTTATGCCAAATGTTAATACGATATGCTTTTACTTGTTTTCCATAAATTGTTAAATGTATATTTGCTCGGCACAATATTAAGATAACTTTTCCATAAAAATGATACTCACATCACATTTTTTACGACACATCACAATTTGTGCGTCGCAAAGATTATACGATACAAACTGAATGTCGTATATTATGACGACGATCAAAAGACGCCATTAGATATCAATTCCTTTTCCAACGAGTCAACTTCAATTTCCAAAAGAAGGTTTGATTTTGTGACCAACAAATCAACAATGAAGTAGGTAAATACCAATATTCAAGTGCACAAAAGGTTAATCTGCAATTCACATCCTGGGGGTGAGATCAATAAATATCACATAAAACTAAAGATCAAATGGCTCAATCTCAATCATTCATTTTTATCAAATTAATTAAATTCATTTTCACCTTTATATTTAAAAATTAAATATCTCACAAACCGTTAATAGCTAGATAAAACTAATTATACCATCATGAAAAGAATAAAATTATCTTTCTATGAGATCAATATCAGATACTTTCGACGAACTTATTTTTATCGTTTTTCTTGGTTTCAATATATTACACTATAAACGAAAATTTAAAAATACTCTTTGTGTTAACACAACCCCAAACCCTAAAACCCTAACCCCTAAACCTAAAAACCCTAACCCTTAAACCCTAAAACCCTAACCCCAAACCCTAAAACCCTAAAACCCTAAACCTCTAAAACCCTAAAACCCTAACCGCTAAATCAAAAAAACCTAAACCCTATCCGCTAAACCGTAAGAAACCTAAACCCTTAACCCCTAAAAAGCCTAACCCAAAAAGTCAAACCCCTAAACCCTAAACACCTAAACCCTCACAGAACCCTAAACCCACAAAAAGTCGGAAAAAAATTAGCCGAAAGTATATGATGTGAGATATCAAATTAAAGGTAATTTTATGCTTGTCGTGATGGTATGATTAGTTTATTTAACGATCAATTGTTTGTGAGATATTTAGTTTTAAAACGAATGTGAAAGTTTATTTTACTGTTTTAAATGAAAAAATGAGTGGTTGAAAATGATTTATTTGATCTTTAGTTTTTCTTTAATCTTTATTGAACTAAACTCTCACATCCCATTATGTAATTGGTCCATGCAATAAGTTTTAGCTTTTCTATGTATGTTGGGAAATCTATAAATGTTGCTCCTCTCGGATCTAACGAGCGTAAACAACGGTTCTTCATTTTAAAATTACTTGGCAAAAGAAAAAAATAATCCAAATGTATATACTAGCTTCTAAAATTTATTTTCAATATATGTAGAATTGTATTTGTACCCATCAATCACATTGTCTAACTGAATCACGTTGGGAAGACTTCCAACATAAGGCGTCGAAAATTCGAAATCCACTGTGAAACTGTTGAAAGAGGTAAAATTGATAGAACCCACCCGCGTTCAGTGACGGAGCCAGGAAATCTAATCAAAGGGGGCGACGAGCGATAAAAATGATTCGGCAATGAGTTGATTTTCTTTTTATAGTGAAATTTAGCATGGGTCGGGTCGGGTCAGTATTTATTAAACGCGAAAAGCACTTGTTCTATGGGTATGTTTGGCAAAAATAGATTGTGTCGGTCTTTGGTCTTTGGTCTTTGGTCTTTGGTCTTTGAAAAGATTAGAAAAGAGATTATTTTATAAAATACATGAAGAACCTTTATTTTAAGAGATTATGGAAGATTATTTTTGGAATAATCTCTTATAAGTTATACGTCTCACAAATAAAGATTGTTTTTTAAGTATCTTATTTTTCAAAAAAATTAATCTTAAGCCTCAATAATCTTCCATAATCTCTGCTGCCAAACATAAAATGAAATCCTAACAGATGATATAATTTGAGCAAGTTCATTTGAAATATGGTCAACTCGGCTTTTAATTCATTCTTACTTATAAAAATATACTAACATGTAACTAAAAATAAAACAAGCCAAGAGTGATTAAACTTGTATCAAAGTGATTGGAACTTTTTTTGCTTATATACGCTTATAAATATAGTATGGATGTTTTATTTAAATGTTAACATAAATCTATTTTTCAAAATGAAACTTATATTTAAAACTTAATTTTGAACTAAGATAAGAACACTTTTTAATAACATTTAATAACTAGTAGAGCTTTGGAACAAAAAAGGGACGTACATCGGTACCCTAAATTATTATTAAATTTTATAGTATGATAGAGTAGTCCATAAGTCCATTGGTTAATTAACTTTGCCTTTCCATTTTCCAATTAAAACTCATCTTCTTCACCATGCTTTCTCACCCACAAAACCAGAGGAAAGAAAGAAGTCATAGATAAGTTTTCTTATTCAACGGAATACCAGTTACACATCATTTGCGCCTTTTAGTCATCTACATCGAGGGCACTCGGACTTCTGGGCAGAGGGCACCACACTTTTTTTATGCTAATTTGACATTTTTTTTCTTGAAGAATTTAGTGTTTCTCCAAGAGTTTGGTTGGGGGCATGTCCCCCCACTACTCTCTACATAGCTCCGCCCCTGCCCGCGTTACAACCATAATAAATGGTAAAACAAATTATAGCCAGCTCCGATACGAGTTATTAGAGAATCAACACTATTCAAATCTCATTGAACATAACACATGGAGTAATATAATGTTGCATTATAAACCAACTCACAACACCAACTCAAAGGCATGTCATTTAATTTGAATAAAAATAAAATAAAAATAAAAAATCTCTATGTTACATTGCTATGTGATGGGCAACAAAAATATAGATAAAACAATCGTCGTTATGATCTCCATATCTACAAAAGTTTTTACGGTTTTTTATACTACAAAGCAAAAACATATTAATTTATCGATCATACGCAGGATCTTGGAAGCGTAAATAGAATTCCGATCTTTATCATACGACCGTGAGATCTCAATTATCTTCGATCTTGCTTTGTTTTGGAGTCTCCCTTATGTCCGATGTGTGGCCTGATTCCAGAGGATATTCATCACATTATTTTCAGATGTGATATTGCTCAGCTCCTCTTTCGCAAGATTTGTCGTTGGTGGGATCTGGATTGGCACGACTTATTTTCCTTTTCGATTGGTATGCTTGGTTTTCTCGCTATACGCTTGACATCCGACTCAAGTTAATCTTGGAAGGAGTTTTTACACGCCTTGGTGGCATCTTTGGGCTTACAGAATCAATTATTTTCTCGGAGAATTCTCCGAGACGCTCATATTTTGATGATATAGTTATGCGCCTTTTAATTGGTGTTCTAGTAGATGTAATCGCTTTTTTCTTGGGAGAGTTGGATGAAAATCCTCATTTAATTTCCTTGTAATGTCTTTTCTAGCATCTTGCTAGTTGCTAATAATAATTGCCGTTCTAAAAAAAAATACTACAAATTTGAAAATCAAGTTTTCTGAAACTATTAAGACAGGAGGTTAATCCTTTATACGCATCCCCATAATAATAAATTTTTAAGTTATTTAACAGTTTTAGCGCTTAAAATTTTTAATCTTTTGATTTATGTTTATGATCTTTCATCTTTCAGTTTTTATCCGATCCTACGATTCTGATACTACTACATTTACCATGGGTTCTCGAGCTATAATTTGAAGGTAAATGGAAAAAATAAAATAAAAGAAATGTAGTGAAGGGAAATGGAATTTTTATTTATTTATTTTTTCTTTTCTTTTTTAGTGAAGGGGAAAAGAAAATGAAGGATTTTTTTTAAAAAAAATGGTAGGAAAGTGAAAGGGAATTTTAATATGTTTTGTGTAAAAACTAATACTAGTATGTCTTCTTTTTTTTTTAAAATATTTGACAACAATATTAAAGGCATACAAGTAATTTTAAAAAGTTGTTTTCTTTTTTTCTCAAACTTAAAAACATGATTTATAGTTACTGTATTTTTTTTTTTACTCAATTTCAAGAACACATCGATTTTTTTTTTTTTTTTTTTTTTTTTTTATTATTATTATTATTATTATTATTATTTTTATTTATTTTAAAGAAAATATCAACTAGCATTTCATTTACTTTTCTTTTTCTTTAATATTTTCATTTACTTAATAATTTGTGACCATGCGTTGCGGTCACTTGTGAAAGTGCTCTTCCCACGCCAAGCCCATAACATCCTTTCCATTTGACGCACAAAAGAGGGGAAAGAACTTGGTTAGGTGCAAACAAGGAAAAGTAAAGGCGGTGTGAGGCATCTTTTGATGTTTGTAAGTGTGCGTGAAGTAATTGTGAAACATGTATAAAGTATAAAAATCGGACATTTTCTCAAAGTAAATGATGCAAAGGTGCAAAGTCTTAATTATATGATTATATATATTTACACATATCTATACTATATTATAAAGCATTTGGGACATTCCTAAAAAGTAAGTCTTAAAAAATTAAGATTCAACACTTGCTGATAATGGCAAATTTTAATAAGTACATCTATAATAGCATTTGTTGCAACACTTTAAAGCAATTTTTTTAGACATGTTTAAAAAAAAAAAAAAAAGTACAAAGTAATTTAATATAAGAAAAAAAAAACGTCCATAACAATAAATACCTAATAAATGTTATTTTTAAAACACCCTAATATGAAAAATACTTGTTATTATACAAATTGTACAAACTAATAAAACACAAAAATCTTCATGCAATTTATATGTAAACAAGTTCATGGTGCATATGGTTTTAAAAACGGACCGGGCAACCTGGTTCAACCGGAACCGAGTCACCACCGGTTCGGCTAGCCCATAAAAGTCGTCCAAAACGATATTGTTAAATCAATAGAGTTTAAAAATGCATACTAAAATACAATGTTCAAACAATATTATTAAATCGCAAGAGTGCCTCGAGAATCAACATATGCGCCTTTTGGAATTTTTTTAATAAATTACCGTAAAAACTAAAAACTTTGTATTCTAAAAATCGGACATTTTTTCAAAGCAAAGGATGCAAAGGTGCAAAGTCCTAATTATACGATTATACACATTTACACATATCTATACTATATTATAAAGCATTTGGGACATTCCTAAAAAGGAAGGCTTAAAAAATTAAGATTCAATACTTGCTAATAATGGCAAATTTTAATAAGTACATCTATAATAATATTTGTTGCAACACTTTAAAGCACTTTTTTAGACATGTTTTAAAAAAAATAATAATAAAGTACAAAGTAATTTAATATAAGAAAAAAAAACGTCCATAACAATAAATACCTAATAAATGTTATTTTTAAAACACCCTAATATGAAAAATACTTGTTATTATACATATTGTACAAACTAATAAAACACAAAAATCTTCATGCAATTTATATGTAAACAAGTTCATGGTATGGTTTTAAAACGGATCGGGCCAACGGGTTCAACCGGAACCTGAGTCACCACCGGTTTGGCTACCCCATAAAAGTCGTCCAAAACGATATTGTTAAATCAATAGAGTTTAAAATGCATACTAAAATACAATGTTCAAAAATATTATTAAATCGCAAGAGTGCCTCGAGAATCAACATATGCGCCTTTTGGAATTTTTTTAATAAATTACCAGAAAACTAAAACTTTGTTTTATAAAAATCGGACATTTTTTCAAAGCAAAGGTGCAAAGTCCTAATTATATGATTATACACATTTACACATATCTATACTATATTATAAAGCATTTGAGACATTCCTAAAATGGAAGGCTTAAAAAATTAAGATTCAACACTTGCTAATAATGGCAAATTTTAATAGGTACATCTATAATAGCATTTGTTGCAACACTTTATAGCACTTTTTTTAGACATGTTTAAAAAAAAAATACAAAGTAATTTAATATAAGAAAAAAAAACGTCCATAACAATAAATACCAAATAAATGTTATTTTTAAAACATCCCTAATATGAAAAATACTTGTTGTTATACATATTGTACAAACTAATAAAACACAAAAATCTTCATGCAATTTATATGTAAACAAGTTCATGGTGCATATGGTTTTAAAAAACGGATCGGGCCAACGGATTCAACCGGGAACCGGAGTCACCACCGGTTCGGCTAGCCCATAAAAGTCGTCCAAAAACGATATTGTTAAATCAATAGAGTTTAAAAATGCATACTAAAATACAATGTTCAAAAAATATTATTAAATCGCAAGAGTGCCTCGAAAATCAACATATGCGCCATTTGAATTTTTTTTTAATAAATTACCGTAAAAACTAAAAACTTTGTTTTATAAAAATCGGACATTTTTTCAAAGCAAAGGATGCAAAAGAGCAAAGTCCTAATTATATGATTATACACATTTACACATATCTATACTATATTATAAAACATTTGGGACATTACTAAAAAGGAATGCTTAAAACATTAAGATTCAACATTTGCTAATAATGGCAAATTTTAATAAGTACATCTATAATAGCATTAGTTGCAACACTTTAAATCACTTTTTTAGACATGTTTTAAAAAAAATAATAAAAAAAATACAAAGTAATTTAATATAAGAAAAAAAAACGTCCATAACAATAAATACCTAATAAATGTTATTTTTAAAACACCCCTAATATGAAAAATACTTTGTTAGTGCAAATATTACGATATTTAATCTATACAGTCTCGTTTGTTTTGATTGATGACAAACATGTAACTTGTAATACATAATGTAAAATGTACAAGTTACTTGTAATCACACGTTGTCTCAACATACATTCAACACCTCTCGATGTCTCAAGTCCTCGATATGTTACAACACGTGTTCGTATATGTTTGTTATGTTGCATTATGATCAAACCCATTAACAAATCATTTAGAATGTTTAAAATACGTTGAGAGTCACTAAGTATTTTAATAGGTTAACCATTCTATTTCGAACCTCATTTTACATTTTGCATTCACAAGTATTTCATACAAATACTAAAGTTTACTTACACTTGACAAAATATATTTTGTTTTGACAAGCACTCTTTTACAAAAGGTAACTAGACATTTTATTAACTAGTTACATAATACATTTTACAAGTTTACCTTGATAAACTTTTTAATCTAAAAATGGAAATACATGTTACATCATGTCATGCATCATCTTTGAAATCCTTGGAAGATCACTTGAATATTTTGGTTAGATTGATACTCAATAAATCAAATGTGATCTTAGTAAGATTTGGTAATATCTTGCAAAGATTTGAAGAAAGATTTTTAGATTTTATGTCGGTACCCACGGTACCAAATTGTATAAAGGACGGAACCCTTTTAAGGGGTCCGTGGTCCGGACGCCCCCCGTCCACTTTGGCTATAAATAAAGCCCATTGTTTTCCCATTCCTTCACCACTTCAAAGCACATCTTCTCCACCTTCTTGCATACATTTAGATCAATCATTAAAAATGTAGTAACACACATTAAACACCCTAATGATCATGATCATAATGCTTCTAACATTCATCTTTGTTGTAAGCATACTCTTTGATCAACCAAGGAAATCTTGGAGATCTAGCCATCCTCACTCACCACAAGTTGAAGATCTATCACAAGAAGTTTAGGAACTTGTGATCTTCATCATGAAGGCTTCCTATCAATGGAAGTTCATTTAGAAGTAGTTATTCATATCCATTAGACATTTGTGTCATGGATCATTAGTGTAAACATCATTGCATCATAACAACACTTTCACCAAACTAGATTAGATGGTTTATGTGTTTGTGCCATAAAACACAAGGTTTATTATGTTGGGCCATAAAACATATTGGGAGTGGTTGTACCTTGTAAAAGAACTCGACATCTAGCTTAGTGTCGGAAATATTGTATAAGCGACGTTAGGTTGGTTCTACTCGAACTAGAACCCGGTATTTAGCTTTGTACCGGAAAAAGTGTGCGACGATTGTAAGGTTTTCTCCACGAGAAGGGAGCTTGTTGATTTAGTGAAGTAACTCTCGAGTTGGGTACTCGGGAGTGGAGTAGGCGGAAAGGAGATCCGTGACCAACCACTATAAATCCTCGTGTTCGGTTTGCACTTTCCTTTCTTTATCTCTTTACTTTTATACTTGCACTATACTATTGTTTGTGATGTGGTTTGATGCTCATGATTGTGTGACAACTTGGTTTACCATGCTTTATATTAGTCACAAACAATAATTGGTACTTTCATATTATAACAAACTTCATAAGCGATTTGATACTAAAGATCTAAAGTTTTTAAATGGTAACGATTCACCCCCTCACGTTTCCACAATTGGTATCGAGCCACGTAGCTCGTATTTTCAAAACAAATGGTTTTAAAATAGAGTACGATCCATGTATCAAATTACCATTGAAGCGAAAAATAATATGAAAAATGCTTTGCTTGTTATACTTAGAAATTTTGTTGTTAAATGTAACTTTGTATACAAGCTTGAAGGTTTTCTTGAAAAATAAAATAAAAGTTTGTTGAAAGAACTAGTAAGTATTGTATTGTGTGCTTATAGAAAATTTACTAAAAATATGATTTTAAAGGAGTGTTTGGGATAACTATAAATTTAGTTGAAAAATAACCTCCGTAAATGTTTAAGATAAGTTACATAAGTAGATATGTTGTTAAATATGTGTATTATATGTTTACTATGAAATCTAGTAAGTCACACGTTTTCTCTATGTCAAATACTAGTTTTGGTGAATTGCATCTCGGAGGACCACGGCACCAAATCTTATAAAGGCGGATCCCTTTATTTGGTTCCGTGGAATCCGTGTGTACAATGATGCGATTTTGGGCAACTTCAAAAATCATAACTAATTAACCGTAAGTCCGTGCGAGTCGAGCCACCTATCATTTTAAAGGGAATTGAGTCTACTTTCACTTAAAAATACTTTCATGGCCTGAGTCTAATTTGAAATAAGTGAAATAGACCAAATACTACAGTATGTCTAAAATATTGAGTTTCGCTTTAACATAAAAACTCAAATTTTGAATCAAGCAATTTAAGTTGGTATTCTTATAACTTTGATACAACTTCCCTTGAAACTAAATAATTTGGTAATATGTTTAAAGGAAACTAATCAAGCTTGGTATACATCGTCATATTTAAACATAAAATGACGAAAAGTGTCTTTCTTGTTATGCTATGCTAAATGACCACTTGTTTATGTTGTTTGCATATATGTTGCTTGCTTATTTTCAAATTGTTGTTTACACTTGTTTGTTTGCATAATATAAGTGTCAATCTTGCCATGTTTTTTATTCGCTTGCTTGACGATTTCTTGTTTATGCACAATAGGACATTTGCTAGATTTTGTGCACTTAGTTGGAAAATTGTTTTACCATCACTTATAGACTTAGATCACTTCCTTTGCATAGGTTATACTAACATCTCGCATAACTTATGAAATGTCATGACTCGCTTAGCAATGAGTACTAAGTAAATTAGTCAAGTACTTTGAAAAAATGGAGGTTTTAAGAGAGTGTTTGGTACAAGGACAAAAACAATGTTGTATGATGTAATTTATTTGTTTTTACTTTGTAGGATGATAATATGACTTAAAACAATGTTGTATGCTAACCGGTTTATGCAGGTGGATAGCACAAGTGTGTTATCAAATTTTACCCATTTTCACTTTTATGTGAAAATCGTTAGCCCTTGGTCAAAGTCTATGCTCCACTATGTTTGTATATGTGTTATCGACTTTTCCTAACTAGAAGTAATTAATGTCACATGTTTTAAGCAAAATTTGTGTTTGAAAACTCCCGAAACCTAAAATTGGGTCTCGTGAACTTTTACGGTATCCACGGATCGACGGCACCAAAATGTTGGTACCGTCATTATGCATTTTGCACCGCCATACCCAGCGAGGCGGACCAAAGCGGCACCAATTTAAGGGTTCCGCTGTGTAAAGAAATGGTGCCGTGAATCCTACTGTAAGTTATTGAATTTTACTAAATCCCGCAATCTAATTTTTACCAAACTTCGTTTCTAGGATAGTTGTTGATGCATATCTTTCAAATCTTCAATGGATTAGCTTAGGATGTTTGACATGATTTTAGACACTTCCATCTCATTAGAAACTACCATCTTTGTATGGATTAAGATCAAATCCATGAATCCTTAGTTCCATAAATTGACACATTCAAGATGATCATTTTCACACCTTCACTGTTACTTTTCCTCAAGCTTAGCATTTCTTAAATCAAAGTCAAAATGACTAAATCCTTAACCTCAAATAAGCCACTTAAGAAAACCACTAGGATTAGCATTCGATCTTGTTGCTTCATTAACTTGAGCTCTTCATCCTCATACTCATTACCTCTCAACATCTCATCACCCATTCAAGATGTGAACTTTCTAAACTTGAGTACTCCAAAATCACCCACCATCATCCAAAACAACTTCACTACCAAAGTCTCCAAAGCTTGTACCTATCAAACTTTGTGCAACACCACCAACATCTCCTCACCCGTTTGCGGATGACTTAGATGACTTACCGAGACTAATAAACCTGGACTCATTATTTTCAAAGATATCATACACAAGTCTAACATATGACTATAGATATTGTTTTGTATCTACATGTATTGCC
Organism: Chrysanthemum lavandulifolium; assembly: GCA_022545495.1. NCBI lineage: Eukaryota > Viridiplantae > Streptophyta > Magnoliopsida > Asterales > Asteraceae > Chrysanthemum > Chrysanthemum lavandulifolium. The sequence goes on from CM040246.1 coordinate 94,441,526, forward strand.
TCACCTGGTTAACATGAAAATAATGTGTCATCCTTCAAGACGATAAGTATTTACATCGAGTCATAACTCACACATATGTTAAATACATATTATCAAGTCTTGTTATCCTTGAGTTCAATCTAAGCTTTATAATCTCAACAAATTAGGATTGACAACTTAAGTATTTCATCCGAAATATTCAAGTATATGCGACTTATGATTGTAGTCATTAAAAGTCATATCCGAAAAATCAACACCCAAGTATTTTAACAACACATGTTGAAACACTTATCCAAAACAAACAACCCACGGTGCCACTTATCCTTCTTTGACACCTACTATCCCTCTTCCATCTTTTGGCACCATTAATCATATTGCTCATAAACTTCCAAGAGTATACTTTAAATCAAACGTGCCCTTTCAAGGTGAACCTATATCTCAGCCCCTAAGCTTCATAAACATAACCAAAACTTCAAGCACTTCACCCACTAGTTGTAGCAACCAATGAACCATAAGAATTAGTATCCGTATTTTTTGTGTTCAACATCTATGGACAAATATTCAACCTAAGTACTCCTATAGCACAACAAACCCCTACATCACCACATCCTTATTTAGACACACTAGAAGACCTACCACCTAGATTAACCAATCCACCATCCTTGCCATCATTTAAATTCGTTGAGTGTATTGCTCAAAAAGCCCTTGTGTCCAACACTTGTACTGAATTAAATGCACGTTTGAACAAACTCAACCATCCTTTCCCACATATAAGGACTTAGATAATTCATTATGGCTAGAACCTCAACTATCAAATAAGCATGGTGCTCTTGGTAATTGTTGTCAATTTACACTAGGTATAAGTAGTACTACCTTCACAAATAATCAAAGTATTAGTAATACTTTGTCGTTAAACTTTCTGCATAAATTTCGTTAAACTTCAAATCAACATTTTAACAACATATGTTAAAATGCAATCTCAAAGCCAACATCATACACCCCAAGCAACAATGACTCTTGAGGGTATACATAAGAAACTCGAGTGAATTCCTCTTGTCATCATCTAGTGAATATAATCTTGAGACCAAGTTTATTTAGATGGGACTATCCGATTCAAACACTTTGGCTTCATATCTTCATTTAGGAAAACATGATGTTTTGAAGAACATTATGACTAAGATTCATGCGTTAAGATTTCATTTTGTTAAAAGGATATTGTATATCCTATGCATCACTCTTAGCGACATAAATAGTTGTGTTACAAGAGATTTCATTACACCTCATTGGCTAAATGATCTTGAAACAAACATCTACAAGTTCTGTGAACTAGCATATCCAATTCATCTTGTCATACTTGTTTTCATAAGCATGATAACTTTATCCCATGGGATAATCTCATTTGTTGAAAGATACTATTTGTATCTATTTCCTTTCAAGCGTACATCATAACCTAATCTTGCTCAAACCGAGTGCACATCCAAGGTTAAAACTACACAATTTTAGAGCATACACAAGATCTATTGAAGTTGGTAACCTCATGATAAGGTTTTAAAGGTACCTTTTAAGGGTCATTTAAGCCCTTATTCGATCATACAGATCCGTTATTGCTTAATATCGTTCCTTTTCACTTTTAGGTCTCTTGAAGGCAAAATCTTGGAATGATGCTTATTTGACTGAAAGGCGCGAATATCTGAAGAAAATGGCCAAAGTCGAATCGAGACACTCAAAGTCTTTGAAACATAAAGCGACGGCGTCATCAAGCATATCTGCGACGCCGTCGGGAAGGAATTTTATGCGGGTCGAAGCGAAATTGCATGTTTTCAAGGGACGACGTCAGTTCTAAAGGTAGGCCGTCGTTACTCGGGCGGCCTAGATGCGCCAAGACGGCGTCCGAGTCGAAGGGACGGCGTCACGGTCATAAGGTGACGCCGTCGCAAGGTTTACGTGGCCAAGACGAAACCCTAATGACGGCGACACAACGGCGTCACGAAACATAAGGTGACGCCGCAGATGTAATCTTATATATAGAATCCGAATTTTTCGCTTTTTGGTGTGTAGTCTTTTGGAGTAAAACCTAAAACCGAACCAAGGCTTTCTTGTGCGAGATTTTAGGGTTCTAAACCCTATTATACATCAAGATAAGTATTTACTTCATTAATTTAATTATGTCTTTGATTATTTGTGTGTATGCTTGCATGTTCTCCATGTCCGGCTAATTTATTTGTGTGTTTGCTTAGGGGATATGAAACTTAATTATTGAATATTGATTGGTTGATACTTATCTTAGTTGACTAATGATCTAGAGTGCGCTAGATTATTCGTTGTGTACTTAATGCTTGACTTTTCTTTGTGAACTTTAGAATATAATTATCTAGGTAATTGTAGGATAAAGTATTCAAGGACAACCGTAGAGTAGGCGTCTATAAATCACTAGAGGATTTGTAAACAAGACCCTTTGGTAATTTCAAAGAGTTAGGAAACAAGCACGCCCTATAGCCTTAGAATCACAACGCAACTAGGAATAAGGACGTGACAAATCAACCATCAATAGGAGATAATTAAGGAGTAGTAAAACCTAAGTAAACACATCTTTAAACTATCATACAGTACACATCAATTAGACATAGACTATCACAACCTTAGCTTAGATAATTAGATAATAGTAGAGTAATCGGTAGCAATACCAACCCCAAATCCAATACCGAGATTCGTACCTTTTCCATTTCTACAAAAATATAAAATACAAAAATAATCTTCCTCAACCTCAACCTTAGCGTAGTAACTTCTCACTAGCATTCCTATTCCCTAGAGAACGATATCAATACCCGTGGCTTACCCTAATTACTACACTACAACGATTAGGTTCATCGCCTGGGGTGTTATAAAACTTGCTCGAGAAAAGGAAGTTTCCTTGACCCGAACGACGCGTGTGTAGCGTTATCAAGTTTTGGCGCCGTTGTCGGGAATAGAATAGCTAGTTAGTAGTCCACCTCGTTTAGGTTTCTTTGTGATTCCTATCAAGTAAATTTTCTCATTTTTAGCTTTCTCTTAGTCTATCCCCTTCTTCGTGACCTTTGTTCGTAACACCCATCACTTTTCACCATGGAAGGTGACAACCAACCACCACTCATCAACCCACCACCAAGCGACCCGCCAAGAGCCCGTACTCTTGGTGAGTACTCGAGACCAAACCACCTAGGTTATAGGAACACCATTGAGCTTCCGACCAAGCCCAAACTACGGCCCTGCGATCCGACACCATCCGGTTGGTGCAAAGCGGATGTGCATTCCATGGACTTCGTTCAGAAGATCCAAATCGACATCTGAGGATTTCTCAAATTGTCGATTCCATCGACCTTGATGCTACTACTCGGGAGACCACGCTTGCGTCTCTTCCAATTCTCTCTCGGGACCAAGCTAGTAATTGGCTTGGCGACTTCCCGCCGGCTCCATCTCAAGTTGGGATGATCTTACTTCTCGCTTCCTTGCTCAATTTTTCCCACGGGAGAACCACTAAGCTTAGGAATGACATCTTGATGTTCCAACAACGTCAGGTGAATCTCTCTGAAGCATGGACCCGATTCAGGACTTACTTCATAAAGTCCTCATCACGGCATTGATCTTTGGCTCCAAGTCCAAATCTTTTATGATCATGTCAACTTTCCCACTAGCGATCCATTGACCAAGCGGCGGTGGAAAACTTAGTGATCTCACTGCGGAAGAATCATGGGAAATAATAGAGGACCTTGCCTCTATGACAACGAAAGTTGGGATGACCCCGTGAACTTCCCAAAACCGTCAAGGCAATCTCCTTGCCTCCTCCCGACCGTAGGATGATCGAACTTGAAGATCAAGTCAAATTCCTCATGAGTTCCTACGAGAATCCTAAGTCCTCGCGCCATATAAACAAAGTTTCCTCTTCGTGCGAGCCGTTTTGTGATCCTCATAACACGCGCAAGACTAGCACCCTATCCCGAACATGCTTCCGTTGAATCGCGTCCTCGCGTAATAATGGAGCGGGAGGAAGATTCCACAACGCCTTGGACCTAGGAATTTCAATGAAACCCGGAGGCATGGAAAACAAGCCCGACTTTTCTTGGGGACAAACCAAAGAATTCACCTCAATGATTTCGTGGCCCCACCTAACGGTCCTAACCAGCAGTATTGAAGGGATGTTGCAAAACATAGTTGCGTCCCAAGAAACCCAAATGGCTAAGCTCTCGGACCACTTTAACCATCAACAAGCCGAGATGGATAGGAAGATAGACAACCTGTTGAAAGCCATAAATAGTGATAGGAAGGTTAGTGCTATCTCGACTCCCGAGCCTCCAGGTGTAGAAATTAAGGATCCAAGCAAGCTTATTAAGCACGTCCAATTCGTCAATGCCATCGCCTTAGAACCGGATGAAACAGATGACGAAGAAGACCAAACATTTGTTGAAGATGAAACACCCGAGGAAGAAGATGAAGTAGACAATGACTATTTCAACAAATTTCCTACGGAAGAGGAATTATCCGCCACCCTCACTTGGTGCGTGACCTCCGTCACATGTATGTTAGGAAAAGCCCTAGAATCAAGTTTAGGAACCCTTGGAATCTTAACATACCATGTTGCATAGGACACCTTTTGTGGCAAAGGCTTACATTGATCGTAAATCCCAATTAACATAATGACTAGCACCTATTACAATTGGATAATGAAGAAGCCTATCCCAACTAGGCAAGACCTCGATAATCCTAGTGATAAGTGTAATTTTCTTGGTAGAGTTAAGGGATTGCCCGTCATGTAGGTAGTTTCACATTCCTACGGACTTCATAATTGTGGAAGATATTAGCACGGCCATAGACCCTAGCTTGTCCCACGTTATTCTAGGAAAACCTTCGTAGAAAGCACCGGATGACCTATGACCCATCATTAGGAGTAGTGCGATTCAAGGATGAGACCGACGACGTAGCCTACCAAATGCCGTTTAAGATTGAGAAGTTTTCATCACTCTCCAATGATGAAAAGGAACTTAAACTGTCGGTCTATTACGGAATGATGAGGATAGGGAAAAGGAGTAGATTATGTTATGGCTAAGCTTTTCGGGTTCTATAAAGATTGTTTGAATTTAGGACCGAAATATAGGACCGAGTGGGAGAGGGTGAACTCTTAGAAAGGAGTATCATGGGACACTTCTACAACATGGAACCCCGATAGAGACCGTCAAGAGGCGGTGATGCAAAAGCGTAGGAGTAGGACTACGAGTCTAGCTACAAGACTCTTAAATAAAGAAAAGCGCTTAGTGGAGGCAACCCATGCTTAATTGTTTGCTTGTTAGTGTCATATATCTTTTATTAATTGTTTGTCCTCATGTTTGAATTTGTAAAATGCTTTATTTTGTTTTTAACCTCGTCTTAATTACATATAAAGGTATTTTACATAAAGGATAAGTGTAGGGAGGATTACACACGTTTTCATAAGAAACGTAAACATGAGAATAACAATTAACTAAAAGATATATATGTTTATTTGTTCGAGTCAAATGCTTGTATCGAGTCATAATGGATGTTTTTGCGTAAGTTTTCCAGATTCTAAAGATGCAAATTTTCCGAATTTTTCCAAAATCGCGAGACCGGTTTTTGTCAGATAACCGACGCGCCGAGATTGCAACCGACGGTCGAGAAGGAATAAAACATCGACTTAATTTTCTCGTTTTCGAGCTACTTGTAAAATTTTGAATTTTCGGATCTTAACTTTCAAAACAAATTCGTAAACATCCATTCCACAAGCATTATATCCTAGTTTAAATCGAGTCTTATGTATATTATTACCATGATTTCTTGAAGGTTTCGTTTGTTTTCTTCTAGTGTGCGAGTTTAGTTTGTCAAGAAGAAGTTACACAAGTTTGGAAGGAGCCTTTCACGCAAAAACTCTTCTTGGAAAAGATTTAACCACCACTTTTACGGATCCTACCGAGCTAATCGGGGGTATTAGTTTCTTTTCGTTTTAATTACCTTCTATTATCATAACTTTGATACTTCGGGAACATTGGGACAATGTTCGGTTTAAGTGTAGGAGGAAAATAAAGCGGAACTTTGAAACTATGCTTATCCTTGACTATTTGCTTTGTCCAGTGTATTTGTGTAATAAACCATGAGAAAATGTAGGTTAGGGTAATTTTAGCCAAATTTAAAATTTTTTCATGACGTATAAGTGGGCCATTAGTCTTAACAAAAGCGTCTCATGGATAGGAAGTTGCATGACTAGCACAAAACCCTTTACCACCTAAATTCCACCCAAAATGTGAGGATCGCCACTTAGATTAGTAGAATTAAAGCATTCATCTTTAATGCTTAGAGTGTGAACCGGTAGTATATTAGATTCTAGAACTTGTTTTGTGATGCATTCCGAGATCGCTAGTGAGACTACACTTGTGTAGTTAGGAATAACTAAATGATAAGAGGCATTAGGATAAACCCTTGTTTGATACCCGTAATATAATTACTTCTTCCATATCGGTTGAGTAATTCCCCCACACCCTTTCATACATGTACTCATCTTTAGTACACGATACCCTAGTTAACCCTCGAGCCTATCCTTTTCGCGGTTCTCGTGATGTTTCGGTTTTCGGGATATCAATGAAGAGCATTGTTTACACCCCACCCCTAATATACACCCAAATCGCCTTAGCCTACCTTTATTGCACTCACTTTTAGTGCAATTTATGTTATCACCCAAACCCTTAGTTCAATTATCCGGTTGCTTGCATGAGTTGCTAAGTCGAGTCATATCTTTTGTATACGCTTTTGGGATGATTGGGATTCATGGGAAAAGTTAAAGTTTATGAAATATAGGGAAGAGAACGTTAAACTCAAATTCCCTTTGTTTGCATAATAATGTACTCAAGTGTTTTGATCTTTTCAATTCGGGTCAAATTAGTGTTAGAGTAATAAAACTCAAGTGTAGGGATGTGTCTATAAATCCCTATCATTTTGATGTACCGTAGAGGATGGTAGAGTAAAGTGTATGCAAAAAAAAAAAAAAAAAAAAAAAAAAAAAAAAAAATTCGAAAAATATATATAAAAAAAAAAAAAAAAAAAAAAAAAAAAAACCATACGGGCTACCATCCTACATCTATCTTTTAAATTATGTTTGTTTATTTTCGTTGCCTAGAGTTTTAGAGTGTCGAGTCTTGGCTTAGCAACGCCATTCTTCGTATACTTGCAACTTAGAGATTTTTGACTATCCACCACTAAATAGCCTATCCCACCAAACCCTTCATTTCCCTACCGTAAGCCTAACATTACAACCCTTTAAAGACCTCTTTGATAGTCTTTCCTAGGTGCTTCGCCAAGCGACGGAGGTTTGATCTATTCTCGCCTATGGTAATCTATGTACTAGGACCGGTTAATGAGTGTTTATCTTCCATTTCCGATTTGTTATATTTCATATATACACCCGAGAGAGATCTTGTTGCTTCATTAACTTGAGCTCTTCATCCTCATACTCATTACCTCTCAACATCTCATCACCCATTCAAGATGTGAACTTTCTAAACTTGAGTACTCCAAAATCACCCACCATCATCCAAAACAACTTCACTACCAAAGTCTCCAAAGCTTGTACCTATCAAACTTTGTGCAACACCACCAACATCTCCTCACCCGTTTGCGGATGACTTAGATGACTTACCAAGACTAATAAACCTGGACTCATTATTTTCAAAGATATCATACACAAGTCTAACATATGACTATAGATATTGTTTTGTATCTACATGTATTGCCTCACCTGGTTAACATGAAAATAATGTGTCATCCTTCAAGACGATAAGTATTTACATCGAGTCATAACTCACACATATGTTAAATACATATTATCAAGTCTTGTTATCCTTGAGTTCAATCTAAGCTTTATAATCTCAACAAATTAGGATTGACAACTTAAGTATTTCATCCGAAATATTCAAGTATATCGACTTATGATTGTAGTCATTAAAAGTCATATCCGAAAATCAACACCCAAGTATTTTAACAACACATGTTGAAACACTTATCCAAAACAAACAACCCACGGTGCCACTTATCCTTCTTTGACACCTACTATCCTCTTCCATCTTTTGGCACCATTAATCATATTGCTCATAAACTTCCAAGTATACTTTAAATCAAGCGTGCCTTTCAAGGTGAACCTATATCTCACCCCTAAGCTTCATAAACATAACCAAAACTTCAAGCACTTCACCCACTAGTTGTAGCAACCAATGAACCATAAGAATTAGTATCCGTATTTTTGTGTTCAACATCTATGGACAAATATTCAACCTAAGTACTCCATAGCACAACAAACCCCTACATCACCACATCCTTATTTAGACACACTAGAAGACCTACCACCTAGATCAACCAATCCACCATCCTTGCCATCATTTGAATTAGTTGAGTGTATTGCTCAAAAGCCCTTGTGTCCAACACTTGTCTTGAATCAAATGCACGTTTGAACAAACTCAACCATCCTTTCCCACATATAAGGACTTAGATAATTCATTATGGCTAGAACCTCAACTATCAAATAAGCATGGTGCTCTTGGTAATTGTTGTCAATTTCCACTAGGTATAAGTAGTACTACCTTCACAAATAATCAAAGTATTAGTAATACTTTGTCGTTAAACTTCTGCATAAATTTCGTTAAACTTCAAATCAACATTTTAACAACATATGCAATCTCAAAGCCAACATCATACACCCCAAGCAACAATGACTCTTGAGGAGTATACATAAGAAACTCGAGTGAATTCCTCTTGTCATCATCTAGTGAATATAATCTTGAGACCAAGTTTATTTAGATGGGACTATCCGATTCAAACACTTTGGCTTCATATCTTCATTTAGGAAAACATGATGTTTTGAAGAACATTATGACTAAGATTCATGCGTTAAGATTTCATTTTGTTAAAAGGATATTGTATATCCTATGCATCACTCTTGCGACATAAATAGTTGTGTTACAAGAGATTTCATTACACCTCATTGGCTAAATGATCTTGAAACAAACATCTACAAGTTACGTGAACTAGCATATCCAATTCATCTTGTCATACTTGTTTTCATAAGCATGATAACTTTATCCATGGGATAATCTCATTTGTTGAAAGATACTATTTGTATCTATTTCCTTTCAAGCGTACATCATAACCTAATCTTGCTCAAACCGAGTGCACATCCAAGGTTAAAACTACACAATTTTAGAGCATACACAAGATCTATTGAAGTTGGTAACCTCATGATAAGGTTTTAAAAGGTACCTTTTTAAGGGGTCATTTAAGCCCTTATTCGATCACTTCTGTATCCGTTATTGCTTAATATCGTTCCTTTTCACTTTTAGGTCTCTTGAAGGCAAAATCTGGAATGATGCTTATTTGGACGAAAAGGCGAATATACTGAAGAAAATGGCCAAAGTCGAATCGAGACACTCAAAGTCTTTGAAACATAAGGCGACAGCGTCATCAGATATCTGCGACGCCGTCGGGAAGGAATTTTATGACGGGTCGAGCGAAATTGCATGTTTTCAAGGGGCGACATCGGGTTCTAAAGGAGTAGGCCGTCGTTACTCGAACGGCCTAGATGCGACCAAGGCGGCGTCGAGTCAAGGGACGGCGTCACGGTCATAAGGTGACGCCGTCGCAAGGTTTACGTGGCCAAGACGAAACCCTAATGACGGCGACACGGCGGCGTCCACGAAACATAAGGTGACGCCGTCGCAGATGTAATCTTATATATAGAATCCGAATTTTTCGGTTTTTGGTGTGTAGTCTTTTGGAGTAAAACCTAAAACCGAACCAAGGCTTTCTTGTGCGGTATTTTAGGGTTCTAAACCCTATTATACATCAAGATAAGTATTTACTTCATTAATTTAATTATGTCTTTGATTATTTGTGTGTATGCTTGCATGTTCTCCATGTCCAAGCTAATTTATTTGTGTGTTTGCTTAGGGGATATGAAACTTAATTATTGAATATTGATTGGTTGATACTTATCTTAGTTGACTAATGATCTAGAGTGCGCTAGATTATTAGTTGTGTACTTAATGCTTGACTTTTCTTTGTGAACTTTAGAATATAATTATCTAGGTAATTGTAGGATAAAGTATTCAAGGACAACCGTAGAGTAGGCGTCTATAAATCACTAGAGGATTTGTAAACAAGACCCTTTGGTAATTTCAAAGAGTTATGGAAACAAGCACGCCCTATAGCCTTAGAATCACAACGCAACTAGGAATAAGGACGTGACAAATCAACCATCAATAGGAGATAATTAAGGAGTAGTAAAACCTAAGTAAACACATCTTTAAACTATCATACAGTACACATCAATTAGACATAGACTATCACAACCTTAGCTTAGATAATTAGATAATAGTAGAGTAATCGGTAGCAATACCAACCCCAAATCCAATACCGAGATTCGTACCTTTTCCATTTCTACAAAATATAAAAATACAAAAATAATCTTCCTCAACCTCAACCTTAGCGTAGTAACTTCTCACTAGCATTCCTATTCCCTGAGAACGATATCAATACCCGTGGCTTACCTAATTACTACACTACAACGATTAGGTTCACTGCCTAGGGTGTTATAAAACTTGCTCGAAGAAAAGGAAGTTTCCTTGACCCCGAACGACGCGTGTAGCGTTATCACCTCACTTAGATTCTTGTTAAATAATGTTCCAAAGAGCGTTCTTGAGAACGTTCTTAGTTTAACATATTCCATTATCTAGTCTTAGATGATCAATTCACATTTAAAGTTCAAGATGTCATCCATTAGATCATACAATTAGCTGTGTAATTTGAACAACTTTCAATTCTAAACACAAGATTAAAACACATTGTTTATCAAACACGCCATTGTTAAAATTCATGTGTATAACATGACATCTTCATCTCCTTAGTTATATTGCATATTAGTTGTGTCACATTAAGCCAAGTATTGGTAAACTATCATCTTTTATACACTTTAATAGGCAAAAGTAGGAGTTCCATCTTTTAACATGAGAATGATTCTTGGAGAATCTATTGCACTAGAAACTCAATTTGACCTAACGGTTGAATTGCTTCCTGGAGAGAAGTTGGGTTTGTGGAATCACCCGTAAAAATGGTCGTGTTTAGCCTTAATTGAGCACCGCTAGTAATAGTCTCATATTCATTCTCCAACTTGAAAAATCTATTTTCCTATACTTGCCTAAAGTAAGTGTTAAAACACTGATAGTTTGCCTCACCTTAGGAATACTAATCAAACAAGTAGTATATATGACTTTTCTTTTAAAACCACTTGCATTGCACTTACATGTGTTGATTACATGTTCTTGTTTGATACGATAAGTTGATTTGACATTATCTTAGTGTTTGATAACTAGTCGAATGTGTAAACCTTAGTACGGTTTTATCTTTATAATGCTTGTATTGTTGTTTCATGCTACTAAACGTTTAAACCTAAACTTTATTTGCATGATACTTACTGAATTATTTTAGCATGATTAACATGTTACTTATGAACTCATAATACGCCATTTTGATACGTGATAATTTTGATATGATATATTTGTGTTTGAAAGCTATTAGTTGGCATTCATTACATCTATGTGTAGTACGATGTAAATGATACATGCTCCAAATTGTTATGTCTTAAACATGACTTGCATGACTCTTTCATCTTGTTTCTTTTGCTTCTTGTCACACTAATTGGTTTGCTATGTGTGCACATATAATATGTCAAAGTGCTTTTGGTATGACTAACTTTTAGAAGCCTTTTTATCTTACAAATTAATCACATAGATTATTGTATATCCAAGTATGCTTAAATGTCTAAGTCTAACAACAAAACAATCTCATAATGAAATGTCTTGAATAAAGTCGTATTCTTGCATATTATGATTGTTTAGATGCTATCTTGTGTGGTGATTTCTTGTCTACTAAGTGCAATGTGTTGTTTTTTTTTCTTATATAATATGTTATCATTTGATTTCCATCATGTTAACATCTTTTGTCACTAACAAATTTGTTTTGTAGGTTGATAACAAATTATTTGTTATCTCACTTGGTTCTAACTTTTATATGCTCATTTTGCATAATCCCTTTTATTGCTACGTAGATTAGTACTATGCTTTATGGGACCCCACACTTGCATATAGTTTAAAAGCATATAGAATTAAGTTCTAGAGGGTTGGCTTTGCATTTTGTCTTTCAACCGACCTCTTTCCAAATCTCATTTTTGCTTCTCGCTTTCCAAAATAACCTCCATCATTATTTAGTTATAACAATACTCTAATCCTCTTCACTTCCTATTAGAAACCACATGCCTCATCATACGATCATCTCGATTAATCAAGAAGAGGTACGTGACTTTAAGGATGAAGTTCATTGTATGCTAACCATCATCCAAGAAACATCACTAAGCTCACCTCTTTCGTTAACACCAAATAACCTCCCAAACACTTTGTTGTCATTCCTTATTTGATACATTACACATTATGTTGGATGTCCACCAATTAAGGGGAGAAATTCATTCACATAATTGTATTTTGTCAAATTTATGTCTCTTAGACTCTACAATACCAACACATAGGTAAACACCACTTAGCTAAAACCATTTCATGAAACCACAACTAGTTCAACCTTTTTCGCACCAATACCTCATCAAGTGAAAACGCATCATGTGTTTTTACAAACGTCTTCATCTCCACATATAGGATTTTCCTTAAACTAGCACCTTACAACTTCACTATCTAGAACACCATCATAGGATCTTATCCTTTTTCGCTTATCATGCATGTCCTTGTCGGTTAAACGATATATTAATCAAAACGACTATCTCCAACACGTTGGTCCATCCAACTCTCACTCATATGATGTCATTCTCATCCTCATATAGGTACTCATTATTAGTATTTTCCATATTGTCTTCACTTCTTTTCAAAAGTGATAATCATCCATGTCTCATCAAAACCATGCTAATACTACCTTTCCCATTGTCACCTAGAATAGGTCATTTTATAATTCGTGTCAATCAATGAGCAATTTATCTTCATCACTTTATATCTTTTGGTATCTTTATTATAATATTCTTAGATAGAACGCATTATTGATTACTCTTGGGTTGAAGCATATGAGAACTTGCTCAAAACAATAGATTGTTAGCATTAATAAATCATTCAAATCATAACCCTTATGCATCATTGAAATGCAATGTCCATTCACATTTTTTTCTTCTTAGCTTTGGTCACTTGACATGACGAAAGGATTGAATGAGTCCATATTTTATATTTGCTATACATACGAGTTTATAACTCCTTAATAGCTTTCTACCTAATCACCACCACCTTCCATCACCACTTTCACTAATCATCACCACTATGGATTAGCGAAAACTTGCTTTTGTAAATCTCGAGTCATCTACCATCACCACATGAATCCTACTAGTAACCGACACCAACACTAGCACCACTAGTGGCACACCCGTGAAAGACTACATATCTTCTTTCGGGAACTATTTTGTAGGATTTTATCATATTATATTCTCATTTTTCTTATAATTGTAATTAGGAGACTACACTTCATGAGATCTTTGATTATATCATTTATCACATATATACATCTTATTTTTTTGTCAAAAAGATAAAATATATTGCACTAATGTTTTTCATTGTAGGTTCATCATCATATACACTATATTGTATATAACTTACTCATCTAAGGATGAAGTTTGCATCAATTATTTTTCTTATTTTAGGTGCTTCTTGACATCCTCGAGCAAGGAGGAATATCCTTTAAGCACTCATATAGCATCGTCTATACACTTGGTTGTATATGGCATATTTGTCTAAAGATAAAGCTTCTATTATACTAATATCTATTTTGAAGGTTCATCTTGGCCCCTAGAGCAAGGGAGCTCCGTCAAGAATTTCTTGAATGCATCTTATACACACTTTGTTGTATAACACTTACTCGTCAATGACGAATATAGTTTTGCACTAATATTTGTTTTGTAGGTTTTTAATCATACCCTGACGCCTCAAACAAGGGGGAGCAACCGTCAAGGGGGAGCATGCACGCATTTAGCATCATTCTCACTTTTCAACAACCATTTGTGCTTCGATAAAAAGTGGAGAACATAGGCTAACATTGCTATGCAGTTTTCTTTTTCATATATTTCTCATAATTTTTGTTGCATAAAACTAACCTTGATGTAGGTTAAGCCTTTTTATTTGATCCATGGATCCGCTACCAAACAAGGGACGGATTGTAGTCGACGATTTAACTTCACTAGGGATGATGCAAGCTCGCCTTTTTGGGGAGAAATTAAGTTAAACTCAAGACACGCCCTTTTTGTTTCGACAAAGGGGAGAAGAGTGTAAACGGAGAAGGTAATGTAAAGGTAGTAAGGATACAAGTAACTTTTACATTTTACTTTCTATTACGTTTACATATATTTGTCATCATCAAAAGGGGAGATTGTTAGTGCAAATATTACGATATTTAATCTATACTGCCTCGTTTGTTTTGATTGATGACAAACATGTAACTTGTAATACATAATGTAAAATGTACAAGTTACTTGTAATCACACGTTGTCTCAACATACATTCAACACCTCTCGATGTCTCAAGTCCTCGTATGTTACAACACAGTTCGTACATGTTTGTTATGTTGCATTATGATCAAACCCATTAACAAATCATTTAGAATGTTTAAAATACGTTGAGAGTCACTAAGTATTTTAATAGGTTAACCATTCTATTTCGAACCTCATTTACATTTTGCATTCACAAGTATTTCATACAAATACTAAAGTTTACTTACACTTGACAAAATATATTTTGTTTTGACAAGCACTCTTTTACAAAAGGTAACTAGACATTTTATTAACTAGTTACATAATACATTTTACAAGTTTACCTTGATAAACTTTTAATCTAAAATGGAAATACATGTTACATCATGTCATGCATCATCTTTGAAATCCTTGGAAGATCACTTGAATATTTTGGTTAGATTGATACTCAATAAATCAAATGTGATCTTAGTAAGATTTGGTAATATCTTGCAAAGATTTGAAGAAAGATTTTTAGATTTTATGTCGGTACCCACGGTACCAAATTGTATAAAGGACGGAACCCTTTTAAGGGTCCGTGGTCCGTGGATCGCCTCACGTCCACTTTTGGCTATAAATAGAAGCCCATTGTTTTCCCATTCCTTCACCACTTCAAAGCACATCTTCTCCACCTTATTGCATACATTTAGATCAATCATTAAAATGTAGTAACACACATTAAACACCCTAATGATCATGATCATAATGCTTCTAACATTCATCTTTGTTGTAAGCATACTCTTTGATCAACCAAGGAAATCTTGGAGATCTAGCCATCCTCACTCACCACAAGTTGAAGATCTATCACAAGTTTAGGGAACTTGTGATCTTCATCATGAAGGCTTCTATCAATGGAAGTTCATTTAGAAGTAGTTATTCATATCCATTAGACATTTGTGTCATGGATCATTAGTGTAAACATCATTGCATCATAACAACACTTTCACCAAACTAGATTAGATGGTTTATGTGTTTGTGCCATAAAACACAAGGTTTATTATGTTGGGCCATAAAACATATTGGGAGTGGTTGTACCCTTGTAAAAGAACTCGACATCTAGCTTAGTGTCGGAAATATTGTATAAGCGACGTTAGGTTGGTTCTACCTCGAACTAGAACCCGTATTTAGCTTTGTACGGAAAAAGTGTAAGCGGCGATTGTAAGGTTTTCTCCACGAGAAGGGAGCTTGTTGATTTAGTGAAGTAACTCTCGAGTTGGGTACTCGGGGAGTGGAGTAGGCGGAAAGGAGATCCGTGACCAAACCACTATAAATCCTCGTGTTCGGTTTGCACTTTCCTTTCTTTATCTCTTTACTTTTATACTTGCACTATACTATTGTTTGTGATGTGGTTTGATGCTCATGATTGTGTGACAACTTGGTTTACCATGCTTTATATTAGTCACAAACAATAATTGGTACTTTCATATTATAACAAACTTCATAAGCGATTTGATACTAAAGATCTAAAGTTTTTAAATGGTAACGTATTCACCCCCCTCTACGTTTCCACATACTTGTTATTATACATATTGTACAAACTAATAAAACACAAAAATCTTCATGCATTTTATATGTAAACAAGTTCATGGTGCATATGGTTTTAAAAAACGGACCGGGCCAACGAGGTTCAACCAGGAACCGGAGTTACCACCGGTTCGGCTAGCCCATAAAAGTCGTTCGAAAACGATATTGTTAAATCAATAGAGTTTAAAAATGCATACTAAAATACAATGTTCAAAAAATATTATTAAATCGCAAGAGTGCCTCGAAAATCAACATTTGCGCCTTTTGAAATTTTTTTTAATAAATTACCGTAAAAACTAAAAACTTTGTTTTATAAAAATCGGACATTTTTTCAAAGCAAAGGATGCAAAGTCCTAATTATATGATTATACACATTTACACTTATCTATACTATATTATAAATCATTTGAGACATTCCTAAAAAATAATGCTTAAAAAGTTAAGATTCAACACTTGCTAATAATGGCAAATTTAAATAAGTACATCTATAATAACATTTTTTGAAACACTTTAAAGCTCTTTTTTTAGACATGATTTAAAAAATAATAATAATAAAAGTACAAAGTAATTTACCATAAGAAAAAAAACGTCCATAACAATAAATACCTAATAAAAAAAAATTTAAACAGCCCTAATATAAAAAATACTTGTTATTATACATATTGTAAAAACTAATAAAACACAAAAATCTTCATGCAATTTATATGTAAACATGTTCATGGTGCATATGGTTTTAAAAAACGGACCGGGCCAACGGGTTCAACCGGGAACCGGAGTCACCACCGGTTCGGCTAGCCCATAAAAGTCGTTCGAAAACGATATTGTTAAATCAATAGAGTTTAAAAAAGCATACTAAAATACAATGTTCAAAAAATATTATTAAATCGCAAGAGTGCCTCGAGAATCAACATATGCGCCTTTTGAATTTGTTTTTAATAAATTACCGTAAAAACTAAAAACTTTGTTTATAAAAATCGGATATTTTTTCAAAGCAAAATATGCAAAGGTGCAAAGTCCTAATTATATGATTATACACATTTACATATATCTATACTATATTATAAACCATTTGGGACATTCCTAAAAAGTAAGGCTTAAAAAATTAAGATTCAACACTTGCTAATAATGACAAATTTTAAAAAATACATCTATAATAGCATTTGTTGCAACACTTTAAAGCACTTTTTTAGACATGTTTTAAAAAAATAATAATAAAAAAAGTACAAAGTAATTTAATATAAGAAAAAAAACATCCATAACAATAAATACCTAATAAATGTTATTTTTAAATCACACTTAATATGAAAAATACTTGTTATTATACATATTGTACAAACTAATAAAACACAAAAATCTTCATGCAATTTATATGTAAACAAGTTCATGGTGCATATGGTTTTAAAAAACGGAACGGGCCAGCGGGTTCAACCGGGAACCGGAGTCACCACCGGTTCGGCTAGCCCATAAAAGTCGTCCGAAAACGATATTGTTAAATCAATAGAGTTTAAAAATGCATACTAAAATACAATGTTCAAAAATATTATTAAATCGCAAGAGTGCCTCGAAAATCAACATATCGCCATTTGAATTTTTTTAATAAATTACCGTAAAACTAAAAACTTTGTTTTATAAAATCGGACATTTTTCAAAGCAAAGGATGCAAAGGTGCAAAGTCCTAATTATATGATTATACACATTTACACATATCTATACTATATTATAAAACATTTGGGACATTACTAAAATGAATGCTTAAAAATTAACATTCAACATTTGGTAATAATGGCAAATTTTAATAAGTACATCTATAATAGCATTAGTTGCAACACTTTAAATCACTTTTTAGACATGTTTTAAAAATAATAATAAAAAAGTACAAAGTAATTTAATATAAGAAAAAACATCTATAACAATAAATACCTAATAAATGCTATTTTTAAAACACACTTTATATGTAAACAAGTTCATGGTGCATATGGTTTTAAAAACGGAACGGGCCAATGAGTTCAACCGGAACCGAGTCACCACCGTTCGCTAGCCCATAAAAGTCGTCCGAAACGATATTGTTAAATCAATAGAGTTTAAAATGCATACTAAAATACAATGTTCAAAAATATTATTAAATCGCAAGAGTGCCTCAAAATCAACATATGCGCATTTGAATTTTTTTAATAAATTACCGTAAAACTAAAAACTTTGTTTTATAAAATCGGACATTTTTCAAAGCAAAGGATGCAAAGAAGCAAAGTCCTAATTATATGATTATACACATTTACACATATCTATACTATATTATAAAACATTTGGGACATTACTAAAAATGAATGCTTAAAAAATTAACATTCAACATTTGGTAATAATGGCAAATTTTAATAAGTACATCTATAATAGCATTAGTTGCAACACTTTAAATCACTTTTTTAGACATGTTTTTAAAAAAATAATAAAAAAAGTACAAAGTAATTTAATATAAGAAAAAAAACGTCTATAACAATAAATACCTAATAAATGCTATTTTTAAAACACCGTCACACCCCAAATTACCTGCTTTGCAATGATTGAATTCTCGGGATTGATCATTCATAGCATCACAATCACAGTTATATTGAACGACCTAAAGTGTCGCTTTGGAAAACACATCGCTTGATTTAATAAAACATTCGAGTTTACAAAGTATAGGTCCCAAATGAAAGTTACTATATACGTAAATAAATTTGATACAAGTCAAACGATGTTTTTGAAGTATATAATCCCATGTGAGACGCGCGTCACCGCGACTCTATGATATGTCCACATGCATGCCGTGAAGTGAAACCATAGTTACCGAAATACATTGCTAAAAGTGTCAACACAAAGGTTGAGTGAGTTCATAGAGTTTGCGTTGAAATGTAAAGCCTTTCAAAATCGTTATGCAAAGAAAGGCATTGTAAATCCACTCGCCCAAGTTCCGCCTATACAAACTTGCAACCTGTGTTCACAACCCATCGCCAAAATATGTATGGTTTATGTTCAAGCACATGATGTCAAATGAATTCAAAATAGTACCTAACTCGACGTAGAACAACAACACATAATCAATAGCACATGACTTAATATATCGTAGTCAATCGATTTAGAACATTATACGACGAGAACTATAGCACATAATCAATAGCACCGACTCAATGTATCGTAGAGTCAACCGACATAGTACTTTATACGATGAGAACTATAACACCTAATCGTGAACAATTGATATAATACAACATTCGAATTTGAAACGATGGTGATCATGATAGAAGTTATCCATAAAAATCTAATGTACTTATGAAAAAATAGTTAAGCATGTATCTCCCCAAAATAGTTCAAAACATACAAAAGTAGGGGCTATGAAAACTCACTTGGACAATGATGCGATGGCAAAGTGAGTACAATCAAATGTAGCGTGAATCACTAAACTTGACCTATTATGAATGATATGATACATAAGTTATGATGTAATGTTATGCATGCAATTCGGATGATATTTATACCACTTGTGAATTTTTGAAGATAATGTTTATCGTCGAAATATATGTTTACAACATATCGTCATTTTATAAAATACTTTACAAGTATTTACGTTGAAACAACCTCCTACGATAGTCGCTTAGTGATTTATTGTGAAATTATAACTTTCGTCAGAAAATAATGTCATTTGAAAATTTCATGAAAGTGACTAAAACGGCCTCAAAAGCTAGTCGTAAAGTAGTGCACGCCGAGCGCTAGGAAACAAACTCAATGGTTTTGGGAAGCTTGTATCATTATCTCAAAGTTTTAGTACATGAGTTTTCATCCTAGAGGTCTCGAATATAAAGAAAATAGAGGTTAAGTATGGTACTTATGTCCCAAAATATAGTTTAAGGATGTTTTTCAAAGTTTAAGCGACCGTAATTAATTCATTACAACTCCGCTAAACAAACAGTCGGACATTTGGAAAATATACTTGCGAACTTACTTTTACTAGAAGACATCACTTATAAAAAGTTCTAAATCAATGTTAAAACAACCTTCAACTTGGTCTCTTTGTTTAGCCGTAAAACTTGCCTATTAGAAATAATTTAGTTTTTCTTATATAATAAAGTTACTGTAACTTTTGTAAACGTGTATAATTTAATCGTTACAAACTGCTTTCTATGTTTTAAAGGTCCTTAGCTTTGTATCAAAGTATACTAACATATTTTTGACAAGTCGACATAATTTACAACGCCAAGCTTCATTTTGACTCGCATAAAATAAACAATGTTTGTGAAATTTCCGTGAATTTATAGTTTTCGCCAACTTGAAAAATTCATAACTTCTTCGTTATAACTCCGCTTTAATCCGCTCAAGCGCCACGGTTTCGCTTTTAAAGTATATTTTCTAAATATCTAGGCCAAAATTTTTACCCACTCGTCGGATTTTCCGATTTTGAAAATAAGACTGCACTTTTGCAAACTTGTCAAAATGAGTTTTTCGCGCCAACCCTATTCTAACCCATTCAAAACAACTCCGAAGCTATTCTAATCCTACCGTACACCTTCTTAGGGTGTCATGGGTTCTAGACATCACCAAAAATAATATATAACAAGGAGTAATTATAGGATGACTTATATATACATAACTCTTAAAAATCAATGTAAAAGTGGTACAAACATCATAGAACTTGCATGTTTTCTCAATAATGATAAAATGAATATGAAAATAAATATGAGATATGGTGATGAAAATAAAAAGCTTACAAGTAACTTGATGAGGTTAATAGAACAAAGGGTTTTTCCTAATCACCCAAGGTTTATATTGCAAAACCTTAACAAGAGTGATACTAGTGTATGCAAAACTTGATTAGAGAAAAATTATTTGATCTCCTTCTTGGTTCTTATGGTTGCCGGTTTTGAGAGAGAAGAGAGGGAACAAATGGGTCTTGATCTTTTTCTTGTGAAATAATGAAGTGTATTTGGTTAATGAGTAATATACATTAAACACTTTAGAAGATATTTTGGCAACCATCATGACTCACCCTCCCTTTGTCGACAAGGAGGTGTAGTCATCTCTTATATGTATTTTTTTTAAAGGTTTTATGTGTAATTAGATGTAAATTAATTGAAGACATGTGGTAAATTGTGTACCCATTTGAATATTTAAGGTAGCGTTAGATAAAAATAAATTTTCACGGGTCAAGATAAAATATATTTAGGTCATAAAAATTATAAAAATACATTTCTTACATGAGTTGAGTGAAATAAATATTTATCGAGTAGTTTTTAAGAAAACCGTCGTAATTATATAAATATAACAATTTATATACGAAATAAATTGAAAACATCGGGTAAATTAATAATATAATTTTTATAGTCTTAAAATGAGTATAAAAATATATTAGAAATATTTTTTTGGAAGTAACGGATCAAATGTTCAAAATAAATGATTACGCGATAGCGTTTATTTAATAGGAAAATAAACGTTTAATGAAAAATGCAAAACCATGCATGAACTAATATGATGACAATGATGTTAATGAAATGTAGACTAAACTTAGTCTATATGAAATGACCTCGATGATATGATCATGAATTCACAACTAAACCATCACGGTTACGTGATTTGATGCTCGAAACCTAGTTCACGATAAATGATAAATAATGAAACATGAGTAATGTTTTGAAATATGACCAAAATACGAAGTTGTCACATTCGCTAATTAAAAAGGAATTCACCCTCGAATTCGCTCGTGTTGGTCTATCGAATTTTGAGTTTATGATGAATAACGAGGAGAAGACATGAAGAGGTGTCATACGGTTATCGGTGACCGAGAGTGTATAAAACATCATAGTAGAGAAATATTGGATGAATATCTTCGATGAGCATCACTTAGACTTTGGAATATGTGAACATTCTCGCTTTCACTAAGATTTATAATAATCGCCCCAACATAACATGACCCTCCGATTAGACATAGTTAGCTAGGCTATGTTTAATTAGGGAACGATAATGTGACGCTCGGTTTAGTTGTTATAACTCTCAATGTTTACATAGATTTAAGTCAGGTCGTTAAAATGGTAATTAAAGTAAAAAGGAATTAAAATTCTCGTAAGTGATAACAAATCGGAAAGAAAATAAAGTACGATAGATGAGAATATTTTACAACGAGTGGTTTATCGAAGTAGTACATCTTAAGTCATAAGATCCGAATGCGATAGAAGACATAAACTTAGTACGACATAGTACATAAGGAAAAATTAAGATCGTTAGTTTCGAACTTCTTCGCCTTCCGTTGTTGAAATCTCGACGAGCTTCACCTCCTTCTAACATGTATGCTTTCCCAAGAGCACCTTCACCTTGTTGACCTTGGTTTTGAGGACATTGATTCCGATAGTGTTCTTGCTCCCCGCATCCATAACATGTAACTATGGCCTTGCTCTTGCAGTCCTTAGCAAGGTGTCCCACTTTGTGACATGCTAAAGCATATACCACATGGACCATTATGATGTAGCGCATTGGTGGCATCGTAAGTTTCAAAGATAAGCTCTTCCCTTTATTGGTGCAAAGAACATAGACCCTCGCGACTTTTGTCTTCTATTCGGCTTGTTGGTGATGGTTAGTGTTACGGTTTTGGTTGTCGTTATTATAACCTCCTGGTCATTTTCCCATTTCCTTTGTTGTTGTTGATTTGGTTATCGTCGTTGTTTTTGTTGTTTTGGTTATTGTTGTAGTTGGTGTGGTTGTTGGTATTGTTGTTACGGTTGATGCGGTAATGTTTCCTCTCCTTACTACTTGGGCCATGAGCTTTGGGATACTCGAATAGATTCTTCAATTGTTCATGGATCGAGGAAATCACATCACCTTGAATAATCTCTGAAGTCCTCCAATGAAAGCCTCCAGAGCTTCTCATTATCCGAAACCATAGATGGGCATAACACGGCCAATTCTTGAAACCTTCGAATGTAAGTATCAATGTCATACCCAATAGTTACCAGCCATAGAATTCGGTTTCTAACTTTTTCACCTCCGTGACGCTGGACAATATTTCTTCGTTAACAACCCTTTGAATTGCTCCCAAGTAAGCTTGAAAGCATTTTCCATTCCCATTGGTCGAGCATACAATTCCACCACGACATCGCCCCATCCAAGAGTGTACTCGTAGCAAACTTAACCTTGCTATCCTCCGGCAAATTACATAACAAAACACGGACTCCATTTTCTCGAACCATCTAACCATGGCAGCTTGCCCTTCAAGACCTTTGAACTTAGTGGGATCTCCACTTTGAAATTTTATACGTACAACTTAACCTGCACCTCACAGATTACCGCAGCAGCAGAAGAAGTCTAGCGGCTTCACTTCCTCGCAATTCTAGTAGCTAGCATTGCGCGCACGGCGGCATTGGCAAGCCCGGCAACAAAGATTAGCCGCAGCCTCAACGGAAGGATGGCGAGTCTAGCGCTTCAAAGAATGGTCGCAACCTCGGCAAGATTGGCAAGTCTAGTGGCTTCTAAGAAGAGTCAATTTCAAGCAGCACCGCCATCGCTGTCTCTTTCAATCCTTAATGCATTTGCTATACTATCCTCGATTGGTGCAAAACCGCAAGTTATCTCACGCAAGCTAGCCACTGTGAATGACCAACCGTAAGAAACTCAAAACAACACACACCAATGCAATGAAGATCGAGGAATATAGGGATTCCCGGGTCGTTAAGTCCCACGGAGGATGAATTGGTGTTTAAACAACTTCAGATGATAGAATGATCACTAAGGATAGTGATCGCAAGGTTTGAATGGATAATTACCTAAAGAAAAGATCCAGAATTAAAGCGACTTAAATGCAAATTAAGAAAATTAAAAGTTAAAATATATTAAATAAACGCTATCACTATTTTTACAGATCGATGAACGTTTACTTTATAAAACAAAATAACTTAAATAAACTATTTTAAACTAATACGTAAACCTAAATAAACTTAAAACGTAACCTAAAATGAAAACGAGCGTTACGTGTAAAAATAACGCTGGAGCGCAAGCAAAAACGTAAAATTATTGAAATAAAAGGCCCACGAATGTAAAACTAATTTTATTACGCACTATATGACAAAAGAAAATTTTAGGAAAAAGAATTATATTTTTAGACTTTTATATTTTTATTATGAATTAATTACTAAAAACACTAATTAAATGTTTAAAATACTAAAACAAATGAGAAAAATCAAACTTTTTATAAAATACTTAATACTAATACACTTTTATAAAAAATACAAAACCGAAAAACTAGTAAGAATAAGCTAGAAATAAGCTAATAAGCTCGCTGCTTATTTGGACAAAGTGTATATAAGAGATTAGTTAGTGCAAGAGATGACAACCAAAGACCCAAGGGCGCAATGGTTCCGTGTACACCACTATCACCCTCCAAAGGGGAGGTCTCAGGTTCGAGCCTGCCTACCCCCTTTTTGCAAAAACATTTTATTTTTGGAATTTTATTTTACAAACTTATTAAGCACATTAAAATAAGCATTATTTATAACTATGACTTGTTATGAAAACCAACAATAAGCTCTGAATAAGCTTATTTTTTCTCAACAGTGGACTTTAAAATTGAATAAGCAAAAGATTAAAGCCAAATGGCTTATAAGCTACTTAATAAGCAAAAGGGAAATGGAAATAAGCTAATAAACTATTAATAAGCTAATATTAATAATCGAAAAGCAATATTACTTAAAATTAAGCACCAAATAAGCTTTTAAATAAGCTCAATCACAACTCAGATGCACAGGACACATGTTTAAGGTACTAGATACTTTTAAGCTAGAATTAAGCAATGAAATAAGCTATGAATTAAAAAGAAACACTTGGACTAACAAGGTGACCTATTAAGCTATCCAAAAAGCCAAAGCTCACACTGTGAGTACCACTGTGGAGCTTAAAAGGGGCTTATGAAAAGGGTTTGAAAACCACTGAATGATCAGTGTTTATACAAAATGGGACAACTTAAAAACTTGATGCAGCCCTATCAAATGAACTACAAAGTGAAATATTAAGCTTGTATCTTCAAGAGGGGCAGATTAGCTTTCCAAAAAACTAAAGTTCACAAACTTTGGGTAACTATAGAGCTTTTATGAGCTTGTAAAATGACTTCTAAAACTGTACATAGTGGCACCATTTCGCATAAGGTATCTAATAAAACTGAAATTGTCGCTTAAAAGATAAATAAAGATGACTAATATTTTTATGATTAAGTTGAGCAACTGAACATTGATATTCCAAAAGCACAAAGCATGAAACTCAATATTTAACCCTATATAAAATTATCTATTTAATTCAAAAATGACTTAACTGGAAATTTGACTTTTTAATATTATACTAAAAGTTTGACTTAAATGAACTTCTGATTGATCCTATTAACTTATTATGTTGTATTAAGGTATAATGAGATTAGATTAAGCTATGCTAACAATTTTAATTCATCGTGATGATTTTGACACTCCAAATCCCAACAGCTACTAAGTAAAATGAAATTAAAGGAAAGTTTGACTTTACACAAAGTAAGGACTGGTTTTCTTGGTTGATATGAGTATTTAGGTACTAGTGAGACACAAAACTACAACAAGCAACAACACGATGATCTTTAACACAAGAACACAAAGGTGAAAACAAACAACCTTTTATGAGACCGTTTTGTGTTTTTCAAAGAGTTTCAAAGATTAAATCCAAACAACTCGATTGCAGACCTTATATAATCATTTAATAAGACTAAATGAACAAGAAATAACAGCCATAACAACATTAAACTAGAATTGACAAATATGCTCTATTGACGTGAAAATGAGATTTTGCAAACTACAAATTTAAAAGAACAAACAACTGCTTTTATAGTTTGAATGTACTTAACTATAGCTAAATAACTTAAACAAATGAAATTTAAGCTAATAAGCACTTCTAATGTTGAAATGCCAAATTAGAGAAAAATGCTTACAAATGGCTTTGAGGCACAAACCGAGAACTAGGACCAAATAATGATCCTATAGCTTACCAATAAGCACTACACCCAAGATGCAATCCAAAATTTCCTCCAAATTTTGAACACCATTTCCAAGTGATTTTTAATTTTTAACTAATTAATTTGTATTTTTAGTGATTTTGACTTTGACTACTAAACTGCTTTTAAAGTTTCTAAAAGCTTGAATAAGCTTTGGAACTTACATGGTCTTACTCATCCATAAAACAACCAACAACAACATTCGAATCATATCATGATATTTTGAACATGAAATTTTGCATAAACCGAAAAGTATCTTAAAACTGAAATTGAAACTGAAAAAGGTTCTCAAACACTTTAAATAACTTAAACAAGGTACTTGGAAAGATTAAATTGCACTGGAAATTAAGATTGAACTAAAACGACATTAAACTAAACTAAACTACTCTACTCTCTTTTCTCTCAGCTTCTTTCTTTCTTTATAGATATCAAAAAGCATCCTTGTTGACTTCTAAGCATTTCCCACCATATCTCAGCCTTTGGATCATTCCAATAATCAAATTTGACAAATGTCATTTTATGGGAAAGTCTTTGAAGTGTAACGCATTAATTGCTTCTTGGGAGTATGTAGAGGGGAGGGGTGATAGAGAGGTAGGCAAGAATGGAAAGCGTGGTGGAGCGTGGTGGTAGCAGGTGGAGCAATGGTGTGAAACAGGTGCAAGTGAGTAGGAAGTAACAAGAGACGCGTGAATTTAAACACCGGGTTAGGATTGGGCTTGGGGTAATTGGGCCACCGGTTTTGTTGGATTGGACTAATAATAATACAAGGGTCCGGTTTTGTTTAAGTTAAATACACAAGGACCTTTTGTGTAATTTGAGCAAAGTTAAGGGTTAAACTTGCCACCTTTCCAAACATCCTTCCAAGGGCCAAACCTGCCAATAATATAAACACAAGGACCATAGTTGATAATTATTTCATTTTTAAACTTAAAAGGACCTTAATTGTCATTTTTGGATTTTGAGGGACCAAACATGTAATTTCCCAAAAGTTTATCATAAGGACCATTCTTGTCATTTATTAATAGTACAAGGTTTATTTTTGATAAATTTCACTTTTTAAATTAACCAAGGACTATATTTGACATTTTCCAAACTTGAGGGACTAAAGTTGTCATTTTGTGATTTTTGAACTTTAAAGGGTTTGTTTTGACAAATTTTGAATCTCATGGACCTTAAATGACATTTTACAAGTTTTGAATTACTGTGGACTAATTTTGACAACTTTTGTAACTGGGGACTAAAATCACAATTATGCAAACTTGATATGCTTTTCATCGATTTTGATGTTTTTGCATTTAAAACATATAAAACACTTGTTTGTGATATTTTATCATTTTGATATGTTTCGAGTGTTTTCGATGTTTTTGGCATTCTAACAAAGATAAAACGATGAGTATTTAGACACTCATCAATCCTCACAAACTTTGCATAGCCTCTGAGTCAAAACTTGTGGAGCTTTCTTCGCGCCATAACTTCTTCAAAATAAGAGGAAAGGTGAGATGTAGCAAAGTCCTATGTTAAAAAAAATAAGCGCTCTAAAGAGATGCGATATGAGATAATAAATTTGAGGTTATTTTCCAAAATAATCGATGGTTTCCTAAGAAATAGGTTATGAGATGTTGTAAGTGCTTCAAATGTATGATGGTTTAGTGACTTAATGTGTGAATAACGTGTAACTCGACATGTTAGTGGTGAAACAAAGGAGCGAGAGTGACTTCACCCTACTTAAAGGTTTTATCTCGCATTCGACGCTATTTGTGAATGAATCAACTGATGTAAAATTGTGATAGGAATGACAAGGCATTCTCCACATTGGAGTATGAAGAAAGGATAATGGGATAGGTATTTAAAGGCATCCATGTGACAATCAATTTGGAATGAAAGTAAATAACTCGAAAATGTACGATAAACCGCATGTAAAGTGAACATGCACTTATGATGAAATGATGAGATGCTATGATGATGTAGTTATAGTCTAGGTCAATGATGCAACCTAGTTCTCTATAATCAAGCTCGATGCCAACTGTCACACCCCAAATTACCGCTTTGCAATGGATTGAATTCTCGGGATTGACCGTCATAGCATCACAATCACGCTATATTGAACGACCTAAAGTGTCGCTTGGAAAACACATCGTTGATTTAATAAAACATTCGAGTTTACAAAGTAGAGGTCCCAAATGAAAGTTACTATGTACGTAAATAAATTTGATACAAGTCAAACGATGTTTTTGAAGTATATAAATCCCATGTGAGACGCGTCACCGCGACTCTATGATATGTCCACATGCATGCCGTGAAGTGAAACCTTAGTTACCCGAAAATACATTGCTAAAAGTGTCAACACAAAGGTTGAGTGAGTTCATAGAGTTTGCGTTGAAATGTAAAGCCTTTCAAAATCGTTTATGCAAGAAAGGCATTGTAAATCCACCCGCCCAAGTTCCACCCATACAAAACTTGCAACTCGTGTGTTCACAACCCACCGCCAAAATATGTATGGTTTATGTTCAAGCACATGATGTCAAATGAATTCAAAATAGTACCTAACTCGACGAGAACAATAACACATAATCAATAGCACATGACTTAATATATCGTAGTCAACCGATTTAGAACATTATACGACGTAGAACTATAGCACATAATCAATAGCACCGACTCAATGTATCGAGTCAACCGACATAGTACTTTATACGACGAGAACTATAACACCTAATCGTGAACAATTGATATAATACAACATTCGAATTTGAAACGATGGTGATCATGATAGAAGTTATCCATAAAAATCTAATGTACTTATGAAAATAGTTAAGCATGTATCTCCCCAAAATAGTTCAAAACATACAAAAGTAGGGGCTATGAAAACTCACTTGGACAATGATGCGATGGCAAAAGTGAGTACAATCAAATGTAGCGTGAATCACTAAACTTGACCTATTATGAATGATATGATACATAATAAGTTATGATGTAATGTTATGCATGCAATTCGGATGATATTTATACCACTTGTGAATTTTTGAAGATAATGTTTATCGTCGAAATATATGTTTACAACATATCGTCATTTTATAAAATACTTTACAAGTATTTACGTTGAAACAACCTCCTACGATAGTCGTTTAGTGATTTATTGTGAAATTATAACTTTCGTCAGAAATAATGTCATTTGAAAATTTCATGAAAGTGACTAAAACGGCCTCGAAAAGCTAGTCAGAAGTAGTGCACGCCGAGCTGCTAGGAAACAAACTCAACGGTTTTGGGAAGCTTGTATCATTATCTCAAAGTTTTAGTACATGAGTTTTCATCCTAGAGGTCTCGAATATAAAGAAAATAGAGGTTAAGTATGGTACTTATGTCCCAAAATATAGTTTAAGGATGTTTTTCGGCAAAGTTTAAGCGACCGTAATTAATTCATTACAACTCCGCTAAACAAACAGTCGGACATTTGGAAAATATACTTGACGAACTTACTTTTACTAGAAGACATCACTTTATAAAAAGTTCTAAATCAATGTTAAAAACAACCTTCAACTTGGTCTCTTTGTTTAGCCGTAAAACTTGCCTATTAGAAATAATTTAGTTTTTCTTATATAATAAAGTTACGGCAACTTTGTAAACGGTATAATTTAATCGTTATAAACTGCTTTCTATGTTTTAAAGGTCCTTAGCTTTGTATCAAAGTATACTAACATATTTTTGACAAGTCGACATAATTTACAACGCCAAGCTTCATTTTTGACTCGTATAAAATAAACAATGTTTGTCAAATTTCCGTAAATTTATAGTTTTCGCCGCCAACTTGAAAAATTCATAACTTCTTCGTTATAACTCCGCTTTAATCCGCTCAAGCGGCCACGGTTTCGCTTTTTAAAGTATATTTTCTAAATATCTAGGCCAAAAATTTTACCCACCGCCGATTTTCCAGATTTTGAAAATAAGGATGCACCTTTGCAAACTTGTCGAAATGAGTTTTTCTCGCCAACCCTATTCTAACCCATTCAAAACAACTCCGGTTATTCTAATCCTACCATACACCTTCTTAGGGTGTCATGGGTTCCTAGACATCACCAAAATAATATATAACAAGGAGTAATTATAGGATGACTTATATATACATAACTCTTAAAAATCAATGTAAAAGTGGTACAAACATCATAGAACTTGCATGTTTTCTCAATAATGATAAATGAATATGAAAATAAATATGAGATATGGTGATGAAAATAAAAGCTTACAAGTAACTTGATGAGGTTAATAGAACAAAGGGTTTTTCCTAATCACCCAAGGTTTATATTGCAAAACCTTAACAGGAGTGATACTAGTGTATGCAAAACTTGATTAGAGAAAAATTATTTGATCTCCTTCTTGGTTCTTATGGTTGCCGGTTTTGAGAGAGAAGGGAGGGAACAAATGGGTCTTGATCTTTTTCTTGTGAAATAATGAAGTGTATTTGGTTAATGAGTAATATACATTAAACACTTTAGAAGATATTTTGGCAACCAATGTGACTCACCCTCCCTTTGTCGACAAGGGAGGTATAGTCATCTCCTATATGTATTTTTTTTTTAAATGTTTTATGTGTAATTAGATGTAAATTAATTGAAAACATGTGGTAAATTGTGTACCCATTTGAATATTTAAGGTAGCGTTAAATAAAAATAAATTTTCACGGGTCAAGATAAAATATATTTAGGTCATAAAAATTATAAAAATACATTTCTTACATGAGTTAAGTGAAATAAATATTTATCGAGTAGTTTTTAAGAAACCGTCAGAATTATATAAATATAACAATTTATATACTAAATAAATTGAAAACATCTGGTAAATTAATAATATAATTTTATAGTCTTAAATGAGTATAAAAATATATTAGAAATATTTTTGAAGTAACGGATCAAATGTTCAAAATAAATGATTACGCTGATAGCGCTTATTTAATAGGAAAATAAACGCTTAATGAAAAATGCAAACCATGCATGAACTAATATGATGACAATGATGTTAATGAAATGTAGACTAAACTTAGTCTATATGAAATGACCGATGATATGATCATGAATTCACAGCTAAACCATCACGGTTACGTGAATTTGATGCTCGTA
The DNA here is from genome assembly GCA_022545495.1 of Chrysanthemum lavandulifolium. NCBI lineage: Eukaryota > Viridiplantae > Streptophyta > Magnoliopsida > Asterales > Asteraceae > Chrysanthemum > Chrysanthemum lavandulifolium. Next base: position 94,472,790 of record CM040246.1, read on the forward strand.
AACCTAGTTCACGATAAATGATAAATAATGAAACATGAGTAATGTTTTGAAATATGACCTGAAAATACGAGTTGTCACACACCCCTAATATGAAAATACTTGTTATTATACATATTGTACAAACTAATAAAACACAAAAATCTTCATGCAATTTATATGTAAACAAGTTCACGGTGCATATGGTTTTAAAAAACGGACCGGGCCAACGGGTTCAACCGGGAACCGGAGTCACCACCGGTTCGGCAAGCCCATAAAAGTCGTTCGAAAACGATATTGTTAAATCAATATAGTTTAAAAATGCATACAAAAATAAAATGTTCAAAAAATATAATGATGCAAAGTCCTAATTATATGATTATACACATTTACACATATCTATAATATATTATAAAGCATTTGGGACAATCCTAAAAATGAAGGCTTAAAAAATTAAGATTCAACACTTGCTAATACTGGCAAATTTTAATAAGTACATATATAATAGCATTTGTTGCAACACTTTAAAGCACTTTTTATACATGTTTTAAAAAAATAATAAAAAAGTAGAAAGGAATTTAATATAAGAAGAAAAACGTCCATAACAATAAATACCTAATAAATGTTATTTTGAAAACACCCTAATATGAAAAATACTTGTTATTATACATATTGTACAAACTAATAAAACACAAAAATCTTCATGCAATTTATATGTAAACAAGTTCGTGGTGCATATGGTTTTAAAAACGGACCGCCAACGGATTCAACCGGAAAGGAGTCACCACCTGTCGGCTTAGCCCATAAAAGTCGTCCGAAAACGATATTGTTAAATTAATAGAGTTTAAAATGCATACTAAAATACAATGTTCAAAAATATTATTAAATCGCAAGAGTGCCTCGAGAATCAACATATGCCTTTTGAATTTTTTTTTAATAAATTACCGTAAAACTAAAAACTTTGTTTTATAAAATCGGACATTTTTTCAAAGCAAAGGATGCAAGGTTGCAAAGTCCTAATTATATGATTATACACACTTACACATATATATACTATATTATAAAGCATTTGAGACATTCCTAAAAGGAATGCTTAAAAATTAAGATTCAACACTTGCTAATAATGACAAATTTAATAAGGACATCTATAATAGCATTTATGGCAACATTTTAAAGCACTTTTATACATGTTTTAAAAAAATAATAAAAAGTACAAAGTAATTTAATATAAGAAAAAAAACGCCTATAACAATAAATATCTAATAAATGTTATTTTAAAAATGTTCTAATATGAAAAATACTTGTTATTATACATGTTGTACAAACTAATAAAACACAAAATATTCATGCAATTTATATGTGAACATGTTCATGGTGCATATGGTTTTAAAAACGGACCGGACCAACGGTTCAACCGGAACCGAGTCACCACCGGTCGGCTAGCCCATAAAAGTCGCTCAAAACGATATTGTTAAATTTATAGAGTTTAAAATACATACTAAAATACAATGTTCAAAAAATATTATTAAATCGCAAGAGTGCCTCGAGAATCAACATATGCGCTTTTTGTAATTTTTTTAATAAATTACCGTAAAAACTAAAAACTTTGTTTTATAAAAATCGGACATTTTTTCAAAGCAAATGATGCAAAGGTGCAAAGTCCTAATTATATGATTATAATCATTTACACATATCTATAATATATTATAAAGCATTTGTGACATTCCTAAAAAGGAAGGCTTAAAAAATTAAGTTTCAACACTTGCTAATAATGACAAATTTTAATAAGTACATCTTTAATAGCATTTGTTGCAACACTTTAAAGCACTTTTTAGACATGATTTAAAAATAATAATAAAAAGTACAAAGTAATTTAATATTAGAAAAAAACGTCAATAACAATAAATACCTAATAAATGTTATTTTAAAACACCCTAATATGAAAAATACTTGTTATTATACATATTGTACAAACTAATAAAACAAAAAATCTTCATGCAATTTGTATGTAAACAAGCTCATGGCGATAAGGTTTTAAAAATGACCGCCAATCGGAGTTCAACCGAACCGAGTCACCACCGGTTCGGTAGCCCATAAAAGTCGTCCGAAACGATATTGTTAAGTAAATAGAGTTTAAAATGCATACTAAAATACAATGTTCAAAAATATTATTAAATCGCAAGAGTGCTTCGAGAATCAACATACGCCTTTTTGTAATTTTTAATAAATTACCAGAAAACTAAAAACTTTGTTTTATAAAAATCGGACATTTTTTCAAAGCAAATGATGTAAAAGTGCAAAGTCCTAATTATATGATTATACACATTTACACATATCTATACTATATTATAAAGCATTTGAGACATTCCTAAAAAAGAAGGCTTAAAAATTAATATTAAACACTTGCTAATAATGGCAAATTTTAATAAGTACATTTATAATAGCATTTGTTGCAACACTTTAAAGCAATTTTTAGACATGTTTTAAAAAAAATAATAAAATAAAGTACAAAATAATTTAATATAAGAAAAAAAACGCTCATAACAATAAATACCTAATAAATGTTATTTTAAAACATCCCTAATATGAAAATACTTGTTATTATACATATTGTACAAACTAATAAAACACAAAAATCTTCATGCAATTTATATGTAAACAAGTTCACGGTGCATATGGTTTTAAAAACGGACCGGCCAACGGTTCAACCGGAACCGAGTCACCACCGGTTCGGCAAGCCCATAAAGTCGCTCAAAACGATATTGTTAAATCAATATAGTTTAAAATGCAAAAATATTATTAAATCGCAAAAAATAAAATGTTCAAAAAATAATGATGCAAAGTCCTAATTATATGATTATACACATTTACACATATCTATAATATATTATAAAGCATTTGGGACAATCCTAAAAATGAAGGCTTAAAAAATTAAGATTCAACACTTGCTAATACTGGCAAATTTTAATAAGTACATATATAATAGCATTTGTTGCAACACTTTAAAGCACTTTTTTATACATGTTTTAAAAAAAATAATAAAAAAAAGTAGAAAGGAATTTAATATAAGAAGAAAAAACGTCCATAACAATAAATACCTAATAAATGTTATTTTTAAAACACCCCTAATATGAAAAATACTTGTTATTATACATATTGTACAAACTAATAAAACACAAAAATCTTCATGCAATTTATATGTAAACAAGTTCATGGTGCATATGGTTTTAAAAAACGGACCTGGCCAACGGATTCAACCGGGAAAAGGAGTCACCACCGGTTCGGCTAGCCCATAAAAGTCGTCCGAAAACGATATTGTTAAATTAATAGAGTTTAAAAATGCATACTAAAATACAATGTTCAAAAAATATTATTAAATCGCAAGAGTGCCTCGAGAATCAACATATGCGCCTTTTGGAATTTTTTTTAATAAATTACCGTAAAAACTAAAAACTTTGTTTTATAAAAATCGGACATTTTTTCAAAGCAAAGGATGCAAGGTTGCAAAGTCCTAATTATATGATTATACACACTTACACATATATATACTATATTATAAAGCATTTGAGACATTCCTAAAAAGGAATGCTTAAAAAATTAAGATTCAACACTTGCTAATAATGACAAATTTTAATAAGGACATCTATAATAGCATTTATGGCAACACTTTAAAGCACTTTTTTTATACATGTTTTTAAAAAAATAATAAAAAAAGTACAAAGTAATTTAATATAAGAAAAAAAAAACGTCTATAACAATAAATATCTAATAAATGTTATTTTTAAAACAGCCCTAATATGAAAAATACTTGTTATTATACATGTTGTACAAACTAATAAAACACAAAAATATTCATGCAATTTATATGTGAACATGTTCATGGTGCATATGGTTTTAAAAACGGACCGACCAACGGTTCAACCGGAACCGAGTCACCACCGGTCGGCTAGCCCATAAAAGTCGCTCGAAAACGATATTGTTAAATTTATAGAGTTTAAAATACATACTAAAATACAATGTTCAAAAATATTATTAAATCGCAAGAGTGCTTCGAGAATCAACATATGCGCTTTTGTAATTTTTAATAAATTACCGTAAAACTAAAAACTTTGTTTTATAAAATCGGACATTTTTTCAAAGCAAATGATGCAAAGGTGCAAAGTCCTAATTATATGATTATAATCATTTACACATATCTATAATATATTATAAAGCATTTGTGACATTCCTAAAAGGAAGGCTTAAAAATTAAGTTTCAACACTTGCTAATAATGACAAATTTTAATAAGTACATCTTTAATAGCATTTGTTGCAACACTTTAAAGCACTTTTTTTAGACATGATTTAAAAAATAATAATAAAAAAAGTACAAAGTAATTTAATATTAGAAAAAAAAACGTCAATAACAATAAATACCTAATAAATGTTATTTTTAAAACACCCTAATATGAAAAATACTTGTTATTATACATATTGTACAAACTAATAAAACAAAAAAATCTTCATGCAATTTGTATGTAAACAAGCTCATGGCGCATAAGGTTTTAAAAACGGACCGCCAACTGGTTCAACCGAACCGAGTCACCACCGGTTCGGTAGCCCATAAAAGTCGTCCGAAACGATATTGTTAAGTAAATAGAGTTTAAAATGCATACTAAAATACAATGTTCAAAAATATTATTAAATCGCAAGAGTGCCTCAGAATCAACATACGCCTTTTGTAATTTTTAATAAATTACTATAAAACTAAAAACTTTGTTTTATAAAAATCGGACATTTTTTCAAAGCAAAATGATGTAAAAGTGCAAAGTCCTAATTATATGATTATACACATTTACACATATCTATACTATATTATAAAGCATTTGAGACATTCCTAAAAAGAAGGCTTAAAAATTAATATTAAACACTTGCTAATAATGGCAAATTTTAATAAGTACATTTATAATAGCATTTGTTGCAACACTTTAAAGCAATTTTTAGACATGTTTTAAAAAAATAATAAAATAAAGTACAAAATAATTTAATATAAGAAAAAAAAACGTTCATAACAATAAATACCTAATAAATGTTATTTTTAAAACATCCCTAATATGAAAAATACTTGTTATTATACATATTGTACAAACTAATAAAACACAAAACTCTTTAGGCAATTTATATGTAAACAAGTTCATGGTGCATATGGTTTTAAAAAACGGACCGGGCCAACGGATTCAACCGGGAACCGGAGTCACCACCGGTTCGGCTAGCCCATAAAAGTCGTCCAAAATCGATATTGTTAAATCAATAGAGTTTAAAAATGAATACTAAATTAAAATGTTCAAAAAATATTATTAAATCGCAAGAGTGCCTCGAGAATCAACATATGCGCCTTTTGAATTTTTTTTTAATAAATTACCGTAAAAACTAAAAACTTTGTTTTATAAAAATCGGACATTTTTTCAAAGCAAAGGATGCAAAAGTGCAAAGTCCTAATTATATGATTTTACACATTTACACATATCTATACTATATTATAAAACATTAAGGACATTACTAAAAAGGAAGGCTTAAAAAATTAAGATTCAACATTTGCTAATAATGGCAAATTTTAATAAGTACATCAATAATAGCATTTGTTGCAACACTTTAAATCACTTTTTTAGACATGTTATAAAAAAATAATAAAAAAAGTACAAAGTAATTTAATATAAGAAAAAAAACGTCCATAACAATAAATACCTAATAAATGTTATTTTTAAAACACCCCTAATATGAAAAATACTTGTTATTATACATATTGTACAAACTAATAAAACACAAAAATATTCATGCAATTTATATGTAAACAAGTTCATGGTGCATGTGGTTTTAAAAACGGACCGCCAACTGGTTCAACCGGAACCTGAGTCACCACCGGTTCGGCTAGACCATAAAAGTCGCTCGAAACGATATTGTTAAATCAATAGAGTTTTAAAATGCATACTAAAATACAATGTTCAAAAAATATTATTAAATCGCAAGAGTGCCTCGACAATCAACATATGCGTCTTTTGAACTTTTTTTTAATAAATTACCGTAAAAACTAAAAACTTTGTTTTATAAAAATCGGACATTTTTTCAAAGCAAATGATGCAAAGGTGCAAAGTCCTAATTATATGATTATACACATTTGCATATACCCATACTACATTATAAAGCATTTGGGATATTCCTAAAAAGTAAGACTTAAAAAATTAAGATTCAACACTTGCTAATACTGGCAAATTTTAATAAGTACATCTATAATAGCATTTGTTGCAACACTTTAAAGCACTTTTTTAGACATGTTTTAAAAAAATAATAAAAAAAGTAGAAAGTAATTTAATATAAGAAAAAAACATCCATAACAATAAATACCTAATAAATGTTATTTTAAAACACCCTAATATGAAAAATACTTGTTATTATACATATTGTACAAACTAATAAAACACAAAAATCTTCATTCAATTTATATGTAAACAAGTTCATGGTGCATATGGTTTTAAAAAGTCGACCGGCCAATCTAGTTCAACCGGAACCTGAGTCACCACCGGTTCGGCTAGCCCATAAAGGTCGTTCAAAACGATATTGTTAAATCAATAGAGTTTAAAATGCATACTAAAATACAATGTTCAAAAATATTATTAAATCGCAAGAGTCTTCGAGAATCAACATATGCGCTTTTGGAATTTTTTAATAAATTATCAGAAAACTAAAACTTTGTTTTATAAAAATCGGACATTTTTTCAAAGCAAAGGATGCAAAGGTGCAAAGTCCTAATTATATGATTATACACATTTACACATATCTATACTATATTATAAAGCATTTGGGACATTCTAAAAAGAAAGACTTAAAAAATTAAGATTCAACAATTGCTAATACTGGCAAATTTTAATAAGTACATCTATAATAGCATTTGTTGCAACACTTTAAAGCACTTTTTTAGACATGTTTTAAAAAAAATAATAAAAAAAGTAGAAAGTAATTTAATATAAGAAAAAAAAAACGTCCATAACAATAAATACCTAATAAATGTTATTTTTAAAACACCCATAATATGAAAAATACTTGTTATTATACATATTGTACAAACTAATAAAACACAAAAATCTTCATGCAATTTATATGTAAACAAGTTCATGGAGCATATTGTTTTAAAAACGGACCGCGCAACGGAGTTCAACCGGGAACCGAGTCACCACCGGCTCGGCTAGCCCATAAAAGTCGCTCAAAACGATATTGTTAAATAAATAGAGTTTAAAATGCATACTAAAATACAATGTTCAAAAATATTATTAAATCGCAAGAGTGCCTCGAGAATCAACATATGCGCCTTTTGAAATTTTTTTAATAAATTACTATAAAAACTAAAAACTATGTTTTATAAAAATCGGACATTTTTTCAAAGCAAAATATGCAAAGGTGAAAAGTCCTAATTATATGATTATACACATTTACACATATCTATACTATATTATAAAGCATTTGGGACATTCCTAAAAAGAAAGGCTTAAAAAATTAAGATACAACACTTGCTAATAATGACAAATTTTAATAAGTACATCTTTAATAGCATTTGTTGCAAAACTTTAAAGCACTTTTTTAGACATGTTTTAAAAATAATAATAAAAAAGTACAAAGTAATTTAATATAAGAAAAAAACGTCCATAACAATAAATACCTAATAAATGTTATTTTTAAAACACCCTTAATATGAAAAATACTTGTTATTATACATATTGTACAAACTAATAAAACACAAAAATCTTCATGCAATTTATATGTAAACAAGTTCATGGTGCATATGGTTTTAAAAAACGGACCGGGCCAACGGGTTCAACCGGAACCTGAGTCACCACCGGTTCAAGCTAGCCCATAAAAGTCGTCCAAAACGATATTGTTAAATCAATAGAGTTTAAAATGCATACTAAAATACAATGTTAAAAAATATTATTAAATCGTAAGAGTCTTCGAGAATCAACATACGCGCTTTTGGAATTTTTTTAATAAATTATCAGAAAACTAAAACTTTGTTTTATAAAATCGGACATTTTTTCAAAGAAAGGATGCAAATGTCAGAAGTCCTAATTATATGATTATACACATTTACACATATCTATACTATATTATAAAGATTTGGGACATTCCTTAAAAGGAAGGCTTAAAAAATTAAGATTAAACACTTGCTAATAATGGCAAATTTTAATAAGTACATCTATAATAGCATTTGTTGCAACACTTTAAATCACTTTTTTTAGACATGTTTTTAATAAGTACGTCTGTTTAGTTTCATTTGGATCCTTTTCTTCGTTTGGATCCTTTTCTAATAGTCTTAGTGTTATGTTCCCTTTGTAAGTGCCCATATGTCTGTTGTCCTATGCCTTATAGGATCGACGTATGGGAGTCACTACAAAATTAATGCCATTTGCTCACTAAAGCAAGTGTAAGCAAAAAATAAGAAAAGTCACTAAAAGCTATTTTATCAACTCCCACTAAAAAGAAATGAGTAAGTAACATAGGGATCACTAAGGGTCCGTTTGTTTTATGCCTTTTGATTCAAAGAATGGAATCATTTCATTAAAAGCGTTGTTTGGTATGTTCTAGTGATTACAGTCAATCAAACCACACCCATATTCATTCCTCTAAAAATAGGTGACTTTTATGACACTTTTCTGACAGCCATACTCTCTCTCCTGACAACCATCCTCTCTTTTTAAACTTCCACCACACATTTTGTTTTAGATTCTTTTCTTTCATATTATTTAATTATTCATGTAATTAAAACTTACTCCTCCGCCTCAATTTAATCACAGAGAAACACAAAGTTTAATAAAAAGTGCAACTTTAATTTTCAACCACACAAATAGAATATTACCCTTTATATTCACTAGCTTTTACTAAAAAGAAAGAGACAATTTTTCGGACATCCAAAACGAAAATACTGACAATTAAATTGAGATTTTAGGAGTATAAAACAATTTTATCCGTATATATTATTATATATACTAAAAGGCGGGAGGTTATCAGAAGAAAGAAGATTTAATGAAAAGCTTTAACTTGGCGAAATAGTCACGATGTTTAAGTTCATACGTTGAAAATTAGTCTTCATAAGATTAATTGCTATCTATAAGAATCGGCAAAATAGTCCCTAAGGTTTAAGGCGCAAAGGTAAGTTCTGAGCAAACATCAATTGCACACTTTCCCAAGTTGGCGAAATAGTCCCCGATGTTTAACACGCAAAATAAGTCCTACAAAGATTAATTGCTATCTATAGCAATCTGCAAAAATAGTCCCTAGGTTTAAGCGACGTTGCAAAGTAAGTCCCAGAGAATTAATTGCTAACTAAAGCAACTTGGCAAAATTAGTCCCTAAGGTTTAAGTTGTCATTTCAAAGCAGTTCTTCAGTTCAATCCCACGTCGCGGGGCTCCCACACTCGTTATATATATATACTAATTGGCGGGGAGGAAAACAGCAAAGCACGATTAATGTAAAAGTTTCACAACTTGGTAGAAATAGTCCCCGAGGGTTCGTGGCACCGCAAGTAAGTCCAAACATTAAATGCAAAGTTTCACAACTTGCAAAACAAATCCCTAAGGTTAAAGGGCGTTGCAAGGTAAGTCCTAGAATTAATTGCTAACTATAGCAACTTGGCAAAATTAGTCCTGGGTTTAAGTGTCGCCACAGTAAGTTCTCAGTTCAACTCCACGTGCATCACGCGTTCCCACACTCGTTATATATATATACTAATTGGCGGGGAGGAAAACAAAGGTAGACGATTAATTGCAAAGTTTCACAACTTGGCGTAAATAGTCCTCGAGGCTCAGTGGCTACCGCAGTAAGTCCAAACATTAAATGCAAAGTTTCACAACTGGCAAAACAAATCCTAAGGTTAAAGGGGCGTTGCAAGGTAAGTCTGTAGAATTAATTGCTAACTATAGCAACTTGGCAAAATTAGTCCCTGGTTTAATTGTCGCTCACAGCAAGTCGCTTCAATCCACGATCGCGTCACGGCTTCCACACTTGTTACTAAAAACAAAATAATATTTTAAATTATTATTTATTTCTTCTATAATTATTTTCTATCAAACCAATACCAACTCCAAATCTGATTACAAACCTTTTTACAAACCAAACGCACCCTAAGAGTCTATTATTACTAAATGTTTAGTGAGCAAAAGTTCAAAACTTTTACTCACTGCACTTTTTTAGTCAGTAAAGGTTATACAAGTTTTCAATAAAATCACTACTATGACTAAACTTTCAGTCAGCAAAGCCTTTACTAGCTTCCTGTAAAATCAGTTATATATAATTGTTCTTTTAAGCTGTACAGATATCCAAAATAACTAAAACATTGCACAAAGACAAAGAATTGAAATTTAAAGAACAGTTCAAGATCAAAAGAGAGAGATATGATGATATAACTTCATGGTTCAAGTGGTGTCCTGCATTTCTCAAATGTATAAAAACACGTATGCTCTAAAAAAAATCTTAAACTTTAAAAAACAATAACAGAAGTGTTCCAGAATGTATGTTTCATTACAGCCGTGCTCATACACCATCTTCGTCATTCCATCACACCAACATCTGCAATGAAATAATAATTATTACCATCTTTCAATTACAACATACGAGGTTGTTTAGTTAAATGCATATTTATAACTAATAGTAACAAATCTGAAAAAGAGATACCTCAAATGATTCAAAAGGCGTTCATGTTAGTTACAGCTTTCTCAGCAAATGGTATTTGCTTGCATATGGGTCATAAATGGACAGCTTAGTTAAATCGCTAATGGGTAACATGATGATGATATAACTTCATGGGTCAAGTGGGTAACGGGTCGTAACTCACGATTCATGTCAGTCAAAAAATACAACAAAAACTACTAGTACAATAACTGAAATCCACCTATTCCGTTTGTCATTAGGCTTTGCTAGTATATTGACTAATGAGTATGTTATTAGCTCGAAACACCAGTTAATTCTAGTGTATTTATGTCAATACACACAATGCAGTGATACACATAACTTAATGACGCCATTAGAGTACAGAACTGAATTTAAAACACAGCTCAAAACTAAGCTGCAGTAAATCAGGTCTAAAAATAACAGAAACTCGTCCTCTAATGAAACAAAATCGATACAACTCACAAAAACACATCAGTGTGACATATAATGTCTAAGCATTCAAACTGTTATAAGTAGGACCATATACATAAAATGTGCTTAATGTATTTAAAGAGAGGATTCCATGGGCATACAAATCTACTACAACAACTAATCAGGGTATTCACTAATTCTGTACTTATATCTTGCTGCCTAAATATCTAAAGTAGTTTATTATGTTCATGCAACAGATGGAAGTGATCCATTTTCAAAGTGTGATTAATCATTAATGTTTATCCTATATTTAAGTTTTATAGTACAACGTATTAGTTGCAGTACTCTTCATCATTAACGTAGCATTACATTAACAAGCTAAACCGCAATTTATATTCATTACTACTCCAAATTCCATAACAAAACATAACAAATTCATTGATAGTATGAGTTTCAATGGGTATGCAAGAGGAGAGCGGGGAAGTCTGATGAAGTAGTGTCTGAGTGTTTAATAAGCGACTAAGCCTGGTAAAATGGGAGGTTGGGTCAAGATAGGCAAGTGGTCAAAAGAAGCTTTTTGCAAAAGGTGAACATACATTATTGCCACAATAAACAACGGGTCAAAAGAAGTTATAGTGCAAAAGAATAGCTATTCTTTATAACAGATTAAACAGGTTCCAAGAGGGTCACTAACATACTGTAAATGTCCACTGTAGTGTTTGGATAAGCTTATTTCATGGGGTTTTAATAAGTTACTCCATCACAACTATACACTTCTTATTAACCTAAAACTAACAAACTTCAAAAAAGTTAACTCCGTCTCAGCTCAATGTTCCTAAAACAAACATTAGTTAAACACTTAGGACTAGTTCGGTCCAAAGGCAACCTTACAACATTATTTTCTAAAATTACTATATATAGAGAGATAAATAAATTTATTGTACAAAAAGAGAGATTTGAGTCACACCTTACCATCCAATGTCGGTTTGACGTTGGAAGTCATGTCACTTTTGAACCCCACTAGCTGTTTTACCAATTTTTTTCACAAAAAGAGAGATTTAAGCTCGTAAGGTATATTGTCCCATGTCATAGATGATCTGCTTCACTCTATTTCAGCGAGAGCTAAGAAAGTTTTTCCTACAAATGAATTTTAGGAATCAAATTAATGAGTATTAATCATGCATGGTTATACCTTAAATATACTCTAAGTACATAAACAAGTACAATTTAGACAATTTAATTGAACACGTCAGGTCATCTTTATCGATATTCAAAACAAACGAGTTCATGCATTTACTTCTACCTCAACAGGATGTGTAACCTCATCAACGGTAGCTCAAACTTGTTGCTTCCCAAATCCCATATGGTTTGTGACATGAAACCTTTGCAGTAGGACCAAAATCTTTCGAGGTTTACCTGCATTACCCAAGACTTTTTACCAATCAAGCAGAACAACATTGGCACACGAATTAAGTTTACAAACAAAAACATTTATCTATTAATTTCACGCTACCAGGAAGAAAGAAACAGAGATTTAAAAGCATATTCAGTCAGGCTACCTCAAATGTCGTCGCCTTCCGTTAGTTCTGCAATTTCCGCTCTGTTACAAGCACACAAAACAATCAACAAAAGAAATTATGGCGAAACAAGAGTTGTAACATACACTAATTCCAAACCAAAAAATTGATCCAAACATGTGTATACCGATTAGAGTAATATTTTATTTCGAGGTAAATGTGCATAGTATAAATGATTAAATTCTACCCTGAACCCTCAGTGAACTTCTAATGCATTGAAAAAATCTATGGACCATTATATGCACAATCAAAAGATATTTTCAAGACTATTATGTTGCAAATACAGTCTACAAAACTATGAACTATCATCAAGAGAGGCTTAGAAATACCCCCAAACTGTGCGCAACATAATGAACATATAAGAAGCGACTATCGGTAAATCAACGATATGATTATCAAACACAGATAGCTGGAAACCGTATTAACTAATATTTATGGATGGTGTAAATCATGACTCAAGAGTGTCTTACACTCCTATAGTGGCTTGAAGGTGAGAAAGTTTGTTATGGCCAATATTTAGCACACAAAAAAGCGAGAAATGGATTGATTTTAGAGAGATTACCTCAACATGAGCTCGGGTTCAGGCCTATTTCAAACAAAGTAAGTACATGAGTGTAATTACATCACCTAAGTATGAGAATATACCTCCCTATCTTCCTCTCACACCACTTATATTAGTATGCATCTGCATGGAAATGTACATGTTAGTAGATGATGTCACGGCAGCGACAATGATTTGCTAGCTAGCATCTACCCATGATTATCAGATTCCTTAGAAAGGGCACATACCAATTAGTTTAGAAAATTGCATAATGGACCATCTCACCGCAAACTCTACGCATTTTTCTACATACATGTCCCAAGGGAGTTGGATAAAGGAGTAGATCCTGAATGGAATAGGAAAGTAAACGGTTACACGTTTGCTAATCCTTGATAATAAAAAACCAACATAAACCAAATGACCACTATCAACAGTCGCACCACAGTAAATTCATGTCCGAGTCTCTTTATTTTCTTGTTACTTAACTATATAAACTATGTATGCTCATGAACTTTTCGTCAACTAATTCATCAACAAATCACATTCCTATTATCATGATATTGTATGGAACGGGAAAATCATACAATTGCAGCAAAATGTGAATAGATTGCGGTAAAAGAACTGTAATTGCAACCAGTTAAACTAATAAAGTTCACTCAGGCATTTTATCAAACACTTTAACTGCACACAAAAATCTAACATTATAAAATCATAACAAAGGGAGAAACAGTTCCTGATCAGATATTCCAAGCTCATAAGGTTCAAATGTTTAAAATCATATCAAAGATGAACCCAATAACTACTTGACAAAAATCAATAGAAATTTAATATGTACAAGCACAATAACAAGATAAGCAAAAAATACCTCAAGTTCTAAACTGAACTAATCACAAATCGATCGATTTGTTGCTTGATGAATCTAGGGTTTCATTACTTATATGTAAATTCCAACGCTGAAGACGGGGATGGTGACCAGTGATGGTGGCAGGTGATAGTGATGGTTTATGGTGACAGTGATGGTGATGGTGATGGTGATGGTGATGGTGATGGTGATGGTGATGGTGACGGTGACGGTGGCCGGTGATGGTGCCGATGATGGTGATAGTGCAGGTGGATGAAAGAGGGGGTTGGGGGTTGGGGGTGGGGAATGAAAGTTAGAAATAATGGGATAGAATGAGTGTTTTGCAATTTGCATTTTGAACTTACAGTATATACTTGCCTTTTTTTATAAAAAGTTAGTAATCTTTTGCTTACTTTTATCATTAGCAAGCTTTAGTCACCAATGCTTATAAAAATGGTTTTATTGACTATTTCCTTTCATCAGTAAGCAAAACATTTAGTAGGTAAATGGCTTTTATTTTGTAGTGAGTGGACTGTTAAACCCCTACCTCAAGTAATGGACTGCTTCAAAAAGACCTTCAGCATAAACATAATCTACAAGAACTATAATCCAAGTCTGCAATGAAATACTCTCATTAACAAATCGTAAATATTGATTAGCATGCAACAGGTTTGATAAGATGATGGAACATTTGGATATGAGCTATTGGATACACTATTCAATAAACAATGGAAGGAGAATGATGATCAGTTAGCAAATGGTGTGACAAGAGAAAATATTCAACATCGAATACATCCAATGTTCATTGAAGGTTGGAATATACACGTACATTTTTTTTGGTCTCAGAATCAACCGAATCTTAAGATCACACAGATACAATACAATCATTCTTGTTTGGCATCATCCTCCCTCACTACATATAGTCATTCGCAGAGACATTTCATTTTGATTTCAAAACTTAAAAGAGTTAGTAGTAATATCATAGAACAAAAACACACAAAATGATGTTTGTATCCATAAATCCTTTGACATAAAGGCTTGGCAAACTACATAAGATGAAATGCTGATCATAGACCGAGATGCATATACTTCCTAGCCACTCTCTTCATTCGAGTCGGAATCATTATTAGCGAATATCTCACTGTCCTTCGCCTACTTTCGTCATATTCAGCTTCTTCATCTTCATTCTTTTTCTTCTCCTCGATTATACCTACAGAGGAAAAAATTTAGAGACCAACATGGTGCAAAAATTAACCAGCCGTAAGGAGTGATTTTAGAAGAAAGTGTTACCTTTCTTTATCAAATAAACTTCTAACTTCCTCGTGCTAAAATCATCTTTTCCTCCCAAATCTTGAAACCCAACCAGCCTATCTCCTGCAATTCCGTTTCTGTAAGAAAGAAAAAGAAAATTATCAGTCCCACAAGGCCACAATAATACCATGGAAAACCAAAACTTAGACTAATACCATTATCATGAATCTGACCTGAACAAAATGACACACGGCAGCATCTTTATTCCTAATTTGGTGACAAAGAATGGGGAATTCTGCACGACATATGAAATGATAAAACCCTATAGAAGAGTAAAATACTGACTACGCCTAAGTAATGATGAATCACATATACTGCACCTCGTCTACTTTAATAAACTTGGTATTTAGATGACTTGTTGCAAGAGTCTTCAAATGCTTGTCCATTATCCTACAAGACAAATAAACAGTATCATCAAGAAAACTGTATCATCCAAATAACATCACCGATTATTTAGTTAAAAGTACAAAACTTACTTGCAACGATAGAACTCGCGATGGTAAAAGTGGCAAATCACTTTTTCACTACCAGTGACTTCACCCAAAAAGTCTCCTTCACTTACCTCTCTATACTCTCCATGCCCTTTTTTAGTCAATGATTGTCGCTTCTCAGCTTCCCTCTTTTTTTAATGAAAGATCAAAGAATAAAAGAATATTCCATGTTAAGGCCATTGTCTCAATTTAAGTAATAATGTGTGTAATTAAAACTAGTCCAATTACAACCTTAAGAGCCGCAATCCTATCTGCATGTAACTTTTCCAGCTCGGGGTCCTGATATGTAATTTGATGTGAGTGGATTCAATTGGACACTTTGATTAACAAATATATATTGTATAATGATAAATGCATTCACAACTTACATCCATCAGCTCATCGAGATCAACCTCTTCATTAAATGAAGATGATGTTTGTGCCTTTTCTTGAGCCAACAATTCTGTAAGAATAAATTAAATGAATGAGGAGTAAAAAGAATACACAAATGAGATATATAGTTATACTCAGGTTTATTTAGGAGTATTTTGAATCTTTCATCCTTCATCTCTTATGACATTATCAAAACCAACATGCATCATCCATGGCATTACATAATGAAAACAACTTACTTATTACCTAATGTAAATCATGTATGCTATCAGTTAATACATCCAACGGTTCCTCTCATACATCATAATACCCTCAGAAATAACCTGGATATGCATTCTGTAAGGTGAGAAAATGACAAACAATAATCTTGGATGCATCCAAGTCTACTGGTCATTAATGTTTATTCTTCTTAATCCTTTGTCAAAGGAAATCGAAAGCTCGTTAATTGGTCTCTTTCATGCAATCTGAATATGAAAAGAGGTACGGCAAAGGTTGGTTGGAGTGATGTCTCTTTCCCAAAGAGACAAGGCGGTCTAACTTTCTAAGTATTGAAACTCTTAAACTTTTGCATAAGGCTCTTAATGCTACGCACAGCTGTAATGTTGTCACTAAGAATGATTCTTTATGGATCAAATGAATACATACTTACAAAATTGGTAGTCGGAAATTCTGGGGATGTTAGTGAAGGAAATTATACATCATGTAGTTTAAGGAGACTAAATCAAACCACAAATTACCCAAAAATCCACATTGTTCATGAATTAGGTAACGATAGTGAGGTGTCGTTGCGGTTTAACAGTTAGCATCCTTATGGTTCTCTAAGTAAAATTACAACTAAAAGTGATATCTACCAAACATATTAAAGTCTGAACTTTGCGATGAAGGATGTAATAACGGATGGCAAGTGCAGATTAGCCATATGTAACGATTCACTATAAAACCTCAAGCAAGATCAATTTGAAAATTCAAAACGGGTCTTGACTATACTAGCACCCAAATAACATGTCCACATTTGGCTCTTTAATTATCAATTTAATAACTTTCTAACTACAAAACCTTAATTTTTTTTCTCTTGAACATATACTTATATAACCAAATAATACAATATCTGAAAAAAAAATAAAAAAAAAAAAATAAAAAAATTACCTTTTGATAATCACGAGCAGCAGCAGCCATAACATTTCCATAAGCCAATGTTTGCAGAGTCGATTTTACTGTGTCCGGATTCATTTTTCTTATCTCTTTCTATACAACCCTAAATAAATGAATTAAATGATTTGTAAAATTTAAGGATTAAATTTGGTTTAAAAAATAAAGAAGCATGATAATGTTACCTCAGATCTCAGATTTGAAGTACGGGAGAGGATTGGTCGAAAACTCGAAATGAATGTTTTTTAATTTGATTAATTATAAAGAAGCGTGATAAAGAAGCGTGATAATGTTGGGTATCAGTCCCTTCACTATTAGAAAATGGAATACATTACTTAAGTCTTGGAGAATATTGACAGCACTTTACCCGTTGCATCACACGAAACGGTATCATAGGGTACCTTGTGCTCTTAACACGCTTGTTTTATCAATTGTCGTTGGGTATGAGAAGCTTGTCGCTCCAACCACGCGCGGGTTGTGAAAGTTTAGATAGTGTTTAGTTGTTAAAAAAAATCTTATTTTTTCGTTTCTAGATTCGAAATGATTTTTCTTTTAAAAATAAGAGTTTGAGAATTTTGAAAACCCATAAAGATGGAGTTATTTTAAAAAGATGTTTAGCTAAATGTGGAGATATTACTAATGGTGATTAGTGTTAGAATGATATACTTGAATGATAGATTGCGAAATCCCGTCTTTTATTTTATTTATTTATTTTTAGAGAGAAAAAAATGTAAAAGGGTAGATTTGAAGTTTTTATTTTTTTAGTTAAAATTTGAAAAGTGAAAGTTTTACCTTTTTGAAAATAGTTAGAAAAAAGTTACAGTAGAATAAATGGGTTTTCAGTTTTTTCAATTTTTTATAAACAAATTTCTGAAAAAATGTGATAGTTTTTTACCGACTAAACACTCCTTTTTGTTACTCTTTTAGAAAATGTGGTTGTGTTTTAGGTAGTATATGTTATGGTGGAAAAAAGGATGGTGGTCGGTGGTCACGACTCACGAGGAAAATGAAACGATCATCATTTGAACATACTTGATGCTTTTGGAGCATGTGTTGTTCGAGTCTCAATTTTTTCGTAGTTATTACTAGGATCACTAAAAACATGGCTAAACCGGCAAATCTAGGTACCATGAATAAATTGGTTTGTAAGTGGTAAGTGGACCTCTTTTAAGCATCACTAGAGTGATACCATTTGAATCACCATAAGTTTAAAGGCGCTTTTAGACATCACAAAACAATCATATCTCTTCTAAACTATATACAAGCCTACTTTTTGGTCAAACTCAAGATCATATACTCCTCGTTAAAAATTTGTCGGAAAGACATCAACTTCCTATACCGCATGACCATCGATACAAATATACCACAAGGCACCAACTAAGACTTAACCGAAATTATCAAAATTAGCTAACCGACATTCAAGAGACTTGATGCATATTTTCATTTATTCATCACTTGGCGCCATGCCTTGTACAACTTTTATTTAATTGTCCATCTCATTTGATGTTATGTAAAACTTTAGCGGAAGGACCTCATCCCCACAAGGCCACAAACGTTGCTAAAAAGATACACAAGAAACACAAACAATGCATTATCGATCACCAGTTGAACCAACACACTTGTGAAAATTTTCTTTGTTGCTTATTGACTCGAGATGACACCCTAGTTAACATTATTTGTTGAAGTCACGCTTTTACAACAAACATGTTCTATGATACATGACATTATTTCATATGCACAAAATCGGAAAAGTGGCATGAAAATGCATGTCGATACCATATAGCTTTTATGTTTGGTGTAGTTCTACACTAGGGATATTGATTTATATTGTCGAATAGCCTTTTATAGCTTGTTCAATGTGTAGTCTTTCCAAACTCGATGCACCATAAAATCCATGAACTCCATTAGTCTTCTTCAATATAAATTTCGCTCATTGGACCGATATAGGACCCGCAAACCACATTATTATCAAGTCTATTTCAAACACAAATATTTAACCGTTAAAAGATGAGTAATACCTCCATGACATAACACAATTGCATCGATTGATTTTATGCGCAGATCCGCAATAGCTTGTACACGAATTACACTTTCATCTAGTGAGACCGCTTGTCTTTGCTCCAATTGAACCGACGTTATGAGCCCCATATGTGCTACAATAATATCAAGACCGCCTTTTGTCATTTCAACACCTCCTGCTCGTTGAAAGCGTATGGTGTTGTTAACAACCCCATTTTATGAGCTTTGCTTATCATCTCAACCTCCAAACTGAAAAAAAGTTAAATGATATAACACTATTTACATACGTTAAATTTATAGAATCCAATTATTAAATAATGGTTGAAATACATACCCATAACCCATTCCAGTTTCTTCAAGATTTTGCCTAAAATTACCATCAAATAGCCCGACGGTTGGAAAGTTTTGGACTCACGTAATCCAATTGATTCCAATTGTTTGAGAAAGTGATCCATTCTTCGAAAAGGATCGGTCCCACATACACCGCAAGAACAACTACTTTTTCACTACCGGAGTACTTCGTTAGCCATGTCAACCACAATAGCATTTGCATCAAGAAATGGTAACAATCCCGCTAAGGAACCTCTTCCCGCCATCCGAAACCGCCCGAATTATAAAGTACAATGAGATCTACACCACCCGCCTCTTCAAACTTGGCGTGATATTCATGTCCCCGCACCCGCCCTATGATCGGTTTTCCTTGCGTTATTTGGCCTCTCAACATCCGTAACACACTCGAGTTATTTGCAACGCGTCTCATATTCAAGAAATAGTTGATAAAAATTATTATTTTATTTACAAAAATATACGTGAATCAAAGAAGATTGCTTACCGGCTTTGCATCGGAGAAATTGAAGTTATAAGAAATAGTTGTGCAACTCTTGGAAAGTGTGCTTGGGGCATCGGGTTGAATAACCGTTTGTTTCGACTAGATACGTTAGGCTTTTTATGTATCTCCAAGAATGAGTCAACTAAAGCTTTTGCAAACTCGGTGTCATTGATGTGATATTGGTAAACCTTCACCTAAGTTATCATGGAAGATATTCCATGGGTTAACAAATTATAACACTTTCGGAAATTGTGACATAGTTTGATTAATAAGCGGACTAACCTTCCTATCTTCTCGTAGTCTCGATGAGTCTTTTTAGTTCTTCTATAAGGGTACCAAAGAGCATTAGTATCATAGAAAGGCTTTCCAGTGCATCGAGCCGAGATGCCTATTTCGTAGGCATACACGAACCTTTGATAATGCTTTGTTTACTTTTCGAGCAATAAATTCAAAGAAATTTCTTGTTCTCCTCGATCGTGGTTCGCATCAATGAGACTGCATATGTGAATGTATTTCTATTAGATCTCAAAGATATTGAAAGATGTCGAGCATCTATCAACTATGTAGAAAACTAATATAAAGGTGTGAGCTATCGTGGATTTCAAGATTCTTGCTACATACTCATTCATTGGAAATGGGTGGGGGGATAACGTGTCAACACGGATAAAAAGATTAACACTAAAAATGGGATCGGTCAAGTTGGCATGAAAATTGCCAAATCGAGTTGACATAAATTGTTTGACGCCCAAAAATTAGGATGTCAAATATGATCACGACAACTATGTTATATTGATGATAAACCCAAATTCATTAATACTACATTTAAGGATGTTATATGTCAAGAGTTTAGTCTCTGCGACTTTTGACCCATTCAAACACTTTGAGCACTTTAAGTTTTACCTTTTATTTTTATTTTACTTGTTTGGGTGAATAAATATCAAAATCGCCCCACTAATTAGTAAATGGGTTGAAG
This sequence comes from Chrysanthemum lavandulifolium, assembly GCA_022545495.1. Classification (NCBI taxonomy): domain Eukaryota; kingdom Viridiplantae; phylum Streptophyta; class Magnoliopsida; order Asterales; family Asteraceae; genus Chrysanthemum; species Chrysanthemum lavandulifolium. Next base: position 94,493,976 of record CM040246.1, read on the forward strand.
GTGTCACCGTTAGCAAGAGCCGCACAAAGCCACAAACCGAGAAATGTATGGATACTTGACAAATTTTGAGGACAGTTTCATATCATTGGATTAGCAACTAAATGTTTATCGAAACTACGAGTCTCGCTAGTATGACTAGATGACTATACGCCAACCAATTTCTTACTACCGTTTGTGGTATTACACCTTACAGTGGCATCACAATAGCATGAACAAGTGCCACGTAAGAGTCACTGCTCATTGTGTTCAAATATTTTCCTCTTGGAAATTTGTATGTATTGTATTCTTAGCACCAAAGTTCACCATGTCTAAAGCTCCCACACCGAGAACAAAGGGAATTTTCTTTTCTATTATTGCATCAAACCGGATTCTTCACAAGTTATGACACCTCCAACAACATAGTCCACAACCTCTGTTGTAATGTCCAAAACGCCTTGCAAAAGTAAAAATTAAATAATAAGATAAGAACCATTTCAATTCGGATATAGATCCAAAATGGCATTCAAAAGTTACCCAGATAAATCCCCTCGAACCGGATCCTCCATAGCTCTTCCACCTACACCCGCTGCATGAAACACCAACGCCTCATAACCTTATTTGTTCAATCTTTCTTTCACAAGATTTACACACGGAGTTGTAACCCGAACATGGTCAAACCAACCGCACACTTGTCACTACCGTAAAGCAAAGATTATTTCGAATTCACAAGCCATCCGAAACCACTCACATTATTAATACCACAAATATCCACCACCGATGGAAACAAAATCGATCCGATGTACCAACATAAGGCTCGGTCCGACCAATCGCTACGCTTGATACGATGATTTTAGGTATGCCAAGTGGTAGAGACTTAAAAGCCGATGATAAGAGCGAGGTTCCTCCACCGCCACCAAGCCCAATAATGCCGCAAGGAGTCCACGTTGGTGAGCTTTTTATGTAAAGAGGAGCGCTTTATTCATGATTGCAAGGGCTTCACCTCGAGCATCCGGAAGTTGAGTTTTAGGCCGTTTTCAAATTCATAGTACCGGAAAGAAGTTCGCTTCTTGACACATACTTAAAGTCCTTGAAGTTGGTTATCGGGTTTGGTCCAACCGACACATCCACAACTACAACTTGAACATGCATTTATCGATCGAGACTCTTTATAATTACAGAGATAACATAAACCATCATCTGGTTCCAAATTGGCTATCAACAAGACCTTCTTGTAATGTAAGCAGTGTTTCGGATTTGTTATTAACTGTTTTATCGATTATTTGCGAGTGAAATAAGCCATTTTGAATGATCAACTAAAATCCACTTGGACAAAACAACTTATTTCACTCGCAAATATAATTGGCGAAGAATTTAAATATGGATTCACAAACGCCTTATTTTTTTAATTCTAAATTATTAGATAAACAATGATCACTTTATAAAATGATCAGATATACAATTAAAAGGGTAAAATGTAAGCCTACATATATTATATACACCACTTTGACTTCCAAAGTCAAACTACCCATACTTATAATCTTAAATAAACCAAATAAACAAAACCCAATATTGTGACCACAATTTCAATGACCCATAAACATAACTAGATTAAAAATGTTACCTTTGATGAAGAAGTAGGAGAAAAGTGGTGAGATTGGATCTTATTGATTCGATAAATATAAAAGCTCGTCAAGCTTCAGATCACCGTTGTAATGCATAAAACTCAAGAAAATCTTTAAGATTTCCATGAGTTTTAACATCGTATGTTGTTAATTTTTTTTTTTTGAACATAACCGTATGTTGTTAATGAAAAGTGAAAACAAATGTTTCTTTAGAAAATATTGGAAGTTATTGTGGGTGGGTTTCAACTTTCAAGAAATGTAACAAGATCACTAGTATCGAGTTTGTGTTGTGTTGTCGATGTCGGTTAATCGCCGACTTTGTACCACATAAGAGCATCCACGTCAACCGAACAAAAGCTTTTCACTATTTCAAAAAGTCATTTTAAGAGGTTTTATGCATGGAATCAAAAGTTTTTTGAAAGACTTGGTGAATCTCAAGTCTTTCATCCAAGTTTAGTTAGAGTAAAGTCAAAATACATCCATGTGGTTTGCCGCGTGGTCTTGTTTACATCCACTAACCATTTTGGCACAAAATCATCCTCAGTTAGTAAAGTTGGCACAAACATCCCCCTCGTTAGTAAAATCAATTAGTGAGGACTAGCAGTTGCAAATATATCTCCGTTATTTAACATTTGTGAAGTGATATTTACGTAAATTGTCCTTGTGTGCAGGAATAAATTACAACAAAGTCCTAAATATATTTACACTGTCCCCGCCGGTTAGGCAGGTCAACGTTGGTCAACGCCACGCGTCACCACCGTAGTGGTGCCACGTGTCATCGGTCGGGCAATGGGTGGGTCGGGTCGGTTGCCGCGTGGACGATGAGGTGGTGCCGCGGGCATTGGTAAAATACCGGGGGAGACAAAGTGGTGGTATTATTTACCAATGCCACGCCGGCACCACCTCATCGTCCACGCGGCAACCCGACCACCCATTGCCCAACCCGACCCGACTCGATGACACGTGGCACCACTGTGGTGACACGTGGCGCGACCAACGCTGACCGGTCTAACCATTGTGACTAATTTGTAAATATATTTAAGGACTTTGGTTGCAATTTATTCCTTGCCACAAGGACGATTTACGACATATCACTTCACAAATGTTAAATAACGGAGATATATTTGCACCGTTAGTCCTCACTAACCGATTTACTAATGATGGATGTATTTGTGCCAACTTTACTAATCTGAGGATGATTTGTGCCAAAAAGTTTAGGATGTAAACAAAGACCACGGGCAAACCATGTGGATGTATTTTGACTTACTCCTTTAGTTATCAAGTGTATCATGCATTAAATGCATTAAGTCTTAAAAACTTGATGCATTGTAGATGCTCTAAGAGCACTAGGTGCCATGTTTTCTATCCACATCACTGTAACCTCCACAACTAACGTCCTTCACTCATAATAAACCTCAACTTACTCATTTGAGTCCACCACTTACAACTTTATTTTTTTATTCAAATTTTCAAATAAACTAAATTCATTTTATTAAAAATTAAAATACATTACAACATAATATTATTACACGCAACTTAAAATAACGATACAAAAAAAAATACGATACAAAAAAAATGATACGGGAAAAAAATACAATACATATTAATAATAGGAAACTTAAACATTTTACTCGTCATTGGCATCGGCATAATTCTTCATTCTTTTTACTTGTCTCTTTCGGATGATATCGGCTTTTACCGGGTCACTAGTCGTGTTGGGATCTAGCAGGAAAAACTTCATCTCCTTCATCTCTAACGCCCTTACTTCCTTCTCATTTACATTTTTTCATAACAAAAAAATAATAATAATAATAACAGAATCACACGTGATTTCACGAATTAGTTTTATAAAAGGAAAGAATGAGTTGATTTGATATTGAAAATCATATGTGATTTATTACTTTAAAGATCGCATGTGACTAGTAAAATCACATGTAATTTTTTTGTGTAAGATGTGTTTCTGGCTTAACATTTCGAGCCGGCTAAAATCACCATGATTTTTAAAATAACAAATCATAAGTGATTTTACAAATCACAAGTGATTTTACAAATCACGTGAGATTTTTCAGGGCGAAAAGTTTGAAAAAAAAATGGTCGAAAGTATATAAAAGTGCATATCTATAGAAAGATAATTTAATTCTCGTCGCGAATGTTTATTTTTCATAGCGTGAAAATTTATCGCTTGCAAGATATTTTGTTTTTAAAAAATATATGAAAAATGGGTATATATATTTACATTTATGTCCTTTTTGTGTGATTGTATGGATTGATCTGAAACGTTATCGGCTCTTTTGTTCTTTAAAGAAAATAGGTTCTGCAAAAATATCACCTCTAGTTCTGATTGTACAATAGATTGCACTACCAGGCTTCGATGATGATCAAAGGTATAGGGTGTATGTTCCACCAAGACTTGTCTTTCACCGAGAATAAGAAATACGAAACACTACGTTAAGTGATTACGCAGGGTAGGACCTCGCGAACCACCTCCGGCGTGAGAGTAAGTATGAGTTATGGTTGTATAAGTGTGTGTAAGTAAAGAGATGAGTGAAATGAGCATACCATAATCCATTGCCCGTCCAACCTATTTATAGTGGAAGAAATAGGGTTAGGGGCACTTCGCTGAATGTCGGAGATCATGGGGCGTCCCATGATTGTGGGTAACCGCTAGGGCTTAGTGACCCACGCTCTCAAGCTTACCGGGAAGCCGTGAAGAGAGGGAGATCGTGGGTTTGACCAAGTCGAGGTTCTCATATCCATTATTCCTTCACAACCGTGACTCAAGGGCTTAGGCTTCAAATGGCGAATTCCCGAGGTAACCTTCGTGATAACGAATGGTTTGACGCCTATGGATATTCTGGAATCCTAACTTGGGCCTTCGAATAGAAGGGCTTCGACACATCTCGGAGGAGTGTCCTTCGAGCTGTTCGGAGGGTACATCATCAAGCCCCCTAGTCGAAAGTGATGCATATGAGCGAAGAGGCATTGCTTTCGACTTCATGCTTCGAAAAAATACCCATTCACTGCTAAGCTTATCAATTAGAAGATAAATATGCGCCTAACTTAACGCATTTAATGCTAACTAGACTTTTCGGCTGCCCGCTACAGGAATCACAATTCCCCATCTTACCCGGAGACCAAAAGACTTCTTTTCAAAATTTAAAAACAATTTAAATCGGATAAGAGTAATTTTTGGGACACGTGTGCGGTGCTTAAGAGAGGCGAAAGAGAGTATAAAAAGGGGGTAGTTGAAACCCTAGCACATTTTACTCTCACCCTCACTTTCTACACGCAGTAAACTTGATCGCAATAGCTCCGAAAAAGGTAAACATCCCTTCTTGTTTGTATCTTTTGTTTTTTTAAAAATGGATACCAAGTTTATCATTAAACAACAAAAATGCACGTTAACGGCACAAGATTTACACGATCATCTAGCAAATTATCCAATCCCACTGGAGTATAAGATCATGTTGCCTAAGTCTAATCAGGGTATCTTTGATGCTCCTCAAGGTTTCGTAGGGCTATACACGCATGCATTTAGCCATTCCAACCTTAGGATTCCATTGCACCCACTTATATTAGAGTTTATGAAGTACTACAAGGTACATATTTCTAGGTTCAACCCATTTAGTTTAGCCAAACTGACCACATTCATAGTAATGTGTAAAGCATACGGCTATGAACCAACTCTAAGTGTGTTAAGGGGCTTTTTGAATTTGTATCCTGGGGGAAACTGGTTAACCTTGGCTAAGAGGCTTGAGGCAGATGTGCCGAACCTGTTTGGGAGAGTATACACCAACATAACGGCTTGGAAAGGCAGCTTCTTTTATGTGCAAAACACTTTTATCCCACCCAACTATCTAGAGTTGTTGAATAAGGAGTATATGTTTGATGCAAAACGGTACAATGACCCCTTGCCTTATGAGGTGCGAAGGGATCCATGCTATCAGCGTTTGGCTAGGTATCCTGTTGATGTGCGAGTGTTCCCGAGCCAATCTTGTACATACGGTGGATTGCCCGAAGTGGAAGGGTCTCCAAAGAAGCTGTTATCATATACCATGGACAAAGTATGTCTTTCTACTTCTATTAAAGTAGGACCAATGTAGTAATCGATATTTATTTTTCTTGTTTCTTTTTGCGAGATGTCATTCAGGAACTTTATGTACCAAGATTTGGATGAAGACTTGAGCTTCATGCCCGTTGAGAAGGCCGAAGAGTCTTACGGTGTTGGCTCTCCTTCTACATCCATCAACAACAATGAGGTGGATACTCCAAAGCCGGAGCCTATTGCATCAACACCCCGGCAACTTGCGCTGGAGGGTCCTTCTCAGCTTGTTGAGAATGTTGCGGATTCGGACGATCCTGCGGAGGAGGATATCCAGGTTGTAGGTTCCACCGGGATAGCTGACAGGTTAAAAAGGCGAAAAGGAACAGCTGGCAAGGCGGTTAAGTCAACCAACAAAAGGAAGAATCCCCTTCCCGCCTCCGGAGCTAGGGTTGTGAAGCAGAAGAGTGCTGAAGGCAGAAAGTTTGTAAAGTCAGCCTTTGAGTTACCAGATGAGACCGTAGAGATGCATGGTAAGCAATTCTCCTTTTAAGTTATGTTAATTCATAAGTATGATAAGTAGCTGAATAATTGTGCATTATAATGGTCGCAGGCCTTCCAGACACGAAGGAGCTTCCAAATGCACTGTCCTGCCACCGCATTGTGGACCATGTTACCCCTTCCATGTGGAAGGGTTTATTGACAACATGTCTATCGGGCGGGTCCGCGATCTTCATGATAAGAGTGTCGCCAGCAGGCGGTGTTGGACAATCATCTAAATGGTCGCACTAGGGAGCTACTCGTGATACCACCAAGGCAAGACAGAAATGGATGTCATGTTGGAGAGGAAAAGCACAAGGACCAGGAATATGCCGAGCTGGAGGCTAAGTGTGACGAGATTGAGAGGGATGTTGAGAAGAACCCTATCGTCCAAGACCTTCGTGGAAAGGTAGCCCAGCTGACAGCAGAAATTGGCAAGCTTAAGTTGGAAGAAGCTAAGGTCATTACCCTTATAGGTCAGAATGCAGTGCTTGAGGCAAAATGTGCCGGTTTGGAAAGTGAGAGGGCTAGGCTCGGAGAGGTAGAAGTTAAGTTGAGGGAGGAAGTTGATGGCTTGCAGATGAGGTACAAGATGCTGCAAAAGGATCGTGCGGAGGTCGTGTCGAAGGTGGTTCCATACATAGCCATGGAACTCTACCACAATGATGAGTCGGGAGCACAAATGTGGAAGGTCATCAAATCAGCTATTTTTCATGGACGGTGCTTGGCGTTGGAAGAGGCTGCCAAAACAGGTAAGCCCGTGGATCTTTCCAAGATTGAATGCTACCGTCCCACATCGAAAGCTGAATATGATGAGGTAGGAAATGCGTTTGCAACCGCAGAGTACTCCTTCCTTGATGAAGCTACCAAAGATCCTATGGCACCCCTCGAAGACCTCCTTTCCAAGAAGCATCGCAAGCTGAAGCCTACGACTCCTACCAAGAAGACAGTGTCTGCCAAGCCTACCTCGGTTCAACCGTCTCCGACCCCTTCCCCACAAAAGCAGGAATGAAGGTTGCCGTGTTGGCAGTAATTTGGTTTCAAGGATGGCATGTATCCTTTAAGACAATTTATCTTATTTGACAATGCTTGTCTTGTTCTTTAAACAATTTGAATGCTTGTGATGTATGGCCTTGGGCCAAAGACAACTTAATTGGGGCTTAAGCTCCTCGTGCAGGTACAAGGGCACTAGCCCTCATTTTGAATGGTATAGTGTAGGGGGGATACCTCTACACACCTGGTTATTATTTGTGTTTGTCTTGTGAAGTTCTCTTACGCCATTTTTTCCGACGCTTAAGTTTTACATCCTAAGGTTAAACAACCTCATTGTGTGTAAATTTCAACACCAAGAATATAATGACCAAATTTGATCATTGACAGAGGCTCACGACCCACTCTATCTCAAATCCTTTAAGTAGTATGACTTTGTATATATTTTCACAAGCGCCATAAACTACTAGGAGAGTTAATGTGAATATTAAAGTAGGCGTAAATGATGAGGCGTTTATTACACCTTTTGCCCTTTTATTCGACATTGAAACTCATAAACGACTTGGTTGAACAAATCTTTGTGTTTAAGAAATGAAGCAAGAGATTTGTGGGAAATGTCTTATTTATCATTGAATTGGTAAAGAGGATTACATCATTCTTGAAATGAAAACTAAGACAACTACCAATAATGTGTGATTTCCTTGAGAAGCTTCTAATTACAAGAATGAAAAGTAAAACTACTTCTTAAACACGTAACTTTCAAGATTCTGCACCATTCCATGTCCCGTCGATGGGTTCTCCGAGAAGAGTGGCGGTTGTAGGCTCCGTTGTCGTAGGCCTCGCCTACCATGTAAGGTCCTTCCCAAGTAGGTCTCGCCTTTCCACGGTATTCGCTTTGCTTGCCTTTGTTGAGGCGTAGCACATATTCCCCAGTGCTTGAAGGTGGAAGGCCCGACCCTTTTGTTATAGTAGCTTCGATCTTATGCTTGTGCATTGCTTCTGGATGGAAGCTATCTCTTATTTCTTCTAGTAGATCCGGTTCTCCCGATCCTTTCATCATTTGGGAGGCATCATACGCTACACGCTCCGTGTGTACACTTAGTTCCGGCGGATGACCGCTCGTTCCGTATGTTAGGTCAAGGGGTTTCACCATTGCTTGACTTAGGGTGTGTTCGATGGGCCCATAGTACTTGGGAGTTCATCTACCCATCCATGGTGAGTTCGTCCCACCTTTTCTCGATCCTTTGACGATGTCTCTGCTTGTAACCTCCACCGTCCGTTACCTTGTGGATGGTGAGCGGATGTCCAAGATCGCTTTATGTTGAGCCCTTGACAGAAGTCGTAGAAGACTCCTTCAGCGAACTGCTTTCAATTGTCAGATATGATTATGTGGGGCACTCCGAATCTGCACACAATGTGTTCCCACACAAACTTCTTGATCTGTCTCCCCGTAATGGAGGCTAAAGGCTTAGCTTCTACCCACTTAGTAAAGAAATCAATTGCCACCAGCAAAAATTTGACTCCTCCAAGAGCCATAGGCATAGGTCCTACGATGTCAATACCCCATTGGGAGAAGGGCCATGCGGATGTCACACTTGTCATGTCCTGCTTCGGCATCTTAGGAACGCTTGAGTGTATCCGACAAGCTTCACATTTGAGAATACCGCCGCATCCCCGTGCATCAAGGCCAATAATAGCCCAACTTCATTATTTTCGAGACAACCGAGCGGGGTCCCGCATGGAGGCCGCATGATCCTTCGTGGACTTCAAAGAATAATACTCAGAGCACGCTTGGGTCCCACACATCTTAACCAAGGTGATAGGAATGACCTTCTATATAGGGTTTCCCCTATTAGCCGGTATTGTGGGGACTTAACCCGAATTTTTCTTGCTGGCTTGGGATCTTCGGGGAGAAGACCGCTTATCAAATATTCCCTGATGGGAGTCATCCATGTCTCTCCTTCTTCGTGAACAACGTCTGCAACTTCCTTGCGAACGATGGACCTTTCAGGTAAGACTTCGACAAGTACTTCTTTGGTGAGATGAGCGAAGGCCATAGAGGCTAGCTTGCTCAGTGCATCTGCCTTCTTGTTCTAATTCCTACGAACATGTTGGATGGTGTAGAGTCAAACTCTCCAAGATTTCCTTTGTTTTTTCCAAGTATTGTTTGATGACGGGCCGCCTTGCTTCATAGGAGCCTCGCCACTGGTTCGCTACCAATCGGGAGTCTACGAAAACAATGAGCTTTGACTTCCATATCTTTAGCTAATCGGAGGCTGCTAGCGTGGCTTCACTCCGCTTCATTGTTTGTGGCTTGAACTCAAAATGAAGAGCATACGATGCTCCTTCCCATCGTGACCGACCAAAGATTAGACCGCTCCTGTAACCATCGAGTTGGATGCTCCGTCAGATAAAGTTTCAAATATCCCGTATTGAGTGAGTTTAGCTTTGGGCTCTTCCTTTTGCGTCTGCTCGGAAGGTGTCTCACAAGAAGTCTCATGAATTTGCCCTTTAATAGAGTTTCGACCTTGAACTCTATTTCGTGCTCTCCAAGTTCAATAGCCCATTTAGCCACCCTCCCGGACTTTTCGTGCTCGACAAGATCTGCTTTGAGTGGCTTGTCGGTTAAGACCGTGATCGGATGGGCACGAAATAGCGTCGAGCCTCCTTGCGCATAGATTAGGGCTAGTATTAACTTCTCCAACCTTGGATAGTTGATCTCGCCCTGTAAGACCCTCGCCGACAAAGTAAATGGGGATATGTCGCTTGTCTTGTTCCGCCATAAGGACGATCCCCATGCTAAACCGTCAAGTCTAATCACACAAGCTAGCCACTTGTGAATGGCTAACCGTAATAGACTTAAAACAGCTTAAAACACAAATACAATGAAGTCGGAGAATAGAATGAATTCCGGTCGTTAAGTCCCACGGAGACTCAATGGTGTGTAAACACTTGATCGACGATAGAATGATCACTAATGATAGTGATCGTAAGGGATTGGATGGATAATTACACTCTTGAAAAAGTTTATAAAATAAAGCGACTTAAATGCAAATTAAGAAAATTAAAAGATAAAATATATTAAATAAACGCTATCACTATTTTTACAATGATGTTTTTATGATTTTATAAAATAAAATAACTTAAATAAACTATTTTAACTAAAACGTAAACTCAAATTATCTAAAACTAGATTTAAAATGAAAACGTAAGTTATATATAAAATTACGCGAGCGCAAGATAAAACGTAAAATTTATGAAATAAAAGTCCTACAAGTGTAAAACAATTTTTTACGTACTATATGATAAAAGAAAATTTTAGAAAAAGATTTATATTTTTTGACTTTTATATTTTTATTATGAATTAATTAAGATTTTACACTAATTAAATGTTTAAAAATACTAAAACTATTTGGAAAATCAAACTTTTTATAAAATACTTAATACTAATACAAATTTATAAAAATACAAAACCGAAAAAGCTATAAAGAATAAGTCGAAAATAAGTGAATAAGCTCGTATAAACTTATTTGGAAACAAAAGGGTTAAGTATTAAATAGTGTAAATAAAACCGAAAAAGTCCCTAGGGCGCTTGGTGTGAGTGTGGTGTGGTGAGTTGGGTGGCAGAGATCAAATCCAAAGAAGGCAAATTTTTGCAACTATTTTATTTTGGAATTTTTCTTCACAAACTTGTTAAGCACAAGAAAATAAGCACTTTTAATAACTGTGACTTTTATGAAACGATTAATAAGCTCAAGATGAGCTTATTTTCTCAACAATGGCAAGAAAATGGAAATAAGCTAAAGAGTTTAAGCCAAAATGGCTTTTAAGCTAAAAATAAGCAAAGTGAAAACGGAAATAAGCTAGACTACCTTGAATAAGTCGAAATGACAACCGAACAAGCTCAATAACTTGAAAATAAGCACTGATTAAGCAGAAATAAGCACTTATTAACTGATGCACATGACACTTTTATGAATCACTAGGCACTTTTGAGCTTATTTTTAAGCACTGAAATAAGCTACAAACTTAAAACAAAATCTTGAATAAGCAAGTTGACCAGATAAGCTATCCAAAAAGCTAGAGCTTTCACAGTGGGGTCCACTAGAGAACTTTTTATGAGCTTATTAAAAAATGGAAAACCACTGAGTATTACTTAATGTAAACTGAATATTTTTGGAAAAACAATAAGCACTTGCAGGCCAACCAAATAAGCTAGAAATGGGAAAATTAAGCTTGTAACCTTGAGACAGCTAGGTGAGCTTCTCAAAAGCTAAAATACAGTGCTTGTTAACCGATAAGCTCTCTAAGAGCTTGTGAAATAGGGTACCAACATCATAACAGTGGCACTCTTTGACTTTTGAGAAAATGAAACAGTTTGACTTATGTGAACTTGTGATTGATCTTAAGCACTTATATTGATGTATTAAGGTGTATAAATCTTGAATTGAACAAGTATAACAACTTCTTAACACAAAACCATGATTATAAGACTTAAAAATCCAACAGACAGATGAACAAGGAGATTAAAAGGATTTTTGACTTTTCACAAAATTAAGACTGGTTTTTATGTTTCTTTGAGCTACTAAGAACTAATGAAACATAAGAAAAGCAAAAGCAATAACATAAGCAACCTTTAACACAGTTAAACTAGCTTAACCAAACACACCTTATGAGACTGTTTTGAAACTTTTTCAAAGACTGAAACAGATTTAGACCATGAGTTGGATTACAGACCTTAAATTAACATTACATGAGACTAAATAAGTATAAACCAACAGGACTAACAACATAAAACACAAGAATTATGATTATACTGATTTAACTGTCCAAATGAGATTTTTACAAAATACAAATTTAAAAGAACAACCTACTAATTTTAAAGCTTAGATACACTTAATTATAACTAGTGATCACTAAGAAACAGAAATTACAACTACTAGACAACTAAAACAAAGAAATGCAAAAATGAACAAAAAGCTTACAAATGGGTATCCAACTGAAAACCAAGAACCAATGACCAAGACCAATCCTAATAGCTTTCCACAAAGCTTCTAACCCAAGGCCATCCAAAATCTACCCTGCTCCATTGTGAACACCATTTCCAAGTGATTTTGAATTTTAACCTATTTAATTGGTATTTTGGTGATTTTTGATTTTTGCTTCTAAACTAAATTTTAGTGTTTCTAATAGCTTTTAAAAGCTATCTAGGAACTTATGTGATCTATTTAGTCCATACAAACATCTACAAACAACATTTGAAGCATTCATGAGATTTTGAAAATAAGGAAAATTGCATAAACCGAGATATAAGTTGATACTTGAATTGAAGTTTTACAAAAGCTTTATTATAACATAAACACTTGAAATACGAGTTTTAAGACTAAAACATACACTTAAAATTTAAAGTAAGCTAAAACGACTTAGAAACTTAAAATTACACTAGATGATATTGATACATTGCATCTCTCTCCTCTTTATAATGACTTTTAAGACTCTCTTGACCTCTCGAATCTTTCCCACCATATTCGAGCCATTGGATCACTCTAATTCATCAAAACCATACACTTGGATTTTGGCGCCATTTTTCTCATTAGCGGGTTTTGAGTATTAATTGGAGTTGGTTTCAATCAATTAAGAGTTTTGGTGTTTAGAGGAGGTGGAGGGACAAAGTATGGAGAGGGGGGTTGAAAAAGTCCTGGAAAACTGCTCTGGTTTTGGGATTCAGCCAGGGGAGAGGGGGAGCTACAGTGGAAGGCGGTTTCATGCCCGTTTGACTTTATTTGACCGAGTGGTAAATATTGGGGGTCAAATTGGTTTTGACAGGGATCAAAAGGGTATTCTGACCTAGCTCAAAGGTCAAGCCAAAGGGGTCAAGGGTCAACTGTTTGGGCTTGGATATGTTGGGCCATGGATTGGATTTTGTTGATATATGATAAGGTGTCCGTTTGGTTTAGAATAATAACAAGGACCAAAAATGTAATTTATCCAAACATCAAGGACCGAAAATGCCAACTTTCCAAACTTATCACAAGGACCAAAATGACAAACATTGATAGTGCAAGGACCCTTTTGCATAAATTCCATTTTAAAAGGTCCAAGGACTAATTTTGCAAATTTTTAAAGTTTAGGGACCTTTCTTGCCAATTGACCAAAGAATCATTCAAGGATCATTTTAACAACTTAGAAGATTTCAGGGACCTTGAATGACAAAACTTCACATTTTGAATTCGTGGACTAGATTTGACAACTTTTAAAACTTGGGGACTAAACCGCCAATTTTGCAAACTTGATACATTTTCATCCGATTTTGATATTTTGCATTTAAAACACATAAAACACCGATTTGTGATATTTTGATCATTTTGATGTGTTTCGAGTGTTTTCGATGATTTTGCGCTTTAGATTATACAAAAATGATGAGTATTTAGACACTCATCAATCCCCACATCGAGATATTGCTAGTCCCTAGCAATGATTTGAGAAAACTTAATGGATTTGAAAAACTCTTTACCAAAAGCCATCACTTATGGAGTAGCCAAATGTTTCAGTTCAAGTAAGAACTATGGTACATCGATAACCATCTGATTTATGGCAAATCATAAACCATATAACGGATTTGATGTGTCTTTACCGTGCCGCACCTTCCGGACTAGCCAACTCTTAGATAAATTATCGAATTATCTTTGGTGAGTGATTACCAATTATGGATTTTCCATCGCCTTTACCACAAGCCATAAACTCATGGGCTAGCCAACTCTTCACTTTTTAGGATATGGTGAGTTGAGAACCATACAATTTTGGGCAAATTGCAAGCCATATAAACGGATTTGAGAAATCTTTACCAAGAGCCGTTTGCTCTGGATTAGCCAATCCTTTTGTCTTACGACATGGCGGATCGATAACCAAGATGAGTAAGTGTAGAACACTTACTCCAAAAAAAAAAATTTGGCCAAAACGGGAATTGGGTAGATAATACATGAAATTCGTGAGAATTCCCCACACTTAGAAATGAATATTGCCCTCAATATTCAAAGTACCGCGTTATGCCGAACCGAGAACGTAAAAGGAAATACTACGCCATTATTATGAAAGATTTTTTTTTTTTTTTTTTTTTTTTTTTAGAACATGATTTTATATACAACATGGGGAAACTCCCCACACTAGGGTGGTAGAAAGGGGTAAGAAGACGAAATATGGGTGAAAACCCATATGGTGCGTGCTAATGTTTTTGATTCCCGAGTCACTAGCTTGACTCGATCCCGCATTCATTGGTTCATGGGGAAAGTTTGTAAATCCGGACAACCACGGGGGAATGTCCTCTCCAAAGTAATGCTTCACTCGATGACCATTCACTTTAAAATTAGGACCATCGGGTTGAGATAACTCAACGGTACCATAAGGATAAACCTTAGCGATAGTAAATGGACCGCACCAACGGACTTGAGCTTTCCGAGAAAATCTTCAATCTTGAATTGAAAAGAAGGACTCGATCACCAACGTTGAAAACGCGGTTCTTGATTTTGAGTCATGAATCTTCTTTGTCTTTTGTTTATAGATCAAAGAGTTCTCGTAAGCTTGATCACGAAGTTCATTTAATTCATTCATTTGAACTTTTCTATGATCACCACCGTCTCAGATATCGAAGTTTGCATGCTTTAAGGCCCAAGATGCCTTGTGCTCTAACTCAATCGGAAGATGACATGCCTTCCGTACACTAGCTTGTATGGAGTACACCCAATGGGTGTTTTGTAAGTCACGGAAGGCCCAGAGCGCGCATCAAGTTTATCCGACCGTGATGCACGATTTTCGCCATTGTCCTTTCAAGGATTCTTTTAATACCACGGTTTGAAACTTCCACCGCCCACTTGTTTGGGGTGGTATGCGATGAGAGACGGTGGTAACACCATACTTTTGCATGACTCTTTCAAATTGGTCATTGCAAAATGTGTACCACGATCACCGATTATCGCTCTCGGAGTTCCAAACCGCAAAAGAGATTTCAAAATTTCACAACAACTCGGGCATCATTGGTGGGTAAAGCTTTTGCTTCAACCCATTTTGACAAATAGTCAACGACCACGAGTATGTACTTGTTTCCACGAGACGAAGGAAATGGCCCCATAAAATCAATACCCCATATGTCAAATATCTCACAAACTTGAATGGCATTTTGTGGCATTTCATTCCTTTGAGAGATATTACCATGACGCTGACAAGCGTCACGTGCTTTGACAAATTCGTGGGCATCCTTATAGATTGTGGGCCAATAAAACCCGAATCAAACACCTTTTGGCGGTGTAGTTTGGACTATGATGGCCCCGGTGGGTCCAAAGATGGCAAGTGTGAGAATGTCAATAGCTTCCTCGTCCATAAACACACCGCTTGGATGACTTGATCCGCACAGATTTTGAATAAGAAAGGGTCGTCCCGAAATAATGTTTAACATCTTTGAAGAATTTGTTCTTCCGTTGGGTCGACATCCCTTTCATTAATGAAGTTACCCGCATGGTAATTTGCAAAGTCAAGAAACCATGGGGTGGTAGAATTTCCACGAAAAGAAACCGCATTGAGTGTCTCGAGAGGAAATGTTTCATTTATTTCCTTTTCTCGAAAACATCTTGGTGAGGGTTTTCTAATCTGACAGATGATCGCAGCTAGATTCTCGGCTCCTTTTTATCACGATAATGATATCAAATTCTCGGAGGAGGAGAATCCAACGAAGCAATCTCGGCTTTGCATCTTGTTTTGCAAAGAGATATTTGAGAGCCAAGTGATCCGTATACACCACGCATTTGGTCAAGATTAAGTACGGCCAAAATTTCTCAAATGCATACACCACGGCTAATAGCTCTTTTTCCGTGGTGGTGTAATGAGTTTGAGCTTGATCATAGTCTTACTTGCGTAGTGAATAGGCTGAAAATGCTTGTTTCTTCGTTGCCCTAGGACCGCACCGATAGCAAAATCACTTGCATCGCACATGAGCTCAAAGGCAAGTCCCATCGGAGCAACGAGAATGGGTGCCTCAAGAAGCTTTTTCTTCAATGTTTCAAAAGCTATGATGCACTCGGGTGAGAAGATAAAAGGAGCATCTTTTCAAGAAGATGGGTCATAGGCCAAGGCGATTTTGGAAAAATCTTGTATGAATCTACGATAGAAACCGGCATGACCTAAAAACTCCTAATACCTTTGACGGTAGTAGGATGAGGTAATTTAGCAATAACATCAACTTTTGCTCTATCAACCTCAATCCCATTCTTTGAAATCTTATGGCCAAGGACTATGCCTTCTTTGACCATAAAGTGACTTTTCTCCCGCTTTAGACAAAGATTGGTGTCTTCACACCTTTGAAGCATTTTATCTAAATGGGAGAGACATGTTTGAAAAGAATCCCCAATGACCGAGAAGTCATCCATAAACACCTCCATTGTTTCCGATCATGTCGTGGAAAATGGCCATCATACATCGTTGGAACGTGCAGAGCATTACATAAGCCAAAAGGCATACGTTTGTAGGCAAAAGTTCCGTATGGGCAAGTGAATGTGGTTTCTCTTGATCCCGTGGATCAATAGGGATCTGAAAGTAACCCGAGAAACCATCAAGGAAACAATAGTATTCATTCCCCGCTAATCTCTCAAGCATCCGGTCCATAAAGGGTAGAGGAAATGGTCTTTACGGGTGGCGCCATTCAACTTACGATAGTCAATGCAAACACGCCATCCCGTAACCAATCGAGTTGGAATTAACTCGTTATCTTCATTTGTGATAACAAGAATGCCACCCTTTTTCGAACACAATGAATTGGGCTAACCCAAGGACTATCTCGAGATAGGGTAAATCAATCCCGCATCAAGAAGTTTGATAACCTCTGTTTGATAACATCATGGATTTTGGATTCACTCGCTCTCGATGTTGAACTGCTGGTTTAAAGTCATCCTCCATCAAGATTTTATGAGTACAAAACTCGTGGTTGATACCCTTAATGTCGGAGAGTTTCCAAGCAATTGCTTGCTTGTGTGACTTCAAGATTTTTATGAGAGCAGACTTTTCATCTTTACTCAAATCTCGAGCAATAATGACGGTAATTTATCATCACCCTCAAGAAATGCATACTCGAGATGAGGAGGTAAGTCCTTAAGCTCAACCTCGAAATTCTTCGTTTTCTCAACCGACTTGACTTCCTTGTTATGAAGTTTGATGGGAGGGAGAGGAGGAGAAGTGTCCAGATTTGACAACTTCTTTAGAAGAATATCTCCTCCGTTAATCTCATTTTGATTAATCTCATTAGAATTGAATCACTAGAGTGAGGGTTGATGATGGATCATCATTGAGCAACTTCTCAATAAGAAGTATGTCCCCTCAATATCAATTGGGCGTGATCAATTTCCCATGGAAGTAATCACTAGCCAAGTATGCTTCAATCTCATCTAAGATGAAGTCGCCTCAAACGGAGTGAGAGATGGAGTAGAATTGGCTATGATAGGTTGAGAAGATGTGGTGGGATCCCCACTCACGTAATTATGAGAATAACCAAGAACTTCGAGAGTACTCTTCGAAGCAACATCGATGATATCTATTCGGTTAACCGATTCGTAATCATAGTTTGCGAGTACCTCAAGTTTGATCAAGGTTAAAGGTGTGACTTCATTACCAACACGCAATGTGATTTCTGCTCAAATACATCAATGAGAGCACGGCCGTTCTCGTGAATCCTCGACCAACAATGAGAGGAACCCGATGATCGGCATCAAAATCAACAACCACGAAGTCACCGGAAAATGGAACTTTCCTACTTTCACAAATACGCCCTCGGCAATGCCAAGAGGACGGGATATGGAACGATCGCAAGCTCAAGAGTCATGCATGTAGGAGTAAGTTCCTAAGAGAAAGTTTCTTCCATATCTTGAATAAGGCATAAGGTTTATGCTTGCACCAAGATCTCGCTAGGGCAAAGCATTCAACCATTCCCGGAATACACAAGGTAAGAGAAATTTCCGGGATCTCCAAGTTTTTCTCGAAGCTTCTTCGAATAATCACGAGCGCTTCGTTAAGAGGAGTTTTGCCATTTCAAACAGCTTTTCCTTATTGCTTAACATGTGTTTGAGAGTTGATGCAAACTTGGGCATCAACATGATAGCATCCGCAAAGCTTATGTCAAATGTAACTCTTGGAAAATTTGGAAAATTTGTCCATTTGATGACTAGCTTTCTCATGAGCTTTTGCTCATTCAAACGTGATGGGTAAGGAATAGAAGATTTGGATTCGATTCTCAACAGAGCTACAGGAGGTTCAAAACAACTCCTTGATTTGACTTGGGTTTCGGACCACTTGAGGTTGGACTACCGAAGGTAGGACGTGTCTTGTACTTCGGGCTAGAATAATGCACCTTGTCCGTTGTTTCCTTGGTAACTTGACTCATTGCCACGGAGGAGGAGGCATTGGAGTCGAGGTCCATTGTGTGTTGGAGGTTCACTTTCCACTACCTTAGGGAGAGAAGAAGAAGAAGAGGTAGTAGGAACAGCAGTCCATCATATGAAACACCACTTGGTTGTGATCGCCTTTGCATCGCCCCTCGGGTTAGCGATCGTGTTGCTCGGAAGTTTTCCGAGCCCGAGGGTTGATCATTTAAAGACTTCTTAAGATCGCCGATCCGACCGACCAACAACCTGCTCATTTCATCTTGGGACTTCATGAATTGCTTCAAGAACTCATCGATGATGGTCCCGGAGGAATAATGACGGAGGAGCTGGAGGGATAATTTGAGGTCGTATGTTTTGATTATAGCCAAAATTCCTTGATTAGGATTCATATTCCCATGAAATTGATTCCCCGATTGAAATTGTTTTGATTAGGGTTTCCTTGATGTTGGAAACCTTGATTGGGTCCAGGATAGAAATTACCTTGGTTTTGATAACCTTGGTTCATTCTTGGTTGGTTCGATTCGGTTTTGCATGTTATGATTCTCGTTAAACCGGTGGTGCTCGATTAGTGTTAGCACGGTAGTGTGGTTCATTTTGAGGACGGTATTGATTACCTCCTTGTTTGTGAACTACCGGCTAGAGCATTGGCCTCAAATGGACTACCATCGGTGGCGTGACAATTGTAGTATGCATGAGGACCACCACAAGTAACACAACTCTCGACTTTCTTCACTTCAAAGATGTGTTGGTGTCCGAGTGAAGGTGACTTTCTTCCGGTTAGCAAGAACCAAAGCTCGAACAATGTCTCGTGAGTTTGTCAATCTTAGCATCGGTGCTAGATGTACTCACGGGATGAAGAAGAAGAAGGTCCAAGATGAGACCGATATGTCTTTGCTCGAAAGGACGGACCGAGATTTGTTCTCAATGATTTGCAAGGCCTCTTTTGTGGTCTTGCTCAGAAATTACCTCCGCGGAGGCATTCAAAGAGTCTTGATTAGTCCGATTGAGACCATTGTAGAAAGTATCCATTTGCATTAACTCGGTAAAACCGTGATGCGGACACTTGAAGCAACTCTTTGTAACGATCCCATGCCTCCCGAATGATTCATCAAATCTCGAGAAAATTTCATTATCTCATTCTTAAGACTTGTGGTTCGGGATGGAGGATAGAACTCGTTAACGAACTTGGTGACAAGATCTTCCCATGTCTCAATAGAACGAGGGGTTGTTTCTCAAGCCAATTCCGGCTTGTCCTCTAGAGAAAATGGGAAATGTAAGAAGCTTGATAGCTTCATGTGGGACATTCTTGTACTTGATGGTAGATGCAATCTTGTTAAACCATCGAATGTGTGCATGAGGATCATCCCGCCAAAACCATAGAATTGGCTTTGGGTTACTAGATTAAGCAACCCGGTTTGAGCTCGAAAGTGTCGACCACGATGGTCGGGACAACAATGGCATCTCCGTAACCCTCGATGGGTGCTTGGAGAAGCTCATTCATGGGTTTGTCTTCCGCCATTTCGACGGAGGTGGTGGTGGTAGACGCCTCGATCACGGTGAAGGAGCCGAACGTCCTCACGCTCACGAGGAATCTTTCCAAGTTCGTAAAGTGGACTTGTAGAACTGGAAGAACGAAAAGCGCATGCACTAAGTATAAAAATCAATTTTCAAAACAAATGAGGCAAAACGACAAGTGAACTTAACCAATAATCACAAATGAAATGGCTTTTTGAAAAGGTACACCAAATCACAAGTGACACAAAGGCAAGTTTTAAATCGATGTTCGGGAACTTATTATGGTCGCACCCCGCTAGGTAGTGCACTACCTTGATTTGCGGTGGTTGATTTTATGTATAAATTAAGTACCACCGAAAAGACGTAGGTAAGATTTGTGCAAATGGGTTCAAAAAAAATTTTTGGACAATATTTTTGGTATCGTCTCGTTTAACCAAATCGTATTGTTTTAAGAATCACCTTAAAGACAATACAAGATAGAAAACGCTACGATTGTTTTGTTGTTTTATATTTTTTGGTGTTTTAACACTTTAGGAAAAGTGTTAATGAACTTTTGATTTTCTTATAACTTTACAAAAACTTTTACAAAAGATGGGTTATGTGCAAGAATGGGTCCGAAATGGCTAAACACACGCTAAAGCCTCCCGCAATGCGCCAAAATTTGATCTGTGCTAAACCGTCAAGTCTAATCACACAAGCTAGCCACTTGTGAATGGCTAACCGTAATAGACTTAAAACCGCTTAAAACACAAATACAATGAAGTCCGAGAATACAATGAATTCCCGGTCGTTAAGTCCCACGGAGACTCAATGGTGTGTAAACACTTGATCGACGATAGAATGATCACTAATGATAGTGATCGAAAGGAATTGGATGGATAATTACACTATTGAAAAAGTTTATAAAATAAAGCGACTTAAATGCAAATTAAGAAAATTAAAAGATAAAATATATTAAATAAACGCTATCACTATTTTTACAATGATGTTTTTATGATTTTATAAAATAAAATAACTTAAATAAACTATTTTAACTAAAACGCAAACTCAAATTATCTAAAACTAGATTTAAAATGAAAACGTACGTTATATATAAAATTACGCGAAGCGCAAGATAAACGTAAAATTTATGAAATAAAAGTCCTACAAGTGTAAAAACAATTTTTTACGTACTATATGATAAAAGAAAATTTTAGAAAAAGATTTATATTTTTTGACTTTTATATTTTTATTATGAATTAATTAAGATTTTACACTAATTAAATGTTTAAAAATACTAAAACTATTTGAAAATCAAACTTTTTATAAAATACTTAATACTAATACAAATTTATAAAAATACAAAACCGAAAAAGCTATAAAGAATAAGTCGAAATAAGTGAATAAGCTCGTATAAGCTTATTTGGAAACAAAAGGGTTAAGTATTAAATAGTGTAAATAAAACCGAAAAAGTCCCTAGGCGCTTGGTGTGAGTGTGGTGTGTGAGTCAGTGGCGGAGATCAAATCCCAAAGAAGGCAATTTTTTGCAACTATTTTATTTTTGGAATTTTTCTTCACAAACTTGTTAAGCACAAGAAAATAAGCACTTTTAATAACTGTGACTTTTTATGAAACTGATTAATAAGCTCAGTATGAGCTTATTTTCTCAACAGTGGCAAGAAAATGGAAATAAGCTAAAGAGTTTAAGCCAAAATGGCTTTTAAGCTAAAAAATAAGCAAAGTGAAAACTGGAAATAAGCTAGACTACCTTGAATAAGCTGAAATGACAACTGAACAAGCTCAATAACTTGAAAATAAGCACTGATTAAGCAGAAATAAGCACTTATTAACTGATGCATAGGACACTTTTATGAATCACTAGGCACTTTTGAGCTTATTTTTAAGCACTGAAATAAGCTACAAACTTAAAACAAAATCTTGAATAAGCAAGTTGACCAGATAAGCTATCCAAAAAGCTAGAGCTTTCACAGTGGGGTCCACTAGAGAACTTTTTATGAGCTTATTAAAAAATGGAAAACCACTGAGTATTACTTAATGTAAACTGAATATTTTTGGAAAAACAATAAGCACTTGCAGGCCAACCAAATAAGCTAGAAATGGGAAAATTAAGCTTGTAACCTTGAGACAACTAGGTGAGCTTCTCAAAAGCTAAAATACAGTGCTTGTTAACCGATAAGCTCTCTAAGAGCTTGTGAAATAGGTACCAACATCATAATGTGGCACTCTTTGACTTTTTGAGAAAATGAAACAGTTTGACTTATGTGAACTTGTGATTGATCTTAAGCACTTATATTGATGTATTAAGGTGTATAAATACTGCATTGAACAAGTATAACAACTTCTTAACACAAAACCATGATTGTAAGACTTAAAAATCCAACAGACAGATGAACAAGGAGATTAAAAGGATTTTTGACTTTTCACAAAATTAAGACTGGTTTTTATGTTTCTTTGAGCTACTAAGAACTAATGAAACATAAGAAAAGCAAAAGCAATAACATAAGCAACCTTTAACACGCTTAAACTAGCTTAACCAAACACACCTTATGAGACTGCTTTTGAAACTTTTCAAAGACTCAAACAGATTTAGACCATGAGTTGGATTACGGACCTTAAATTAACATTACATGAGACTAAATAAGTATAAACCAACAGACTAACAACATAAAACACAAGAATTATGATTATACCGATTTAATCGTCCAAATGAGATTTTTACAAAATACAAATTTAAAAGAACAACCTCTCGATTTTAAAGCTTAGATACACTTAATTATAACTAGTGATCACTAAGAAATGAAATTACAACTACTAGACAACTAAAACAAAGAAATGCAAAATGAACAAAAGCTTACAAATGGGTATCCAACTGAAAACCAAGAACCAATGACCAAGACCAATCCTAATAGCTTTCCACAAAGCTTTAACCCAAGGCCATCCAAAATTCACCCCGCTCCAAATTGTGAACACCATTTCCAACCGATTTTGAATTTTAACCTATTTAATTGGTATTTTGGTGATTTTTGATTTTTGCTTCTAAACGAAATTTTAGTGTTTCTAATAGCTTAGAAAAGCTATCTAGGAGCTTATGTGATCTTATTTAGTCCATAAGAACATCTACAAACAACATTTGAAGCATTCATGAGATTTTGAAAATAAGGAAAATTGCATAAACTGATATAAGTTGATACTTGAATTGAAGTTTCACAAAAGCTTTATTATAACATAAGAACTTGAAATACGAGTTTGAAAGACTAAAACATACACTTAAAATCAAAAGTAAGCTAAAACGACTTAGAAACTTTAAAATTACACTAGATGATGTTGATACATTGCATCCTCTCCTCTTTATAATGACTTTTGTGACTTCTCTTGACCTCTCAATCTTTCCCACCATATCGAGCCCTTGGATCACTCTAATTCATCATAACCATACACTGGATTTTGGCGCCATTTTCTCATTAGCGTGTTTTTGAATTAATTGGAGTTGGTTTCAATCAATTAAGAGTTTTGGTGTTTAGAGGAGGTGGAGGGACAAAGTATGGAGAGGGGTTGAAAAAGTCATGGAAAACCGCCTGGTTTTGGGATTCGAGCAGGGAGAGGGAGCTACAGTGGTAGTGGTTTCATGCCCGGTTGTTTTGACTTTATTTGACCGAGTTAAATATTGGGGGGTCACAATTGGTTGTGCAGGATCAAAAGGGTTTTCGACCTAGCTCAAAGGTCAAGCCAAAGGGTCAAGGGTCAACTGTTTGGGCTTGGGCCATGTTGGGCCATGGATTGGATTTGGGCTTGATATATATAAGGTGTCCGCTTGGTTTAGAATAAGCACAAGGACCAAAAATGTAAATTATCCAAACATGAGGGACTGAAAATGCCAACTTTCCAAACTTATAACAAGGACCAAAATGACAAACATTGATAGTGCAAGGACCCTTTTTGCATAAATTCCATTTTAAAAGGTCCAAGGACTAATTTTGCAAATTTTTAAAGTTTAGGGACCTTTCTTGCCAATTGACCAAAGAATCATTCAAGGATCATTTTAACAACTTAGAAGATTTCAGGACCTTGAATGACAAAACTTCACATTTTGAATTCCGTGGACTAGATTTGACAACTTTTAAAACTTGGGGACTAAACCGCCAATTTTGCAAACTTGATACATTTTTCATCCGATTTTGATATTTTGCATTTAAAACACATAAAACACCGATTTGTGATATTTTGATCATTTTGATGTGTTTCGAGTGTTTTCGATGATTTTGCGCTTTAGATTATACAAAATGATGAGTATTTAGACACTCATCATCTGTCTCGCCCAGATGTAAGGGAATGTTATGTCTCCTACGCTCCCAACTCTCCGCTCCGCTTCTTTCCGCTTCAAGGTAGGATCCTTCCTGCTACCATTAGTATCGAGCCTCGGGGGTATCCTCCTTTTGTTCCTTCCATTCACCCAATTGGGTGTCGGAGAACTTGTTTTTCCCTTCTTGATGCCCTTAACCAGGTGTGCGGTTGTCCGGAACGCACTGCCTCTTGATCCGCTTTAGCTCTCTCGCAGCTTGTTTGTGTCGCACCCATGGTCTTCATGGAAATGGCGATGCCGACATGTCCCCGGCTTTGCTTCGGTCGTCATCCGAGGTGGTGGATTGAAGGACTTTGCGGCTTTCTCGGTAGCCGAATCTCTCTGGGAGATTTGACTAAGTTCGCCAAGAGTCCATGGTTCGAACCTTTGTTGTATGGAGTGAAGCGGTCTTTGTTCTTCTTCTTATTCTTGGATCCTTCCTGGGAGGACCCTTGGGAGAACTTGTCGAGGCTTCCTTTTGCTCTATCGAGCCCCGCTTGTCTACTTCTTTAGACTCAATCCAAGTGTAAGTCTTCCATCGATTGCCTTGTAAGTGGTGGGAAGATCGGTGACGTGAATTCCACCAAGCTTAGCGTCCAAGGCCATGTACAAAACCCGAGATCCTCGATCTTCGTGCAAACCTGAATTTGCAAAGTTTCATCGATGTACCTCGTGAACGAAGGCCCTTGTGCTTTTGTTGTCCCTTGCTTGATGGTGTGCACGCTAGATGGGTCTTGGTGTACTTCTCCATTGGCTAAAGTGTGATCGAACTTAGCCTTAAGGTCGCCTAGACTTACAATGCTTCCCACCACATCCATTCCACCATATTCTCGCGGAGTCTCGAGCGTGTAAGTGAACATGTGGCATTCCACGGGCATGACCCACTTTTGCATCTTGATAGCGCCAACAAGTGTAGGAAGTTATCGGATCGCTTTTCCATCGTAGGTGCCTATGTGAGCGGGCATCTTTACACCGCCGTGTAGGGTAGTCTTCGATCCACTTCACGAAAGGTGTACAAGCTCCGAGGCTTCGTGTAGTATGGGTTGTATGGAGGTGGATAAACCGTGTAGAGTTATATGGGTTAGGAAATGGCTGTGTGTATGCGTGGATAAACCGTAGAAGGTTGGTACGGCGGTTTACACCCATCGACTACGTAGGAACGTGTCCATAGGGTATTTGCCGGTAACTCGGTTGGGGAGAGAACCATTCGAGGGTAGGTGTTATAGGTTTGAGTAGGTAGGTAGGGGTTCATTCCCGAGGGGTAACTGGCGATTCATACCGAGTATGGAGGAGGACCTCCGACACTGAAACATACGAGGGGCATCGAGCCCCATCCCTTCTCTTCCTAAGTGGGCGGCTAGAGAGAGGCGGGTTTACCCTCCGCTTCCCTACCGGGTTGCTTCCTCCATTAGAGTTCTCGCCCTTCTTTCACCTTGCACTCTTTCCTTCTTCCGGATCTCCTTCGGACCTTCTTCAAAACCACAGTCCTTCCATTTAGCCTTCATGGAAGGAGAACCATTTCAGAGGCCGAGCCCCTGCTAACCGTCAAGGCCTCCTCTATCTCAATCTCTTCGCATACTCCTTGCGGAATATTCCACTCTCTTGATTTCAAAGTTGCGAACCCGCTCTTATGAGCCCTTAGTAAAGAATCTAAGGTTTCAAAGTTTGCCTCAACGGGCGGGGCTAATATCCGGAATAGGGTTAGCGGATGTCGAGGCGTGATGTACGGAGTGGTTTCCAAACGAGATCGTGTGGTGAAGGTTGAGGCCGCATGGGGCAAGATTATCGGTGTTAGTTGTGTTGAGAGGGACCAGGTAAAAACCGGTGGAGGTGTATCTTCCTTCCGGTTCCATGCCTGAAAGGTAGCGAATCTGTTAGGGTTTTAAGGTCGGTGATTACGGACTAATAGTAGTGGTCCCACGGATGGCGCCACCGATTGTACAATATATTGCACTACCAAAGCTCAATGATGATCAAAGGTATAAAGGGTGTATGTTCCAGCCAAGACTTGTCTTTCACACGAGAATAAGAAATACGAAACACTACGTTAAGGGATTACGCAAGGGTAGGACCTCGAACTACCTCCCGCGAGAGAGTAAGTATGAGTTATGGTTGTATAAGTGTGTAAGTAAAGAGATGAGTGTGAAATGAGCATACCATAATCCATTGCCCGTCCAACCTATTTATAGTGGAAGAAATAGGTTAGGGGCACTTCTGCTGAATGTCGAGATCATGGGGCGCCCCATGATTGTGGGTAACCGCTAGGGCTTAGTGACCCACGCTCAAGCTTGGCGGAAGCCAGGAAAGAGAGGAGATCATGGGTTTGACCAAGTCGAGGTTCTCCTATCCATTATTCCTTCACAACCGCACTCAAGGGCTTAGGGCTTCGAATGGTGAATTCCCACGAGGTAACCTTCGTCATAACGAATGGTTTGAAGCCTATGGATATTCGAATCCTAACTTGGGCCTTCGAATAGAAGGGCTTCACACGCCCCGAGGAGTGTCCTTCTAGTGCTCGTAGGGTACATCATCAAGTTCAATATAGCTTAAATTGACTAACCGGTTTCTATTGTAATGTTTTATATGATTATAATTACAATTAATCTTTCTTTTCGTAAAATGACTATAATCTAGGGTGGAAATGAGCCGAGTCGCTCGTGAAAGCTCGGGATCGATCGGTAAAGCTCGAACGAGCCGAGCCTAAATGAGCTTGAGCCTGTTGCACTGCTTATTAATCGAGCTCGAGCCCGACCTTTACATACAAAGCTCGCTTAGGCCATGAGCCTAAACGAACCTAAACGACATTATGATATTCTAAGTATTAAACATATATGCGAGCCGAGCTCGAGCTTATTAACGAGCTCAAATCATATAAACGAGCCGAGCTTTAGCTTAAACGAGCCGAGCCTATATAACATATCACGAGCCTATTTAAACGAGCCAAGCGTATCTAAACAAGCTTACTTAACTTTTCATGGCAAATCAGATAAACGAGTCGAGCCCGAGCCTATATAACATACCACGAGCCGAGCTCGAGCTCGAGCCTTTTAAACTTAAACGAGCCGAGCTCGAGCTCGCACGCCGAGCTCACTTCGCTCGCTTCCACCCCTCGCTAATAACAAAATCTGCTAGGAATTGAAAATTCCATTGTGAAGTGTCGGTCACCCAAATATAATCTAGCATAAGTTAGCTCGTAGACATATCGTTATTTACGTTATTTAGTAGTTAATTAGTTAGTTATTAGCTTAGTTATTAGCTTTGTGTAACACCGTGGAGGAAGGACGGGTCTTTACCCATCAGATACCGATCCACAACCGGCAGAGGACGCTTAGGTTGTAATTATAAATACCCTTCCATCCTTGGAAGGGTGGAGCTTCTAATCTAACATTTCATTTTGTTTTACTTTCTCTCTCAAGAACTCCTCTCTACTCTTTCACTCTCTAAACATGGCATATGATGCGAGTTTTACTCGACTGTGTTTTAATATTTATATAGTCTCGTTATACCTATGGTCTACCCTAATGCACTAACGGAAGTGTACCGGCCAGTGTGTAGTGTAGTATTCGGTAAAACCGAGGTCGTCCCAAGAGCTATGTGTGTTGGATTATTACTAAGTCTAGGTGTCACAAGTTTTAATAATGATTTCGATAAAGGAATTAATTAATTAACTACTAAAGCGTATAAAAGCGTATAAAAGGCAAAGGATTAATCAATAGAGGAGAGTGGTGCTAACCTAGTTATTCCTCCTATCTAGTAATGTCTACGCTCTACTTACTTCCAATTACTTGATGGGGTCAAAGTCGAGAGGACAACATTTGGTCAATTCGCCCTAACCTATCGAAGAAAGATGCCACCACAGAGAAGTCGTGTCCCCTCATAAGTCATGTTGTTCCCGGTCCCATAAGCCGAGTCATTAAGTACCGCTACATGCTAGATTTATAATAGTGAGTGCCCGGCGTTAGCAACTTAAACACTCACCCCTAATTCTTAAGTTCATCCAAACGGTAGGTGATCGCTTGGTCAAATCGCACAAGTAGAAAGGGTCGTCATTGGTCATATCTACCCTTCCCGCCCCGCCTACTCACTTAGGGTCACTTGGTCATATCTCCTAAGCAACTAGCCTCTACCGCCATTCAAAACTACCAAACAAGGGTAGCTACCAATAAACTTTGCATGCATACACTTAGAAATAATTATAATGGAAGTAATGTAAACGCAAACAAAACAATTAAGAATCATAACTAGGCCAAGACCAAGAGGTGCTTAGCAGCTCATATTAACCATACTGAATCAATTCAATATTCAAAGTTACGAAATACATGAATCGAAGTAAAGAAAAGATAAAAAGCTAATGCTTATCGTAGGGAGTGATTTCTCCTGGAGACAACTCCAGATGCTCCTCTAAACCCGCTTTGGCTTCTTCCCACGCTCTTTGGTTGTGATGTGTGAATAGGATGCTTTGAAATGCCGGAAATCGTGGGGTATTTATAGGCGGATCCGGGTCACGGCGTAACTAATATAAGAGTTACGCCGTAATCTTCAATACCTTCGTAATTTGCACTAGATCCGCTGGTTACGGCGTAACCTTATAAGTGGTTACGCCCGATAACTACGCCAGTAACTATTTCATCAACTACGGCGTAACCAAGTAATATTGAAGATGACCTAATATAGTTATGTCGTAGCCTTTGGGGAGAGTTATGCCGAACCTTATGATGAGTTGGTTTTCTCGAGTCACGCTTTAGTTACTGGCGAATGTGAAAGAGCCGTAACTTCTTCAAAGTCAAGATACTATGATAAATCTTTGATATTTCTCCAATTCCGCGTCTCTTTAGCTCTAATGCTCGTAATTTACCCGGCGGAAAACAATGGAAAACAAGCGTAAATCCATATAAATGATATAAATTACAAGCATTATCTGGGAAATTGACACTTAATATTCGTGACTATTTGATGTTATCAAATATCCCCACTTGAACTCTACTTGCCCTCAAGTAGACCTTATTAAAAGATTCCTAAAAGATATCTCCCATAACTTTGGAAAATATAAGTTTACAAATCCTTTATGCTAGAATAAAACAAAG
Source organism: Chrysanthemum lavandulifolium (assembly GCA_022545495.1). Taxonomy (NCBI): domain Eukaryota; kingdom Viridiplantae; phylum Streptophyta; class Magnoliopsida; order Asterales; family Asteraceae; genus Chrysanthemum; species Chrysanthemum lavandulifolium. The sequence goes on from CM040246.1 coordinate 94,523,507, forward strand.
CCGAACACCTCACGAAATGGGAACGAAACACTCAAATCTCTCAACTATTCTAAGTGTCAATTTCGGGTGATCACCAATTGCACAGTCATAGCATGTATTCTATCATAAGCTTGGCGGTTACACAAATCTCCACCACTAGAGTTAAGGGCTAAACAATTCTTGAAGGCAATATGGGTAGACACGACAAAGGTTAAGGGGTGACTCGTCATTACTAACATGTCACGGCGAAGTGGAAAAAATCAATGATACATGACCAAATCCATGGCCAAGACACCAAAGATTGCTCGCTACATCACCTAGACACGCTTCATGATTAAAGGGTAGGATAGGACATGGGATATATAAATGGTGTAAAATAAAAATCAAGCAGGTAGTCTAAATCTATAACCAAGTCATCACCACTTACCGTCCGCCCAAAGTTCAAGCTTTGAAGTCAAGAAACCGGATCATGAAATACTAGGTAGATGTGTCATTAGAGGATTTCATGATGGGCATACTACCTTTTCTCCAACTCACGTAATTACCAACTCCAATCTTTGAATGTGACCGAGGTGGCCTCCTCGATACTAAATCTATAAAGCTCATAACATAGTGCTTATAACATTGCACTTTACAATAACTAAATAACATAACATTTTTTTCGAATCATCATTTTTTTTCAACATAACAATAAAACTAAACTTAATATCCCCCACTTGAGATGAACAACGGAATTCGGATGATCTTCGTAAATATGTCGTCGATGAAAGTGTGATTTTGAACCTTTCCACTTGAACCTTGAACTTAGGAAAATGATGACTTCCCAATCACAAATAAAGACTACAGGGTAGGCTAAGGTGTATAGGTGTATTGAAAAATATATTGGGTTAACAAAATGAAAGGAATGGCTCGGATGGGTGTATCTAGTGGTATCTTGCACTAAAGGTGAGTGCAACAAAAGGGTTTCACATGGGGGTCGAGAAGTCGAGGTGACTAATCGATAGACCCATAATGGTAGGCTATTTGGGTGATAATCCTATAATATTGCCTTCTTAAACCGAAAAGTCCAAATACATCGAGCTAACTCAACATACCTCGCCTATGGTCTCGAAATGATGCAAAGGCCAAGTTCTAAAGTTTACAAGCTACCCACACACTCATAATTTGGTGGATTTGGGGTAAAATATTGGAAACGGATAAGGCTAATCTCACCATATAATATCAAGGGTTGTATGTGCTCGCTAAGGTCTAATCTAGTTAGGTTAAGAAAAACATGTCAAAATTTTAAAATGGCATAATTTTTCAAAATAAACTAGAAAATGAGGGCAAAATAAAGTTCAAGAGATAATTCTACTCCGTCCCCCACTTGAATTGTACAAAGTCCCTTTTATAATCGAAAGTTAAATAAAGGTGAAGAGAAAAGTAGAATTAAAGCGAGAACTTCCACAAATTTGCTCCAAAAGAAAGAAGGCCCACGAAAGAGAGACGTGCTTCAGATAAGCATCATGAACAAACTTCAATCCTCGAAATCACACTACCGACAAGCATAATTCTAAAAGAAAAATGAAAAATAAAAACAAACCTAACTCACTTTCAGAGGAATCACGGTTGCATTTAGCATATGTAACAAGTTTTAAACCACTTGGTGTCCCAAGTGGACGAGTGAAGTCTCGTGAGGGTTTACAGAGAACACACCCATAAAGTTCATTTAAAATATTAATACAAGGTTATTGTGTTTTAAAATGAAAGAAGTAAAGCGAGAGGAAGGTTACGTCAGAACTCCTCGAGGGAGTTACGCCAGAATCGCAAAACCCGCATACGTCAGAAGAGTGTAGCTACGGCGTAACCATGGAGATGGTGTTGCGCCGAATCAAGAATGCATCTAATTACTCTGCAGGGTAGGTTACGACATAACCACGTAGATGAGTTACGCCAGAACTAGGGTCGATTAGCAAGTTGCAGAAGAATCACTTTAAGTTTCCCGCAAAATGGTTAAAAACAAACCCTACGTAAATGAAAATAAAACAAAAGAAAGGGATAATTCGGGTTGTCTCCTGAAAGAGCACTTTTCTTTATTTACGAGTCTTTAAGTTAGACTCAGAGCTGCAGGGCTTCATGGGGGCCTTTGGACTTAGCCGTCTTCCTTTATGTCATTTTTTCTTGAAGAAGGTTGGTCCCAAACATGTGGAGAAACAAACCGATTCATAGTGTATCTCTTTTGCAGAAAATTAGTCTGTGCCCACTCGTAACGAAATTTAGCCTCTTCTTCCCAATTTATTTTAACATATCCAAACTTTACTCGTAACCAATTTTCAAATGAGATTCCCCTGTATCCTACTTTACTTTTGTTATCCTTGTCAAAACATGCCCATTCCTTGCGTTTGAGCCATTTAGGTTCAGGGAATTCTCCTCCATCGCAGATTTTGCGGTCGGGGTTGCATGTAGGCCATGCCACGGTGAAGTCATCAGACATGATAGCTGGTTCACAAAAATGAATGGTCCAATTTATCTCAGTAAACCATTCGCTAAAAACATTATGCCTTTGTAACCACTTTTTTCTGATAAGCTTTTCGTCTTCCCAACACCACCAAACTTCTGCAGCCTCTTTAATTATTCGAATGAGATGCTGTCCTCCTCTATTGCATCGTCTTTGAAAAGGAGAACACGTGGGCAATGTTACTTTGGCCCCATCAATTAAACAAGTATCAGGAGCACAACAGTGAAGTCTCCCGTAACAACGAATCGGGTATGTAAGGTGGAATCGCTCTCATTGCTTTCATTGTCACTTGATTCACCTGTAAATGGCCAAAATATGAAGGCGGAAACCTATCAGAATCATCTAATTCAACTCTTGGTGAATCTTCAGTTGTAACAATCTTATCTGGTTCAAGGTATAAGGTTTTGTCCAATTTAAACTCTACTATATCGCCATAGTATCCTCCGTAATATACTAATGAGTCAAGGAATGGTTTACCAAGAATCAAATGTTCCTTTTTGTTTCTCTCCATGTCGATGACCACAAATTCGGGGGATGAAACAAATCTATCAGCTTTGACACAAGTACCACCTGTAATTCCTAAAGGGGTAAACTTGGAGTCATTTGACGATTTAATCAAGATATCCGTTTCCCAAAGATGGATTATCTTGAGTTTTAAGAATATGGAGAGTGGCATGATGTTTATATTAGATCCACAATCTACTACCCCCAAGATATCATAACTCCCAACTGAACATGGAATGACTAACCCGCCTATGCTAAAACCTTAACTCGAAAATAAACTTGTTTCGACCGGATACGCCTTTCCGAATCACTTGTTACGCAGTATTGTGGAAATGGTTATCACAGAACCTTTCCTGTTTGTCGACAATTGTCACTTCTAAATCTTCTTTGTGGATTTGCATTCTCTATCACCTCCCCGTGAATTATTGGCGAAAACAGCGTGCACTCTACCATAGGTTTGGTTTCATCAAATTCACTGTTGCTTATCTCAGCCTCAAGACCGAGTTTCTACCATAGCTTCAAGATTTTTCAAGGTTTCGTCGTGTCTGAAAAGATTTTTATTTGTGTTCTCCTGGAAATCTCTTAGCCATTTATCTTGTTCTTTTTGTTTATGGGCCGAAGTTTCCAGGAATTTGTTAATTGTTTCTTCAAGATTGGGCTTTCTTTCTCCATAAGGCCCACGGTTGTAATTTTCACGGTACCCGTTACTATTTCGAGTTTCTCCATATTTGGCTTCTTCAATAATATTTTCTTCGTCAACGTGAGGACAATTCTTCGTGAGATGTCCTCCCCCACAGCTTTCACACCCCACTTGGATGGCATGAACGGTTTCTCTGAATTTCAGCATATCTCGACTAAGATTTTCAATTTTACTAGCGATCGCTGTAATTTCGTCAAAACTTCCGCTTTGGTTTCTTTTGCTTCCTCCGTCGTGCCATTTTTGAGAATGGTCAGCCATTTTTTGAATGGCTTCAATTGCAAGAGTAGAAGTCATGTTCGGGATTGGTCCTTGATAGTCTAGCATATGTCTTGTAGTTATGTTGCTTCCTTTGTAGAAGATGTTGACCTTTTGCTGGTTGTTCAGATCATGTGTAGGACATTTGTAAAGGAGATCGTTGTATCTATCCCAGGCCTAATACAACGTTTCATCGTCTTCTTGTTTGAAATTATGGATCTCCAAAAGCTGGTTAGAAATCTTTGACGCGGTCAATACCTCTCAATGAAGTGCTTCTTGAGTAGAGCCTGTATTAACCGCCCGTGAGCAATCGCTCAATCCATCTTCTAGCACCCAAAGAAGAGTCATGGGAATACCCTTAGCATAACGGCATCATGAGACACTCCTCGAATGTTAAAAAGGCTTGCGGCGTATAGGACATTTTCAACGTGCTCATATGCGTCTTCGTCCTGCTTCGAAAAAGGGTTAGCACGAAGCTCCTCATAAATTGGTCTTTAATTTCAAATGGACATCGGCCCAATCACCGGTCTTACGAGACCCGACCCTTGTTCTCGCTTCTTGTCAACGCCAAATATTCCTCAAGAGGAGGTCATTGATGTTAACAACTTCCATGAAACCCGAAAACTTGAATAATGATCGTGAGAAATTTAAAACAAAACGAAATGAAAGACTTAATAGCAATCCTAATATAACTCCCGAAGGGCGCCAAAAACTTGATGCGGTTTTATCGACTGCATTTTAATATTTATATAGTCTCGTTATACCTATGGTCTACCCTAATGCACTAACAGGCAAAGGTACCCGGGTGTGTAGTGTAGTATTTGGTAAAACCGAGGTCGCCCCAAGAGCTATGTGTGTTGGATTATTACTAAGTCTAGGTGTCACAGTTTTAATAATGATTTCGATAAGGAATTAATTAATTAACTACTAAAGCGTATAAAAGCGTATAAAAGGCAAAGGATTAATTAATAGAGGAGAGTGGTGCTAACCTAGTTATTCCTCCTAGCTAGTAATGTCTACGCTCTACTTACTTCCAATTACTTGGTGGGGTCAAAGTCGAGGACAACATTTGGTCAATTCGCCTAACCTATCGAAGAAAGATGCCACCACAGAGAAGTCGTGTCCCTCATAAGTCATGTTGTTCCCGGTCCCTGTTTCGAGTCATTAAGTCCGTTACATGCTAGATTTATAATAGTGGGTGCCGGCGTTAGCAACTTAAACACTCACCCCTAATTCTTAAGTTCATCCAAACGGTAGGTGATCGCTGGTCAAATCGCACAAGTAGAAAGGGTCGTCGGTTGGTCATATCTCTTTTCATCCGTTTTAATACGCTTTCTTAGTTTTCTTAAGTTTTCATCGGTTTTTTACGTTTTCGTCCGTTTACGTTGCCCTGCTTTTATATTTTCTTCCTTTTTCTTCGTTTCTTTTGTTTTTACGCCGCCCTGCTTTTTAATATAATAAAACGAAGAAAATGCATAAAAACGTAAAAAGACAAAAACGTAATAAAACGAACGAAAACGTAAAAAAAACCGATGAAAACGTAAAAAAAACAGAGTAAAACGTAAGAAAATAGACGAAAACGTAAGAAAATGAACGAAAACGTAATAAAACATACAAAAACGTAAAAAAACCGAGTAAAACGTAAGAAAAATGGAAGAAAACGTATTAAAACGGACAAAAACGGATGAAAAACGGATAAAAACGGATGAAAACGTAAGAAAAAGGACGAAACGTAAAAACGGAGTAAAGCGTTAAAAACGGATGAAAACATAAAAATGGACGAAACGCAAGAAAATGTAGGAAACGTAAAACCGGGTGAAAACGTAAAAAGCGAGTAAAACGTGAAAATGCACGAAACGTAAGAAACGTAAAAACAGACGAAAACGTTAGAAAACGGACGAAAACGTAAAAAATAGACGAAACGTAAGAAAATGAAGGAAATGTAAAAAACCGATGAAAACGTAAGAAAATGGATGAAATCGTAAAAAGACTGTAAGATATTGATTTCACAAACACTCTAAACCATGATCAAAGTATGCGATTAAGTATGTTAGAGAGAAAGTTCTAGTGAGAGAGGGAAGAGAGTTGGGAACTATAGTGAGAGAAAGGAAATATTATTATGAGCTCCAACTCTCTACCTTGGGAGGTAGAGAGTATTTATAGTCTTACAATAAACGCCACACAACGGGTCATGGATCGTGCATACAGCTGGTAAAGACCCGTCTGTCCTCCACGGTGTTACTTAACTAAATACTACTTAACTTAAAATAACTACGACTACGAGCTTAACGATTACATATACTGAGGTGACCGACTTTTAATACCGGAATTTCTAATTCCTAACAATCTCCCTAAGGAGGTCACCTCAATCATGTACTAAAATTACATTGAATACAAATGATATTACATTAAAAATTGTTCTTGCATTCTTGATGTAGTACTTTGTTCAAGCTCGTAGTCATTGATTCTTCTCATTGCATGTTTGGTTAATCCAAGTGGAGGTCTTTACCGATCCACGTGATAATAATTTTGAGCCGCCTTTTGAGATCATCACCATCAAAATCTCGAGACATCCATTGTGGTGTTGGTATTATGTGATGTTGTGACTTTCGGACCGACATGCTCACATTCGGATCATGATATCTTCTCATCGAGTAGCGGAAGCTTTCGTTGATTCATGATATTGGCGCAGCAGAAGCGTAAGCATGGAGTGAAAATATCGAGTCATTGATGCACTTATCATGATTTCTTTTGAGATGAATGTGTAGTGTGAGCATGCGGCTATGGATTGACCGCTTCATTCGATCACCGCAAACGCCGGATGTACCGCATAAAACAGCTTAGCAATAAAGCGCACGAAAGTGTCTTTGATCACTTTCGTTGAATTGAGGTACACGCCCACTTTCCTCGCTGATCAAGACAAGTACCGCCTGATCGTATAATTCAAGAATTTCCTTGACAGGTTTCGCAATGCTTCTAGTCGTTCTCAAACCGAACATCTCAAAGAAGACAACACGGAGTGAGTGAACCAAATAATTTAAGTCCACCGATTGATGAAAAGAGATTTGAAAACAATCGTATTGCTCAATAGAAATTGTTTTTGCAATACAACGAAGGTTTTATTGAAAATCAATTATCAATCATAAAACACCTTTTGATTTGAAAATTAGTACACGGTCGATGTGCTAAAGAAAAGAGTTTTAAGCACAAAGACCGGTTTTTCAAAGGTATCCGCAATCCATAACTCGAACCAGTGATTGATTCAAGAGATTGAATCGCCCCATTGTTTCTGCTCGCTTGTCACATGGTTGATCTATATAATAGATCTCACATGCCACCTACCAGAGCTTGTTTGATGTTGGCTCCGTAAGGTTTTCCATCTTCACCGTGAATATGTTCACATATCACTCGATGTTCCGCAAAACCACAAGGATAATGCGAGGACTCAAGATATAATCTCTTTCCACATTGTGTGAAACAGAGAGTCTTCATTGAAAGTGTCCTAATGAGATTTATTGATGATCTCGTGGCTCTAGACTCAATTTGTGCATATTTGGATCCCGTGTCGAGACTAGGAGAGGGTCTCCTTCTTCAATATCAACAATCTCTAAGAGAAAGTCGATAGATAATGTCGGTTCCCGTGAGAATGAAACAAGTCCTTTAAGAGGAACTTGAGTGGTTTGAAAGTTGAAGTGCAAGGCGCCACCGGGTCCATGACGCCTTGTCTTCAATACCGATGTTACCATCAAGAGTATATGAATTGAACCCGTTTCGCCCTAAGGTTGAATAAATGGAGGGCTATTTGTTTTCACCCTTTCTCATTCAATTCTTTTAATTCTTCAACCCTTCAAGCTTACCGAGACTTCATAGCAAGAACCTTGTTGGGTTTGTTCCAAGATTAGCTCGCCTCATCCGCACTCTTCCCATATCTCACTTTTCTCCTTTTATCATCATACCTAAGGACTTCTACACTAACTAGTGGATTGTCCTCGGTAGATCCCTCCGGCTCGCGGATCATGGGAACCAATACCTAACCTTATCATCCTTATATCACCGCATATAAAGTAAAGTTGGTCGGTCTATTTGGTATTGTTCATCCGCCATTGGAACCAATTGAAAACCATTTGAAAATCAATCCAGATACTTGTGATATATTATCAAAACATTTTGTACCGAATTGTTTTTGATATTTTTAGAACAAGTGCTCCCCTCAACATGTGCATCAAATGTTTGAAATCGCTTTTGCACACGGAGGCAAGAGGAAGAATTAACTTTTTGATTACCATTTTCTAAAAGATATCAACATCACTTCCTAATCAAATCAAGTAGATAAAGCATTTTGGGAAGGATGAGGTTTTCATAATTTTGCTCCCCTCAATATGTGCCTCGAGGTTTGAAAAGAGTTTTGCACATACTAGAGGAACCCGCACATTGAGATAAGTGATCACGCTTCAAATCATAGGTTTAAGATAGATGCTCCCTCAACATGTGCATGGAAAATTTGAAATCGCTTTGTCACATGTGGAAGGATAGCATGTACATCCTTATAAAACCATTTACCGAATTATCGCTTTAAATCCAATTTAAATCACACATTCTCCCCGATCACAATTATCAAATCATTTGAGATTTGTGATCTCTTATTGATTTAAATTGATTTTGAAAGCTTTTAAGGAGAATTGTGACTTGATTATGAAAGCGCTTTTAATCGATAAGGATCGGATTTTAAGACTTTAAACTCCATTGGTAAAACATGCATGAATATCTTTTGAAAACAATTTAATGCCAAATAACTTTTAATTTAATTGAAATCATTCTCCCTCAATCAATGACATAGGTTGTTGATTGAGAGATTGATATTTTGACAAATAAGTCCGATGATTATCAAAAGTAGAGTCCGAGTTATTTTTCAAAACAATTTGTTTTCAGCAGATAACATGTTAATAGAATCGAGCATGGAATTTGGTTGATAAAAGGCTTTTGATGAATGTTCAAACAAATTCTCAAATCTTGAAAACATGAAAAGCATGGCTCGTTTTTTCTTTGAAAAGCGGTTATCGCTCGAAATGACAATAAACCATTGTTTCTTTCTCCCAAAAATATTTTTTTTTTTTTTTTTTTTTTTTTTTAAGAATTGAACAACATCTAAAGTCCCGTGTCATTCTTTGAATGACAAAGACAAAGACCGTAGATATTATCGAACCGAGAAAAACATAACAAATTGACAATATTTTTGAAGATTTTTCAATTTTTCGTATTTTTATGGATTTTGAAGGTTTTATATTTTTCTGCTTGATTTTTGAGGGTTTTATAATTTTGTATTTTGTTTTTCGAATAGATATATACAAGAGATAGATGAAGATAGACCTTTACTCCTCGCCTTCCTCCTCAAGACGCTTGAGTGTTTCGTTTGAAGGCTTTTCAAGCCTAGTCGTGGAAGAATGAACTCAAAACGCTCTCTTGAAGAGCTTTGGTGAAGATGTCTCGCTAACCGATATTCGCACCTCACAAAATAGAGTTCCACCACACCTTTTTCCACTTGTTCCCGATGAAATGATGTCGAATGTCGATATGCTTTGCTCTTGAGTGTTGAACGTTGTTGCATGAGAGAGCAATAGCACTTTTATTGTCACAAGACAGAGGATTTTGTTGAATTCAAAGCCATAGTCGATAATCGAGATCTCATCCATAAGATTTGAGCACAACAAGATGACATGGCTATGTATTCACCTCTCAGAGGAAATAGAAGTACTCATTTGCTTTTTGAAGACCACCACAAGCTTATCACCCAAAACCGAGCACCTCCGTATGTACTTCGACGAGTATCTTGACACCGCATGATCAAGATCTCGTGATAGGTCGTTAGTGACATACCGGTGTCCTTCGGTACCAAAGACCCATGTTGATGGTTCCTTGAGATACCGAAGACCCGCTTAACCGCTTCAAGGTGCTTTTTAGTAGGCTTAGCCTCGGTATCTAGCACACATGCAAACAAATGAACAAGATGTCTCGGTCTACTAGCATGAGGTACATCGTGATCCAATCATACTACGATATTTCGTTTGGTCAATCATGATCCCCGAGTGGTCCTCATCTAGTTTGGTTCGATCAATCATGGAGTGTCAACAGGTCACTTGAATCAAATCCAAATTTCTTTAAGATCTCAACATATTTAGATTGATTTATGAAAATGCCTCCGGACTTTGTGAAATTTGTAATCCCAAGAAAATGACATTTGTCCCATCATTGACATTTGAAATTTTGAACTCATTTCATTTGAAAACGGTCACACTCATTGGGGTCACGAGGCAAAGATGATATCATCAACATAAATTTGAACATGAATTAAATGTTTGCCCGACTTCCGGTGAACAATGTTGGATCAATCGCCTTTGCTAAATCCGTAGATAGAAGAAACTTTGACAAAGGTATCATACCATGCCCTCGAGCTTGCTTTAAACCGTAAAGAGCCTTCTTCAAACGATAAACGTGAGTAGGATGCTCTTGATTTACAAATCCTTCAGTTGGTCGACGAGACGACTTCTTTAAGATCTCCGCTCGTAAATGCCGCCTTCACATCCATCCGATAGACTACCATGTTCTTACTAGCAAGATTAGCCAAAAGATTCGATTGCCTCGATTCGAGCAACCGAGCAAAAGATTCTTCAAAGTCAATACCTCCTCTTGACGGTATCCTTTAGCAACTAATCGAGCCTTGTTCTTCAACACATCACCATGCTCATCAAGTTTCACTTTGAAGATCCATTTAAGAGCAATAATCATAGCACGCCTGAGCAGTACTAACTCCCATACATCAAGTCGATCAAACTCATGAATTTCATCTTGCATGGCATTGAACCAACTATCTTCATTCATGGCGGTTTTAACATCTTTTGGTTCGATCTTAGATAGTACGGAGTTGAAGAAGCACCATAAGGCATCGGTTGCAAGTTGTTTCCGTGTTGATACAGTGACGAGAGGATTTCCAATGATGTTGTCTAGTGGATGATCGTGAGTCCATTTTCTAAGGTGTTCATGTGGCGCTTGTTGAGGGACCGAGGTAGCAGAGTTGATGTCTCCTCAAGAAGATGGTTCGATGATGATTCAGAGCAAATATGTTTTCAAATGGAGCATCTTCGTGAGTAGCAAAGGGATTAACTTCATCATTGATGCCGTAAATGGCCCATGATGTACATTTGAAGAATGATAATTTGTTGATGAGATCAAGGATCAAGCAGCAGCGCTTCTTGACTTAAAGATATTGAGACCGAGGATTGACTTCATTCTCGTGAATATGAGCAGCCTCTTGTAGAAATTGACACCTCATTAGTACTTGGCTCATAAAGTTCATCAAACATAGGATCAAACAATTTCTTTAAATCATCTTCGATGGAGGTACATATGGTGTTTCTTGAGAAGAGTTTGGAACAAGGGATGAACCAATGGGACTGTTTTGAAGTGCGGGTCCCGAATCGAATTGTCCAGAGCCATTTGACCGGTCACCATCAAACGTAACGTGAATTGTTTCCATGATATTTCGGGTTCTTTTGTTGTAGATTCGTATCCCTTTTGTTTGGTGCATACCCTACAAAACTCCAATGTCTCGCTTTAGCTCTAAGTTTGCCTAAGTCTTGACCTCATTAGTTGGATAACACAATGCACCAAACACACGAAGGAAAGAGAGATTAGGTTTTCTCATGTGACAAGTTCATATGGAGTTTTTCCATGAACAAGGTGAATCGTGGAACGATTTTGTGTAGCATGCAAGGGCAATAGCTTCACCCGAGAAACATTGGAACCTTTGAGTAAATCAAGATTGTTCTAGCGGCTTCTACAAGAGTTCGATTTCGCCTTTCAACTACACCGCTCGCTGAGGAGTTCGTGGAACACTTCTTTGATGGTCGATTCCAACGCTTTCATAAAATTCACTAAGTTGTTTGTTGACAAACCCGCCCATTGTCTGCTCGATAATTCGACGGTTTTGTTAAGTCGAACTCGCACTGCTTGATGAGTTTGATGATGATATCGAGTTTCATCCTTTGTCCTTAAGAACTTGACCTGTGAATCTAGAGTAATCATCAACCACAACTAACACATATTTCTTCCCAAAGATGTTCTCACCCTCATTGGTCCACATAAATCCATATGAATCATATGAAGAACTTCGTGATGAGTTAGTAGGTTTGGGTTTATGGGCATACTTTTGCTTTTTCCCAATTGACATGTCGAACAAAGATGATCCTTTTCGTACTTGAGTCTAGGTAACCCTACAACTAAGTCCTTTCTCGTGAGATCATTGATGGTGCCAAGTTCGTGTGATTGAGACGACGATGCCATAACCATGACTTTGTTTTAGAAGCCTTTGACAAAGAAGCAAATTGAGAAGACTTCATCATATCTTCGATAGAGATGGTGTAAAGATTTGAACCACGAGTTCCTCGTAACAATTCCTTACCATCAAGTTCTCTAACAAAACAAGTATGTTTTCTCAAGGCTACTTCTAGATCGTAATCACAGAATTGACCAACAGAGAACAAGTTATGACCAAGACCTTCCACATAGTATACTCTAGAGATGACACTATCACCCACAACATAATCACCATAACCCATAATTGCACCGAAATGATCATTTCCGAATCTAATCGTCTCCGATGAATTTGCTCACGGTTCATGAGCCGTGACCGTCGCCAAATATATGCTTGGAACAAATGAGTCCGTGTACCACGTAACGATTTGAACGATCCGCAGCTGAACACGCATAAGAATGGATAATCGATAATTGGGATCCCCATGCAAGAATGGGTTCCATTTGGTTAGTAACACCGGTTGGAACACCCACATCGTAAATAGAAGCATTCATATCGTAAAATAGGCAATGGAATCATTGTGAATAGATGCAAGATTAGTGTCTCAGATAGCCCTGCTCACAAGGTGCTCACTTCTTAAGGGAATAGATCTACCAAGAGGCATCCATTTTCTAGTGGGCATTGTCTCGATTAGTCTTACGACCAACAGTATCCAATAATAGCCTATCTTACTAAATGTTCTTCCCGGGTTTCCACCGCTTTCTAACTTTCTTTCGCTTTTGCCTTTTAGCCTTCTTAGCATGATTTTTAGCATTAACAATATTAATTGGACAATTAACATCATTAGGCAAAACATTAACACCACATTCATGATTAGAAATGTAATTCAAGCAGACATTAATACAAGGTTTGCAAATAGTATCGTAATTCAATTAATTACAAGACGCCTATGGCTAATACTAGAATCAACACGATTCGCTTTATTCGCTCAAACTTAAAGTTCCTAGGTAGGTCTTCTACTTTCTTCCAATGCACATTCTTAGCTTGCAGGTCGTGTCCTTCCTTGTATTGTCTTGAGACTTTGACCGCTTGCTTTAATGTCACCGACACTCTGTAGAGGAATGGGAACATTAGTTGGTTTGGCTACTATTTGCTTCACCTGCTTAGATGTGCCGATCCGAGCTACATGCAGCACACTAAGATTAACTTTTTAACACTTGAATAGTGGGATTTGAACACCTAGAGTGCACACTCGAGTTCACATTCTTAGCACTAACAGATTTGAAATCGAACTACTTGAAGGCACATTAGGTTCACATTCATAACATTTGGCATTGAGTGACTTGCATGCTTGGCACTAGGCATAGAACACGGTATCAAGGGATTGACTTGCTCACCTAAGGTTTTAGGGCATATTGTAATTAGGCATTCTAGAAGTTCTTGAGATCGTTTGGCATATAAGCATGCATGGCCAATTGCATTATCATCCGTTTCTCTAACTTATCCTCTTCTACAATCTCACGAGACATTCTAGGTTGTCCTTAAGGTATGAGAAATATGTTTGAATAGCAAGTTTGTTATTCCTAAGATGAGGAGGAACATATTTCATGCATAAAGCATATTTATTACGTACATGTACCTTTGATACACCATTCTCCCATTGGTCATTGGCATCTTCCCTTTACCCGACTCTTTAGATTCTCAATTTCTTTTGTAACGAGGCTACCGCTTCGTTATTTTTGTTACGAGTGACCTTTATAGATTCAAATAATTCATTGAAATGACGTTTAACCTTTTCATTTTCTTCAAGAAAACCTCATTTTCCTTTTGTAAAGCATTTACTAAGTTTTGAAGATGAAAGTTTTGAGAATTCGAGAATCTAAAGGAGGAGGCATTTGGGGACCAACACATTGTTCGCTTGACCCTTTAATTGAGAGATTTGGGCTTTCAACTTTCTCGATCGTGTTGCAATGAGCTTGAATCTGCTCATCACGCTTGTTAATTTGAAAACCGCATCAAACTCGAGCATCCGAGGATGTCTTGATATTTGAAGTTTTGACATTTTCTTTAAGATGTTGATATTTTAGTTGTAAATTAAAATGCTCAACTTCTAGTTTAGAAAAATGTTTAACCAAATTGTCGTGATCATCCAGCTCAATTTTCTCATTTAGTTCGTAATTAGTTTTTCAAGCTCAATGACACGATCATGAGAGACTTTCAAAGCAATGATAGCTCATGGAATCGAGAAGCAAGAATAGAACAATTAGTAGCAAGTAGAACACATCTTGAGCAATACATTCGTAAATCGTGTTCTCATTTAGTGTATGCAAGTTCTTCCTCTCAATCTCATTATATTTTAGTGCTCGCTCATAGTCACTAACCTCAACTATCATTGCATCAAATTCCTTTTCCATTCCCTTAATATCAAGATTCATCCCTTTTAAGACTCTCAAAGTGATCTTTAGAAGTTTAAAGAAAGGCATGACCTCGCTTAAATAGCATTCTTTCATTTGCTCAAACCCCTTTCTCCTTCGCTATACCAAAGGTGTGATCCTTTTCTTGCAAGTTTTCTCAAAATCAACAAATAGTTGAAAGATAACATATTGGCTAATTAAGGTCTTGCTTTTAGTGGCAATTGTTCTAGGAACAAGATGCATTGGTGTATTAGAGGATACACAATGCTTCTAGGCATTTTCCAAAGGGAGGGTTTGTTTCAACAATATTTTCAAATTTTCTCGCTTATCTAAATCTATTTTCCAAAAACTTGTTCGGGAGTCAACAATGTCTCGAGGCTTAAACTTGTTCAAGGAAATCCAGCTTTTCCTTCTTGTAATCATGGGGTGTGATCTTTATTTTCTTCTCTTTACATTTAGGATCATCTAATTTCTTGTTCATCTTTTCCCTAGTGACTTCATCTCGATTTCTTATCTTCCTCAAGGCACTCAACGCAACTAGGTTTCGCCTAGGTTTAAGGATTTCATTGCCATCATAAAGAACCTTATGAGCATTTCTAGCCTTTTAATAACCTCTGATTTGGTTCCTCAATAAGGGAATGCTATGCTTATCGCTAAGACTCTATGCTTAGTGATCATGTGAGCAATCAATGGTGTTCCTTGTATGTACAACTTGTTTTCAAGTTTGTTTTTCAAAGTTTTCGATTAGAAAATCTTTCAAGAGTTTTGATTCCTTTGTATTAAATTCTTGCTTAAGCATTTTCACTCTTGTTTTGCTTAGCGCTTTAGAAAGCTTTTCTTGCAAGGAATTTAACTCTTGTTTTAATACTTCTTCTCGAAAATTACTTTTTCTAATGATTGTACGCACTTGGTCATCCATTTCCCGCTCACGAGTGGTCAACTCAAATTTTGCACGTTGTTCATAAATAGCAACACGCTCTTTATACATTTTCTTGAAGTTCTTGTTTTTGCTTAGCGCTTTAGAAAGCTTTTCTTGCAAGGAATTTAACTCTTGTTTTAATACTTTCTCTAAAATTACTTTTTCTAATGATTGTACGCACTTGGTCATCCATTTCCCGCTCACGAGTGGTCAACTCAAATTTTGCACGTTGTTCATAAATAGCAACACGCTTTATAGGCATTTAGTTCGTAAATTACGTAATCATCGGGCACATGCAAGGTATTCATCAAAGATATAGTCATTGTTGATCGCAGAAGATGCATCACTTGGTACAACTTCACTTTCACTTTGTTCCACATATTGATCATATGGGACAACATTGATATTACCCATATTTTCAATATTTGATACAATAGTTTCAGCCATTTGTTGTACTTTGTCATGCATCTTTGCACATCAAGATCATCGATAGTTTTAATACCTCCGAGATGAGTTTGTCTTTGGATGGGCCACTTGTGGTGAAGATGAGACCTTGGGAGAAACCATTGGAGAAATGCTAGCCATAAAATTGTGTGTGCAGAGGTCCATCATCCACATCGAGTCGATGCATCACAATCGCCGACTTGAAAGGCATTCGATGATTGTGACCTATCTCCGAATAGGTCGCTCATCCACATCTCGCATCATAGGTCTTGGCATTGCCCTCAAGAAGAAACAACAGCCCTCTTCATCCAAAGCAAGACCATTATCCCGAGCTTGTACAAGCAAGATCTTATCTCTCAAGTAATCAAGATTCTGTGGACGCTTTGAGATGTGCGCCTTGCAATGTGTCCTCACCACCACGCTTATAACATTTGATCGGCTTAGCTTGACCTTGATTACCATTCCTTCCTCGATTCGACACCAACATAACCTCTACCACCCACCTCTTCCCCGATCATACTGCCTTTCCCGAATCGGTTGCACCACGATCCTCCCATCTTTAACAAGAGCTTGATTGTGTGGGTTAGATGTCGCTCGAGGTTGTTGTTGGTTTGTGGGAGAGAATTCATGTTTTGACTAATCGTAAGAGCTAGTTGATTAATGATGTTACCCACGTGTGCATCAAAGATCGCCTTGTTTGAACATAGGATCGTGAATGAGTTTGTGATTACCATTACCCATGGGTATGACTTGTGAGGCTTTGGTTGTGATTCCGATGTTTGAGTAGAAGGCGCTGAGTCATTAGATGAGCTTGTCTCTCCTCGTTGGTTTTGAACCGATTAAGAATCATCTTTTCAAACATGGCATGTCTCTCATTCTCAAGAAGGAAGGCATAGAGTTGCTCATAATTCGTATTCTTCAATCCTTTAGTGAGCTTCACGTATAACAAACTTGTGCCATTCGGGATTCATGTTGTTCACAAATTTTGAGTTCAAATTGAATGTTAGGCATAGTCATTCGATGTTCCTCATATCATTCACCAACTTATGAAATCTCACATAGTACTCATAGACACTCTCATCCGGTTTCATCTTGAAGTGTTCAAATTCATCATAGAGTTGTGATTCTCTGCCTTCCATAGTTAATTCGTAACCCGAGAGAAGCATCTTGACATTATCCCATACCGCTTTGCATCGGTGTTGTGATTGATCGCCTTGTAGATGTCTTTAGGAAGACCTTGAAGAACAATGTTAAGCCCCGATATCAAGATCGAATCTCTTTTTCTCCTTATCATCAAGCTCATCATACATTTTTGGTCCGTCCATTCCATAAATCGTAGTTCCATCTTCAAGAAGATCAAGTACATCTCTAGTCGCCTCAACCCGATACGGTCCTTCATCAATGGATTTGAGAATGTTGACTCCATTTTCCTTTCCAAGACAAGACAATCTAATTCGTTGAGCCCAAGAGTCGTAGTCGGCCACAAGCATGGGTGGACGAGTATCCGAACCACCGCTTGAACATCCTCGCAACAAAGGAGATGATAGTCGAACGCTTGTAGACATGTTTCAAGCTCTACGGATTTTACTATTCTTTGATTAAACCGGAAATTGATTCTTTCACGGATTTTACTAAACCAAAAGAACAACCGTAAAAATGTAACACGAAGAAGAAAAAAGTCTAAATGAACAAGTCGCTAAACACACAACTCGCATAAGCAACAACTCGCTAACTCGCTCAATAGCCAAGTCGCATTAGCATCAACTCGCAACACACTCAACTCGCTTAATAATCAAGTCGCTAAATAGCCAACTCGCTTTAGTCTCAACTCGCAATACAATCAACTCGCTTGAACACTAAGTCGCTTAAGTTAACTCGCTAACGTTACAACTCGCTAAGTAGCAAGTCGCTTTAGATCTCAAGTCGCTTAAAGAAACAACTCGCTTAGAACCCAAGTCGATAAAGATCAACTCGCTAAACAAATAAGTCGCATGTACCAACTCGCATAAAATAACTAAGCAACTCGCTTTGAAGAAAAGCAAGTCCGAGACTCAACTCGCTTAGTCCTTCTTTCAAAAATAACCACTTTATCAATCCAAAACAACCAAACCACAATGATTTAAGCCTTCCAATTCAAAACATAAACACATATGATGATCCTAAACACAAGAGTACAAGCAAAATTCAAACTTTAACACTAGAATTTGTTCAAATGAATCAAACTCTCCTAAACCCTTAATACACCAAAACCTTATGAAATCCACCAAAACAAAGAGCATGAAAGATGAGTGATCAAACCATGGCTCTTGATACCAATTGTAAGATATTGATTTCACAAACACTCTAAACCATGATCAAAGTATGCGATAAGTATGTTAGAGAGAAAGTTCTAGTGAGAGAGTGGAAGAGAGTTGGGAACTATAGTGAGAGAAAGGAAAATATTATTATGAGCTCCAACTCTCTACCTTGGGAGGTAGAGAGTATTTATAGTCTTACAATAAAACGCCACACAACGGGTCATGGATCGTGCATACAGCTGGTAAAGACCCGTCTGTCCTCCACGGTGTTACTTAACTAAATACTACTTAACTTAAAATAACTACGACTACGAGCTTAACGATTACATATACTTGAGGTGACCGACTTTTTAATACCGGAATTTCTAATTCCTAACACCGCCACTCTTCCTTTTGAATTTGGGGCTTGGCGTGTCTGTTCTTTGGTGATGTTTTGAATTATGCCTTCCTTGCTTCTAGACCCAATCGCCAACCTACTGATCGAACTTCTCCGTGATGCGGTGTTGGTGCTCTGGATCTTCCTTTGATTATGCTATGCATGTTTTAACAAGAAAATGGAGACCGACCTTTCGGGTAGCTCTTGTGAAATTGCGCCCCAAACTCATGAAGAAATTGGCGCTTTATATTTCACACGTGTCACAAAAGAGGTCGAATCCACCTTCGCTTATCTGCTAGACAGATGGCCTATGGAGATCGCAAATGGAAGACCATACTTGATCGGCTCGGAGTAGTCCCGATAGTTGGGTGGGGCGGACTATGAATGCTAAAACCTACCGGTGTGTTTTATGCTATCGTCGAGGTGTTCCCTTTTCCACTCGGATGTCGTGTTCGCTTGTTCCGGTTTTACGGTGATATCTATGGAGATCATGCCGTATCATCGCGCAGTATTATTGGTATTAAACATCTACATAATGTGGTGCGTGATACTCGCCGATATCCGCTCTCGGGTAGGGGTTTCGGCTCGTAAAGAAGTTGATATCGGGCTCTGCGGAGAAGGATAAACACTTCGCCCACCGACTTGTTACTTTACTCGTGGGAGAGAGGTCTTGATGTATGTGTTGATCTTCTTCGGTCATCACCACTTGACGCAAACCGGTATGACCGACTTTGTGGCGGTGCGCCGTGTTTGAGTCAAGACAACAAGAACGTGTCAATCTGAAACCAAATCGCCGATATTGGATATGGGTTCATCCCTTCTCTTTCTCTTCTTTTGGTGAACTCGAGAAGGAGCGGTGACCTATTGAGCGAATCAAAGTTCTCGGTCACTCAAGATATTGGCGGGTGGTGCTAACTATATTTTATTAGGGTTTGTTTTGCTATTCTTGAGAGGTGTGAGCCCGTTAGTTTCTCGACTTCCACTAATTTCTTGTAATTTCCTATGATTTTATAATGAAGTGATGTTTTATATAAAAATAAATAAAAAAAAAAAAAATAATTAAATAATAATAATAAAATAAAATATTAATAATAAAATAATAATAATCAAATAATAATAATAAATAGTAATAATAATAATAATAAAATAATAATAATATTAAAAATAAATAATAATAATAATAATAATAACAATATCAATAATAAAATAGTAATAAAAGAATATTAATAATAAAATATAATAATAAAATAATAATAATAATAAAATATAATATTAATAATAATAATAATAAAATAATAATAAAATAATAATAATAATAATATTATTAATAAATAAAATAATAATAAATAGTAATAGTATAATAAAACTAATAGTAAAAATAATAAAAAAAATAATAATTAATAATTAATAATAATAATAATATTAAAATAAAAAATAAAATAATAATAAATAATAATAATAATAATAATAATAATAATTTAATAATATTAATATTATTATTATTTATTTATTATTTATTATTATTATTATTATTATTATTATTATTATTATTTTTTTTTTTTTATTTTATTTTTATTATAATTATTTTATTATTATTAATTATTATTATTATTATTATTTTATTATTATTATATTATTATTATTATTATCATTATTTTATTTTATTATTATTAATATTATTATTTTTATTTTTCTTGTTTTTATTTTATTATAATTATTTTATTATTATTAATTATTATTATTATTACTATTTTATTATATATTATTATTATTATTATTATTATTATTATTATTATTATTATTTTATTATTATTATTATTATTAATTATTATTATTATTATTTCTTTATTATAATTATATTATTATTATTATTATTATTATTATTTTATTATTATTATTATTATTATTATTATTATTATTATTATTATTATTATTATTATTTTATTATTATTAATTAATATTATTATTATTTTATTATTATTATTATTATTATTATTATTATTATTATATTTTATTATTATTATTATTATTATTATTTTATTATTATTATGCATCGCTTTATTAGAAAATAATAGGATTTACAAGAAATTGGTATGGAGCCGAGATACCAACCGAGCCCATACTCCTCTAGCTATAGCGGCTAATCCTACTAAAAATATGAGCAAAGAAGACGTGCTCAATGTCTTGAGTCACCGAGAATCTTCTGATACGCTTTAGTAAGGTCACCGCGTTCTTCTCAAGTTCCCCAAAAGAAGAGAATGAAAAGGGAGAAACCCATATCCAATATCTCAAGATTTAGCCTCGTGCTTGACGCGTTTACGTTGTGCGGCTTCAATCACCGCACGACCGGGCACAAAATCAACCATACCAGTTTGCGTCAAGGGCGATGACCCCGTCAGGTCAACACATACATCAAGCCCACCATCCCACGAGTAAAGTAAAATATCAGCTGGACGTAAGGGTATGTCCCTTCCCCCACTAAGCCCAATATCAACCTCCTTACGAGCCGAAACACCTGACCGAGAACATATGTCAACAAGAACATCACGCACCACATTATGCCGATGTTTAATACCAATAATACCCGCGCACGATACAACATGGTCCCCATAAATATCCCCAGTGAAAACCCTGGAACAAGCTGAGCACGACATCTGAATAGAAAATAAAGGAACACCAAGCCGATAACACAACACACATCGGTAAGTCCTAGCATTCATAGTCTGTCCCAACCCAGATATCGGAACCACCCTAAGCCAATCTGAAGTGTAGTCCTCCTTTTGCGAACTCCATAGCGCCATATGTCTAGCAGATAGGCGAAATGTAGATTCAACCATTTGGGTAACACGTGTGAAATGTATATCTGCCAATTTCTTCATGAGTTTGGGGGCAGCGATCTCACTTGGGTTACTCAAAAGGTCAATCTCCATTTTCGCATTAAAAGTACATAAGGCATCATCAAAGGAAGGCCCAGAAGTCACAATACCAGAATGTCGGAGGAGCTTAGTCTGTAAGCTAGCTGATTGAAGTCTAGAAGCAAGTGACGCATAGTTCAAGACATCAACTGCAGAATATACACCAAGCCCCCAAAATAAAAGGGTAAGGTGGCAAGCCGCCACGCCAATCACCAAAACCAGTCCGTATGGTGACAATACGCTCCAAAGAAGAACGAAGAGCCGCATCAAATGAAACCCGAGCACACTCAAAGACCCGAGGAGAACATGTGTGCATAGAAAATATAACTTGGAAATACCAACAAGATGTATATGGCGTAGCAACAACTCACACTGAGGATCATTAAGCTTAGCAACAGCACCCATAAGCTCAATGGTTTTAGCAACCCTTTTCATAACAGCACCCATAATAATAATAATTATTATTTATTAGTTTTATTATTATTATTAAAGTAAACAAATTCTGAATTACGACGTAATTCAAAACTTTCCATCCAACATCCTATGTAATCTGGATTCCCTCATTTGATGTAATTGTAATGACCGAATTACAATTACAATGCAAACCAAATAAATCACCGTAATGTAATCAATTACAATTCCTTTCACCTTGCCAACCAAAACGATTGGAATGTAATTCGATTACAATTACAACGAATTACAACAACCATTACTCAAACTCTTTAGAGCATATGCGGTGGTAACGCTTAACGCCGCTTTTGGCCTAAATAACGTCGTTAGTGGCGTTAACCCTTTGAGCTGCGCATTATTGCGGCGTTAGTCCCTACACGTTAAACAAATAATGCCCGTTAAAGGCGATTAAAAAAAATCAATTTTTTTCCAAAAACACCCCCTCAACGGCTAGTGTCCGTTAATTTAAAAAAAATATATACAAAACCCCCCCTAAACGGTTAGTTTTTATTAAAAAAAATCAAAAACATTTTTTTACCACTATAAATACCCAACTAAAACACCATTTTTTTTCACACTTCTATAATTCAAATTCACAATTTATATACTTCCTCTCACACTTCCATAATTCAAGAATCAAGTTCGTTCACAATAGATCCGAATCAATTTGGTGAAATTCATCTGCATTGGTCAGACGTTGATGACGAAGATGACTTCCAATTTATGGCGTCCGCGTATGAGTATCACCTTTAGTTGGAACAAGAAGAAGCATCTCAACATCCTACTCGTGCTCGTAGCCATATATATCGTGAACGTGAGATTGCAGAAGAACGTCTGCGCAACGATTATTTTGCTAGGGGTGATAAAAAATACCCAACAATTATGCTTGAAGTTGTTGCTTCTCAAGATTTATGAATCTGGCATGCATTTTTTGGGATGGCGGGGGCGAATAACGATATTAATGTTTTAGACCAGTCTCCGTTGTTCGACGACATTCTTAATGACAATGCCCCAAAAGCACCTTATATGGTCAATGGAACTAGGTATGAACAGGGGTATTACTTGGCTGGTGGAATTTATCCACAGTGGGCAACTTTCGTCAAATCCTTCTCGTCAACAATTGACGAAAAACATACGTACTTTAAAAGGAGACAAGAAAGTGCCTGAAAGGATATTGAACGTACTTTTGGTGTGCTTCAAGGCCGTTGGGGTATACTACAACAACCGGCACGTCAATGGGAAATTGCCACGATACGTAGAATCATGTATTCTTGCATTAATTTGCATAACCTGATTATAAAAGATCAAAAATTTGCATTACGTGACTATAACGAATTGTGGGTGGATCCACAAGAAATTTGAGGCAACGAAGATGGGTTGAAAGATGTTATACTCACAGTCGTAAGGCAAAAGAAATACACGACCGACAAACGCATACCCAACTCCAACAGGACCTTATGGAGCATGTTTGGCAAAAGAATCTTGAACGACATGGACAACAACAAGAGAGCGACGATGATGAATAAGTATTTGCTATGTTTTGTTATTTTTTTCGGTGTGTTTTTTTATTTCGTTGTAATTTTTTTTTCGATGTATTTTTTTAATTTCGTATTGTAATATGTTTTCAAATTTAATGTTATGTTTAGTTTAATAAATGAAGTGTTTGTTTTAGTTTAGGGGTTGAAATTGAAAATATGAAATGTTAAAGTTTAACTTGGGATGTTATTGATGTGGGTGTTTTTTGGGGATGTTAAGGTGAAATGTTAAAGCTGATGTGGCGCTGACGTGGACGGTGTTATTTTATAACTTGAGTTATTGTTGTGATTGCTCTTAGTAGTATGAGTGTACTTAGGCCAGAGGGAGTGGAGGTGAGTTTGCTTTATGGCGAGTGACTCACTCGTGAGTCGCCCAAAACGGGAGTTCAGTCTCAGCCAAAATTGCATATTATGATGAGTTACTCACCAATGTATTAAACCTAACAAAGTGAGTCTTATGTAAAAATAAATGTTTTTTTTTATTTGTTTTGTTAGTGTGTATGAGATATTTAGTGAAGTATATTTGTATTAATTATATATTTTAATGAAAGGTGGGAGAGGGTGAACAAAACAGATGTATGGTGAGTGGGGTTAAGTGAAAATGAGAGGAGAAAGAAAGCTGATGTAATGGTGAGTGGCTCACCACCACTACTTTCAGCCTATGATAATAATAATAGTTTTTATGGTACCATTATTATCACATTAACGTCAACATCACATCACTATTCAACGTCTCTACTACCTTATAATGCATTTTGGACTATTCCATTATTAGCAAGGCTTAAAATTCAGACTCTTAAACTTGCTTGTTATGGAAATATTGTCTTTTGATAGTCATCAATATCATTATAACATTGTAACGGCCCATTTAATCTTTATTGTAACAGCCTTCAATAATTATTAAAAACGTGTAACCGCTAAAAATCATTACTATCAATAATGATTATTAAAAATATGTAACCGTATCCACCATATAAATTCACACAAACCATTCCATATCTTTCACACACAAAAATAGTCTCTCAATATACCCTCACTTTCATTCCTCAACTCTTACATGTACTTTTTTTTTCAGAGATTCTTTATATGTTTGTTAGAAAAACATTTAACTGGATAACATTTGTCACATTGAAAAATATTGTGGTACCCGCCACAGATTGCCCTGCACTCGCTAGTATCACTAAAGTCATCAACTTTTACCTTTTATAGTCAACACCAATAAAAGTATTCACTAATTTTTGAAAGTGATAAGGACGCCTTTTATGAAAGGTGGCGTGTGATGAAGGTGTGAGATGATGGCTCACCTTTCATAAAAGCATGTCGAAACACTAATGAAGATAAAATTCTTAAGATATCGAATTCGTAAGACCATTATGAATTAATCTTTTATGCCAAATGTTAATACGATATGCTTTTACTTGTTTTCCATAAATTGTTAAGTGTATATTTGCTCGGCACAATATTAAGATAACTTTTCTAATAGGGGGTGATACTCACACCACATTTTTTGATGCATACATTACAATTTGTGCATTGCAGTATTATACGATACAAACTGTAATGCATAGATTATGATGCATGCATCAAAAGATGTGGTGTAGATATCAATTCCCTTTTCCAACGAGTCAACTTCAATTTCCAAAAGAAGGTTTGATTTTGTGACCAACAAATCAACAATGAAGTAGGTAAATACCAATATTCAAGTGCACAAAAGGTTAATCTGCAATTCACATCCCAGGGGTGAGATCAATAAATATCACATAAAAACTAAAGATCAAATGGATCAATCTCAATTATTCATTTTTTAACAAATTAATTAAATTCATTTTCACCTTTATATTTAAAAATTAAATATCTCACAAACCGTTAATAGTTAGATAAAACTAATTATACCATTGCGACAAGAATAAAATTATCTTTCTATAGAGATCTAATATTGTATACTTTCGACGAACTTATTTTTTATCGTTTTTTGCTGGTTTCAATATATTACACTATAAATGAAAATTTAAAAAATACTCTTTTGTGTTAACACAACCCCTAAACCCTAAAAACCCTAACCCCTAAACCTAAAAACCCTAACCCTTAAACCCTAAAAAACCCTAACCCCAAACCCTAAAAACCCTAAAACCCTAAACCTCTAAAACCCCTAAAACCCTAACCGCTAAATCAAAAAAACCTAAACCCTATCCGCTAAACCGTAAGAAACCTGAACCCTTAACCCCTAAAAAGCCTAACAAAAAAAAGTCAAACCCCTAAACCCTAAACACCTAAACCCTTACCTTAAACCCTAACCGTAAACCCTAAACCCACAAAAAAGCCGGAAAAAAAAATCGTCGAAAGTATATGATGTGAGATATCAAATTAAATGTAATTTTATGCTTGTCGTGATGGTATGATTAGTTTCGTCTAACGATCAATGGTTTGTGAGATATTTAGTTTTTAAAAATGAATGTGAAAGTTTATTTTACTGTTTTAAATAAAAAAATGAGTGGTTGAGAATGATTTATTTGATCTTTAGTTTTTCTTTGATCTTTATTGAACCAAACTCTCACATCCCATTATGTAATTGGTCCATGCAATAAGTTTTAGCTTTTCTATGTATGTTGGGAAATCTATAAATGTTGCTCCTCTCGGATCTAACGAGCGTAAACAACGGTTCTTCATTTTAAAATTACTTGGCAACAGAAAAAAATAATCCAAATGTATATACTAGCTTCTAAAATTTATTTTCAATATATGTAGAATTGTATTTGTACCCATCAATCACATTGTCTAACTGAATCACATTGGGAAGACTTCCAACATAAGGCGTCGAAAATTCAAATCCACTCAAACTGCTGAAAGAGGTAAAATTGATAGAACCCACCCGCTCAGTGGATTTGAGCTGTGAAATCTAATCAAAGGCGACGAGCGATAAAATGATTCGCAATGGGTTGATTTTCTTTTATAGTGAAATTTAGCATGGGTCGGGTCGGGTCGGTCGGTATTTATTAAACGCGAAATCACTTGTGTATGTTTGGCAAAATAGATTGTGCCGGTCTTTGGTCTTTGTTCTTTGGTCTTTGTGTCTTTGGTCTTGGTCTTGGTGTCGAAAAGATTATAAAAGAGATTATTTTATAAGCTACATGAAGTAACCTTTTATTTTAAGAGATTATGGAAGATTATTTTTTTAATAATCTCTTATAAGTTATGTCTGCCAAATAAAGATTGTTTTTTAAGTAGCTTATTTTTCAAAAATAATAATCTTAAGCCTCAATAATCTTTCATAATCTCTGCTGCCAAACATAAAATGAAATCCTAACAGATGATATAATTTGAGCAAGTTCATTTGAAATATGGTCAAGTCGGCTTTTAATTCATTCTTACTTATAAAAATATACTAACATGTAACTAAAAATAAAACAAGCCAAGAGTGATTAAACTTGTATCAAAGTGATTGGAACTTTTTTTTGCTTATATACGCTTATAAATATAGTATGGATGTTTTATTTAAATGTTAACATAAATCTATTTTTCAAAATGAAACTTATATTTAAAACTTAATTTTGAACTAAGATAAGAACACTTTTTAATAACATTTAATAACTAGTAGAGCTTTGGAACAAAAAGGGACGACATCGGTACCTAAATTATTATTAAATTTTATAGTATGATAGAGTAGTCCATAAGTCCATTGGTTAATTAACTTTGCCTTTCCATTTTCCAATTAAAACTCATCTTCTTCACCATGCTTTCTCACCCACAAAACCAGAGGAAAGAAAGAAGTCATAGATAAGTTTGCTTATTCAACAGAATACCAGTTACACATCATTTGCGCCTTTTAGTCATCTACATCGAGGGCATTCGGACTTCTGGGCAGAGGGCACCACACTTTTTTTATGCTAATTTGACATTTTTTTTCTTGAAGAATTTAGTGTTTCTCCAAGAGCTTGGTTGAGGGCATGTCTCCCCACTACTCTCTACATAGCTCCGCCCCTGCCCGTGTTACAACCATAATAAATGGTAAAACAAATTATAGCCAGCTCCGATACGAGTTATTAGAGAATCGACACTATCCAAATCTCATTGAACATAACACATGGAGTAATATAATGTTGCATTATAAACCAACTCACAACACCAACTCAAAGGCATGTCATTTAATTTGAATAAAAATAAAATAAAAATAAAAAATCTCTATGTTACATTGCTATGTGATGGGCAACAAAAATATAGATAAAACAATTGTCGTTATGATCTCCATATTTACAAAAGTTTTTACGGTTTTTTATACTACAAAGCAAAAACATATTAATTTATCGATCATACGCAGGATCTTGGAAGCGTAAATAGAATTCCGATCTTTATCATACGATCGTGAGATCTCAATTATCTTCGATCTTGCTTTGTTCAAATCTATAAACTAAAATACTACAAATTTGAAAATCAAGTTTTCTGAAACTATTAAGACATGAGGTTAATCCTTTATACGCATCCCCATAATAATAAATTTTTAAGTTATTTAACAGTTTTAGCGCTTAAAATTTTTAATCTTTTGATTTATGTTTATGATCTTTCATCTTTCAGTTTTTATCCGATCCTACGATTCTGATACTACTACATTTACCATGGGTTGTTGAGCTATAATTTGAAGGTAAATGGAAAAAATAAAATAAAAGAAATGTAGTGAAGGGAAATGGAATTTTTATTTATTTACTTTTTCTTTTCTTTTTTAGTGAAGGGGAAAAGAAAATGAAGGATTTTTTTTAAAAAAAATGGTAGGAAAGTGAAAGGGAATTTTAATATGTTTTGTGTAAAAACTAATACTAGTATGTCCTTTTTTTTTTTTTTTTTTTTTTTTTTAAATATTTGACCGTCACACACCCAAATTACTGCTTTTCAATGGAATGGAATTCTGGGGATGACCGTCATAGCATCAAAGTTACTGATTATATCGAACGACCTAAAGTGTCGTTTGGAAAACACATCGCTTAATTTATGAAGAACCATGCAATGATAAGAAGGGTAGTTTTAAATCATGTTTAGTCGAGTCTTTAGAGTCCGGTCACCGAAATTGCATTGGTCGGGTGGGTATGCATAGTATGTTTTACGCTCACGTCTACATTACCGTACCTTGTTTATACCTTCTCTTTCCATCTTTCGACTTGTTAGACATAGCATGTCTCTGTTCTCGCTATATTTCGATCACTATAACACACATTACCACCGTTCTAAACCTCATCCGCCTTCGTCCGAGTGTCATTTACTCAACCCGATGTTTTGGTCCATTGCAAGATCATGGTCAAGAAACACACGCTAAGAAGTCAACAACCACCTTCTTTCGTACAACATGATTTTGAGTGCATAACTTGCTTCCAATTCTTACCACGCTCACGACATCGATTAATTTGAGACCTAACGATATCGACCTTAGTTGTAATTTATTTTGTTGAATTGATTTGACTTGTGTAAGCAATTCCAATATCGAGCGAATCTTTCAAAGACTTCATTCAAAGACTTGTCTCCTAAGCTTGATTTAGTGACGGTTCTTGTTTGATGAGTTGCGGAAATCAAGCTAAGAGACAAGTTTACTCAAGTCGGTTTAGTTTAATCTCATGACAGCTCTTGTTTGATGAGTTGTGAGATTAAATTAGAATCGACTACCTAAAGGTCTTTTGAGAGCTACGTTCGATATTGGGTAAGTTTACCTATCAAATCTAATCACGGGCACGCACTTAGTTGAATGGGGAACCCGTATGCATGGGCATTGATATGATGATTTAGACTGCTCGACGAGCATGAACTTTTAGAACTCTTGTCGAGGTTCGGACTATAGTATCGATATTGAATCACGAGGACGTGATTCCTCGACATGGGAAGAATGTCACAATTCTCAATTTCGGTCATTTCTCACATTTACTATTTCATTGTTTTTCGTAAACTAGGTTTACGAGTATCGAATTTGCGCAACCTTAATGGTTTAGCTGCGAATTCACGAACATTTCATCAAGGACATTTCATATAGACTAGGTTTAGTCTACATTTCATTAGCATCATTTTCATCATATTAGTTCATGCATGATTTTGCATTTTACATTAAACGCGTAATTTTCATATTAAATAACGCTATCGCGTAATTAATTATTTTGAACATTTGATCCGATACTTCTAAAAATTATCCCGATATATTTTTATACTTATAATAAGATTATAAAAATAATATTATTAGTTTACCCGGTGTTTTAAATTTATTTGGTATATAAATTGTTATATTTATATAATTACGACGGTTTTCGTAATTACCACTTGATAATTATTATTTCACTTAATTTTTGCAAGGAATGTATTTTTATAATTTTATGACTTCAATATATTTTATTTTGATCCGTTAAAATTTATTTTTAGCTAACGCTACCTTAAAAGCTTAAATATGTACACAAGTTATTTATTATCCTTAATTAACTACACAATTACTCTACATAAATACACTTAATTATAATTAAATGCAAACTCTTTTATTTTTTTTATATGGGTCGACATGCACTAGATGAGTCACTTCATTTTTACAAAATATCTACTTACATGCATTGATAATCATATTATACTACACATAGATACTAAAAATATCAAGTTGTAAAAATTTGCTCTCTCTTTTTCTTCTTCCTAAGAACCGGCCACACCATAGAGCACAAGGAGATCACCAAAATTTTTCAAGTCAAGTTATTATCAACCTAGTTACACTCTTAGTTTAGGTTTTGAAATAAAACCTTGGGTGTTTAGGATTAATCCTTTGTTCATTTAAACCTCATCAAGTAACTAGTAAGCATTTCATACTCATTTTCATCTTTCATATTCATGTTATGTTCATATTATCATGTTTGAGTAAAACATACAAGTTATATGAGTATATCTCATCCTATATATTGATCCCTTGAAACACATCATTTTTGGTGATGTCTAGGAACCCATGACACCCTAATAAGGTGTATGGTAGGGTTAGAATAGCTTCGGAGTTGTTTTGAATTGGTTAGAATAGGTTTGGCGTGAGAAAAACTCATTTCGACAACTTTAGTTGAAGGTCTGATCTTATTTTGAAAATATGGAAAATCCGACAGTTTGTAAAATATTTTGGGCTAGATATTCAGAAAATATACTTTAAAACGAAAACGTGGCCGCTTGAATGGGTTAAAACGGAGTTATAACGAAGAAGTTATGCTATTTTCAAATTTGACGAAAAACTATAAAATCCGAAAATTCACATGTTATATTAACTTTTACGAGTAAAAATGAGTCTTAAGCGTTATAAAATGTGTCGACTTATCAAAAATATATTAATATATATTATTACGATTCCGAGGACATATAAAACGTAGAAAACGGACTTGTAACGATTAAATTACACGCGATTTAACAAAGTTGCCGTAACTTTATTATATAAGAAAAACTAATATATTTCTATTAGACAAATATT
This sequence comes from Chrysanthemum lavandulifolium, assembly GCA_022545495.1. Lineage (NCBI taxonomy): Eukaryota > Viridiplantae > Streptophyta > Magnoliopsida > Asterales > Asteraceae > Chrysanthemum > Chrysanthemum lavandulifolium. Next base: position 94,554,553 of record CM040246.1, read on the forward strand.
ACGGCCACGAAGGACCATGTTGAGGTCGTTTTAACATCAATGGAGTACTTTTTATAACGTGATGTCTTCTAGTAAAAGTGAGTTCGCCTAGCCTATTTTCCAAAATGTCCAACCGCTCGTCAAGCGGAGTTGTAATGAATAAAATACGGTCACTTAAACTTTGCCGAAAACCACCCTTAAACGATATTTTGGACACAAGTACCATACTTAACCTATATTTTCTCTATGATCGAGATCTCTAGGATGAAAACTTAAATGCTAAAACTTTGAGATAATGATACAAGCTTCCCAAAACCGTTGAGTTCGTTTCCTAACGCCGACGCGCATCATTCTACGACTAGCTTTTCAAGGCTACTTAGTCACTTTCATGAAATTATCAAACGACATTATTTTACTGACGAAAAGTTATAATTTCACAATAGATCACTAAATGATTATCGAGGATACCATTTCGACGTAAGTACTTGTAAATTAATTTATAACTTGATAAGACGTTATAAACTTATTTTCGACGATAAACTTTATTTTCAAATGTACAAGTGGTATGGATATCATATGAGTTTGCATGCACGACATTGTTTCATGACTTATATTAGCGCATATCATTCATAATAGGTCGCGGTTAGAGTGTTGCGCCTCATTTCGTGCATCCACTCATCATCATAACTATTGCAACATGTGAGTAATCACATCCCTTTTACCATTTTACTATATTTTGGGCGAAATGCATGAACCATATTTGAACTAAATTGATTACTACTTTTATTAACTCATTTTGTTTGAACCTTTGAACTTGAATCAAACCATTGAACTTAATTACGAAATTATGCCTTGTTTGAACTTATTGAACCGTGACGTGTTATGACCTTGACCTAAAGTCTCCCATGATCTGAGCATCACTATAAAGTCTCCCATGTTCGAGCATCACTATAAATTCTCGCCTTGTTGGTGGAGTGTTCTCGATAATTTCGCCTTAATGGTGGAGTGTTCTCAATAATTCTCGCCTAGGGGTCGAGTGACAAAGGAGTCTCCTTGTTGGAGCAATACAAAGTCTCCCATGTTCGAGCATCCTTGAGTTATTATATACGTGGTACTATATTGTGAACTATTATGACCATTTATACTTGACTACTTGACACGCTATATTTTGTGCAATGGGTTGTGAACACACAGTTGCAAGTTTTGTATGGGCGAACTTGGGCCGAGTGGATTTACAATGCCTTTGCTTTGTGGACTATTTCGATGACCGAAACCTTTGACTCTCTCTACGAGTTTCTTATTTCACGAACGTATACTCACCAACTATTTTCATAGTTGACCCGCTTTTCTCTCATGCATTTCGGTGATCGTTAGTAAGCTTTTCTACAAGGTCTTGCATAATGAAGTTTTCACTTGTCACTACAAATCGTTATGTAATAAAACGCAATATTTTGGGATCTAAACTTTGTAACATATTTGCCGATGTCGCCTAAACCGGTATTGTAATGGTGTACTCTTTCTTTTAAATCTTAACGTTGGTATGTTCTATTATCTTGTGCTTATGTTCCTTTCCGTTTACCTCGTGTTTCGCCTCCGTGAGGTGTGACATTGACAACAATATTAAAGGCATACTAGTAATTTTAAAAGTTGTTTTCTTTTTTCTCAAACTTAAAACATGATTTATAGTTACTGTTTTTTCTTTACTCAATTTCAAGAACACATCGCTTTTTTTTTTTTTTTTTAATTTATTTTTAATTATTTATTATTATTATTATTTTTATTTATTTTAAAGAAAATATCAACTAGCATTACATTTACTTTTCTTTTTCTTTAATATTTTACTTTACTTAATAATTTGAGACCATGCGTTGCCGTCACTCGTGAAAGTGCTCTTCTCACGCCAAGCCCATAACATCCTTTCCATTTGACGCACAAAAGAGGGGAAAGAACTTGGTTAGGTGCAAACAAGGAAAAGTAAAGGCGGTGTGAGGCATCTTTTGATGTTTGTAAGTGTGCGTGAAGTAATTGTGAAACATGTATAAAGTATAAAAATCGGACATTTTCTCAAAGTAAATGATGCAAAGGTGCAAAGTCTTAATTATATGATTATATATATTGACACATATCTATACTATATTATAAAGCATTTGGGATTCAAGTAAATAGTTGCACCTATTATATGATTATACACATTTAAATCATATACTAAATAATTAATAATATTAAATATCAAATAATTTAAAATGCATTTCAAACTTTAAAAATTTAATTAAATATTAAATAAAACTTTTAAAAATTTAATAATTCTAATAAATATTTTTAAAATAACATTAAATTTTATACAAAAAACAATCTAGATTAAAATGAAGTTAATGTTTAAAAACTACTAAGCAATTAAACTTGTCACTAATGCAATTTAAATTTAAATTCAATACATTGTTAAATCAATAAGATTTATAAGAATTAAATAATAAATTTAAATAAGATACAAAACAACTGTTTAAAATATAAAAATTTAATAAAAACTGTTATCAAATATAACATACAAATTTAACATCAAATATAATAAGTTCTACAATTCTAAATGAGCACAATTAATTACAAAACAAATAATTTAAAGTCATTTAAAGCAAATTAAAAGCATGTTAAGATAATTTAAAATACAACATATAAATGTTAAAATTAAATTCAAAATAAATAAATAATTAATATTAGTAAAAACTTTAAAATAATTAAAATGTGAAATTCAAATCATTTAGATCAGTTCAAACTAATAAAATTTAAATACAATTTAAATATAAAGCATTCAAAATCTAAAATTTACATTAAAACTTACAAGTAACATTTGATAATCATCGAAAGACTTATAAATTAAATGCACATTAATGTTTAAAAATTAAATAAATAGTTACTAAATTAAAAGCTTAAAATAAATACAATAAATAAAAAATATATAAAAATCGATATAAATGTCAAATAATATAAATTTAATAATTAAATATAAAAATTCATATATTGTCTATAAAAACGGACAACTTTCAATAGATCACATATAATAATGTTATAAACATTCAAATATTAAAACTAATAACTTTAAATGATCTAAAATACAATAAAATTATTATAAATGCATAATGCTACATTATAACATATAACTTTAATTAATTCAATAAGACTTAATAAACATTGTTATAAAATCGGCAATTTAAATTTAAGATGTTCATAAAGCTCAAATATTAATAAGAATTTTAAATACAAATATAATAAATGCATTAACAAAATAAATGTTAAAATATATATTAAAATAATAAGCATCAATAATCATTTAAATATAAATTATAAAAAGTTGCAATTAAGACTTAACAATTTAGATAAATATATCATAGAAATACTTAAATTTCAACTAAAAAGCAAACTTAAAACAATAAAAGATTATCTAATCATTATAAATACATAATGTATTAAAATAGAATTAAATCAATATAAATAATATTTAAAAAGCAATTAACATAAACATATCTATATGTTATAAATATTATTGTAATAATAAAACTAACAACTTAAAGCGTAATACATTAACACTATGAAATTTAAAGTCATTAATGATTAAACATAAAGTATCATTACATATTAAAATATTTGAAAAATCAATAAAACAAGTAAAATTAAATCAACATTGTATATGAAATTTTATAAATTTAAATACAATTGTTAAATTTACATAGCAAATATCAAATTATAAAGTTATGATAATTCTTTAAAATTATATTATTTTAAACCATAATGTAGAAAGAAGTTGTATTATAAGATACAATGAACAATATATTTCAATAATAATCAATTATAATTGATTAAAGTCTTAAAATCAATTTCAAATGAATAAAATTTTAATAAAATCAAAACATAGTTTTATAACATTTTAATAAAAAATATAAAAAAATTAAATAATTTAAATAAAACTAAATTTAAAAATGAATATAATTGTAAAATAACAATAAGATGCAAATTTAAACAAATTATGTTATATTTACAACATACCATTTAATGACGTATTATAAAAGATTAGTCAAATGTAAAAAAGTACAAATAACAATAATTATTAACAATAGCACTAAATACAAAATTTATTAAATAATTATATAAATATCAAATACAAATCTTAATTTTTTAAAAATTATAACTATATAAATGATTATTAAAAGAACAATTATTAAAGTCAGTAATCGTTAAATATATAACAATTTATAAACATACAATTAAAATTTAATAATAATTGTAACACAGTTTGAAAATATTATAAATTAAAAATTAATATGCTAATAATAATTAAGACATTTTAATAACGTAAATAAACATTAATCATGTTTAAAAAACGTATATAAAAAAGCCATAATTATAAAGTAAACCGTTAATTGAAATGATAATCACATATGTAATTTATAATAATTAAAAATTTACATTTAAAAAGAGTAAGTTATAGATAAATGAAAATGCCAATAATCAAGAAATAAAAAGCATTTAAATAAAATTTTTAAAACAGTTTTCTTAAATAATAAAATAAAATATTTATAAGAAAAACGTCCATAACAATAAATACCTAATAAATATTATTTTAAACATTAAATATTAACTTTTTAAATGACAATTAAAATCTTACAAATAAAGTCATTAAGTTATAGAATAAATCTTAAGTATTAACATTAAAGATTTAATATTAAAAAGATACAAAAATAATATTTTAAATAATGAATCATTAAATACAATTGTAAATTTATTAAACATTATAAATCAATTAAAAATACTTTATAGTATAATAATACAATAAAACTTATAAATGAATTAAATTTCATATTAAAATAACATGCACATTCTAATAATGAACATAAAACATCTTTATAATAAATTAATATTAACAATGAAATGCTTAAAAATATAATAATTTAATATGCAAATAATAATACTTAAAATTATACAAATACTAATTATTATGTTAATTAATCTATTATAAATCCATCAAATACTATAATATAATTATAATCATTATAAATATGACAAACTAATAACATAAATTTCAAAATTATGTAACATTTATCGACATTTCATAGATTGACCTGTTGACTTTAAATTTTACATATTATCAAAAGTGAACAAAGTGTTAAAATTAGACAATGCATAATCAGTCAAAGTCATTAATGATTATAAAGATAGAAATTATATGAAAATTACAGTCAATAGAAGTCAAATATATACATACACATATATTAATAATTAGTATTGAAATATTAAAACTTAATATAAATTATAATACTTAAACTAATGTCTACGATGAATTCAAAAATAAATGAGTGTTAGATAATTAGAATATATAATTACTAGATATATATAAGAACTTTGATCAATTGATGTAAAATTTAATATACATAATACAAATGCTTTGCAACGATGTAAAGATCTATTAACGGATAGTTAATATATTAATTAAATACAAGTTTAAGATGAACTAATGATAACTTTACATACAATGTATTCTAAATACATATTACAATATTGCAAACATTTATTAAAAATCATTATTGATCATTCATTACTTGTTGTAATACTTGCACGGCTGCATAATATACGTTTACATACACTAAGATGAGGCTTCTAGTATATTGAATTGTGATTGTGAATGTTTGAGAATGAATCATAGTCAATTCCTGATGAGATGTTATTCATATAATTGGACCACTGAACATAGATCAACATGAGCACTTATTGTCTTAGTTATGTTGTTATAATTCCTATGATTACGCTCATTACGATACATCACTCAGTCTATGACATCTAGAATCAATCGATCAATTCAATCTTCAATGTAATTTACTCACACGATTCAAACATGACGTCGTGTACCAGTAATAATTACGATAGATAATTCATTGATGAATTGATGCTGAATTTGCATTCTAGCAGATCATAGTACTAATCAATGTCTCAGATCGAGTAGTCTGGTTTCTATTATGCTTTCAATACCACTTGAGATAGTCGGATCAACGAGTGTAGATCATCCAGTATATTCAATTCAGTTATCAAATACTACCACGTGATTGTAATCTAATTTGAAATCATGTGATCATTGTCTAGATATGTTTCAATCGGTTATTAGATAGTCGCTTTCATAGCGGAGTAGTTACATGGATCATAGAATCGGCTTTGATCTTCGTATGATTAAGAGGACATCGCTGTCATTATCAGATCCGATAAGTTTCCAATTATAGACATGACAGTATTGCAATGAGTCTACAACTATCTGTATTGACAATGATGAGCTAGATACTTATCTGAATTGACCATTGCGATACGAACGCTTAGCAAGACTTTCATGTACAGTTATCTGACAGAGATCGATTCAATTGTCAATATCAACCATTTAGAAATGATTCGAGACTATGTTGTCCCGTGTAAGACTCATAGAACGTGATTTCAGACAGTTCATAACTATTCATCCGATTGAGTATAAAACATCATGTACTGTCTGAATATGTGAATATAACTCTCATGTAAATGGTTTCAACTTGACGTTTCAAACTTATTCAACTTGTGACGTTTATTACTGACAATCGCAGTACTTCATGTCTGATTCTTGATCGACTATTCATGCATACGGTTGCTCTTATGCTTCTTCATATGTTCACATAGCAGATGTAGTTATATCTAACTTCTATCTACATATCTGAAATAGTCGGGATTGATGTCCATGCCAGCATTAAGTCCAGACTCAGATAACTTTCGACTAAGACCTTAACGATGATGTGAATTGTCTTCAATCATTTCGTCTGATTCGTGATACTTGGATCATATGAACCACCTTTAATATGCATTCGTGATACTTGGTAAATGATCAAGAGCTCAAGTCTATGCTTTTTCAAGTATGTCTTAACATGATGACATCAATTCATAAGTTACTATGTATAAATAGTAGCATTGATCAAATTTAGAGCTTTTTACATCTTATCTTCAAATCATCTAGTCACTGAAAATCAATTAGAATACTTTGAGATACTCGTCATCATTGATACTACAGTCATATTCACTTCGATCAAGTTGCTATCATGATTGAAAGATGTTTCATAGAATTGAGACTCGATTGTGAATCTACTATATCAAACCATTTAAAACACCCTAATATGAAAAATACTTGTTATTATACATATTGTACAAACTAATTAAACACACAAATCTTCATGCAATTTATATGTAAACAAGTTCATGGTACATATGGTTTTAAAAACGGACCGGGCCTCTGGGTTCAACCGGAAACCGAGTCACCACCGTTCGGCTAGCCCATAAAAGTCGTCCGAATACGATATTGTTAAATCAATAGAGTTTAAAATGCATACTAAAATACAATGTTCAAAAATATTATTAAATCGTAAGAGTGCCTCGAGAATCAACATATGCGCTTTTGGAATTTTTTAATAAAACTTACCGTAAAACTAAAAACTTTGTTTTATAAAATCGGACGATTTTTTCAAAGCAAAGGATGCAAAGGTGCAAAGTCCTAATTATATGATCATACACATTTACACATATCTATACTATATTATAAAGCATTTGGGACATTCTAAAAAGAGAATGCTTAAAAAATTAAGATTCAACACTTGCTAATAATGGCAAATTTAAATAAGTACATCTATAATAGCATTTGTTGCAACACTTTAAAGCACTTTTTTTAAACATGTTTATAAAAAATAATAAAAAATACAAAGTAATTTAATATAAGAAAAAAAACGTCTATAACAATAAATACCTAATAAATGTTATTTTTAAAAGACCCCTAATATGAAAAATACTTGTTATTATACATATTGTACAAACTAATTAAACACACAAATCTTCATGCAATTTATATGTAAACAAGTTCATGGTACATATGGTTTTAAAAAACGGACCGGGCCTACGGGTTCAACCGGAAACCGAAGTCACCATCGGTTCGGCTAGCCCATAAAAGTCGTCCGAAAACGATATTGTTAAATCAATAGAGTTTAAAAATGCATACTAAAATACAATGTTCAAAAAATATTATTAAATCGTAAGAGTGCCTCGAGAATCAACATACGCGCCTTTTGGATTTTTTTAATAAAACTTACCATAAAAACTAAAAACTTGGTTTTATAAAATCGGACCATTTTTTCAAAGCAAAGGATGTAAAGGTGCAAAGTCCTAATTACATGATCATACACATTTACATATATCTATACTATATTATAAATCATTTGGGACATTCCTAAAAAGGAATGCTTAAAAAATTAAGATTTAAAACTTGCTAATAATGGCAAATTTAAATACGTACATCTATAATAGCATTTGTTGCAACACTTTAAAGCATTTTTTTTAAACATGTTTATAAAAAATAATAAAAAATACAAAGTAATTTAATATAAGAAAAAAAACGTCTATAACAATAAATACCTAATAAATGTTATTTTAAAACACCCTAATATGAAAAATACTTGTTATTATACATATTGTACAAACTAATTAAACACACAAATCTTCATGCAATTTATATGTAAACAAGTTCATGGTACATATGGTTTTAAAAAGCGGACCGGCCACGGGTTCAACCGGAACCGGAGTCACCACCGGTTCGGCTAGCCCATAAAAGTCATCCGAGAACGATATTGTTAAATCAATAGAGTTTAAAATGCATACTAAAATACAATGTTCAAAAATATTATTAAATCGTAAGAGTGCCTCGAGAATCAACATATGCGCCTTTTGGAATTTTTTAATAAAACTTACCATAAAACTAAAACTTTGTTTTATAAAATCGGACGATTTTTCAAAGCAAATGATGCAAAGGTGCAAAGTCCTAATTATATGATCATACACATTTACACATATCTATACTATATTATAAAGCATTTGGGACATTCCTAAAAGAAATGCTTAAAAATTAAGATTCAACACTTGCTAATAATGGCAAATTTAAATAAGTACATCTATAATAGATTTTGTTGCAACACTTTAAAGCACTTTTTTAAACATGTTTATAAAAAAATAATAAAAATACAAAGTAATTTAATATAAGAAAAAAACGTCCATAACAATAAATACCTAATAAATGTTATTTTAAAACACCTCTAATATGAAAAATACTTGTTATTATACATATTGTACAAACTAATTAAACACACAAATCTTCATGTAATTTATATGTAAACAAGTTCATGGTACATATGGTTTTAAAAAGCGGACCGGGCCTACGGGTTCAACCGGAACCGGAGTCACCACCGGTTCGGCTAGCCCATAAAAGTCGTCCGAGAACGATATTGTTAAATCAATAGAGTTTAAAATGCATACTAAAATACAATGTTCAAAAATATTATTAAATCGTAAGAGTGCCTCGAGAATCAACATACGCGCCTTTTGGAATTTTTTAATAAAACTTACCATAAAACTAAAACTTTGTTTTATAAAATCGGACGATTTTTCAAAGCAAAGGATGCAAAGGTGCAAAGTCCTAATTATATGATCATACACATTTACACATATCTATACTATATTATAAAGCATTTGGGACAATCCTAAAAAGAATGCTTAAAAAATTAAGATTCAAAACTTGTTAATAATGGCAAATTTAAATAAGCACATCTATAATAGCATTTGTTGCAACACTTTAAAGCACTTTTTTTTTAAACATGTTTATAAAAAAAATAATAAAAAAATACAAAGTAATTTAATATAAGGAAAAAAACGTCCATAACAATAAATACCTAATAAATGTTATTTTTAAAACACCCTAATATGAAAAATACTTGTTATTATACATATTGTACAAACTAATTAAACACACAAATCTTCATGCAATTTATATGTAAACAAGTTCATGGTACATATGGTTTTAAAAAACGGACAGGACCTATGGGTTCAACCGGAAACCGGAGTCACCACCGGTTCGGCTAGCCCATAAAAGTCGTCCGAGAACGAAATTGTTAAATCAATAGAGTTTAAAAATGCATACTAAAATACAATGTTCAAAAATATTATTAAATCGTAAGAGTGCCTCGAGAATCAACATATCGCCTTTTGAAATTTTTTAATAAAACTTACCATAAAACTAAAACTTTGTTTTATAAAATCGGACGATTTTTCAAAGCAAATGATGCAAAGGTGCAAAGTCCTAATTATATGATCATACACATTTACACATATCTATACTATATTATAAAGCATTTGGGACATTCCTAAAAGAAATGCTTAAAAATTAAGATTCAACACTTGCTAATAATGGCAAATTTAAATAAGTACATCTATAATAGATTTTTGTTGCAACACTTTAAAGCACTTTTTTAAACATGTTTATAAAAAATAATAAAAAATACAAAGTAATTTAATATAAGAAAAAACGTCCATAACAATAAATACCTAATAAATGTTATTTTAAAACACCCTAATATGAAAAATACTTGTTATTATACATATTGTACAAACTAATTAAACACACAAATCTTCATGCAATTTATATGTAAACAAGTTCATGGTACATATGGTTTTAAAAAGCGGACCGGACCTACGGGTTCAACCGGAACCGGAGTCACCACCGGTTCGGCTAGCCCATAAAAGTCGTCCGAGACGATATTGTTAAATCAATAGAGTTTAAAATGCATACTAAAATACAATGTTCAAAAATATTATTAAATCGTAAGAGTGCCTCGAGAATCAACATATCGCCTTTTGGAATTTTTTAATAAAACTTACCATAAAACTAAAAACTTTGTTTTATAAAATCGGACGATTTTTCAAAGCAAATGATGCAAAGGTGCAAAGTCCTAATTATATGATCATACACATTTACACATATCTATACTATATTATAAAGCATTTGGGACATTCCTAAAAGGAATGCTTAAAAATTAAGATTCAACACTTGCTAATAATGGCAAATTTAAATAAGTACATCTATAATAGCATTTGTTGCAACACTTTAAAGCACTTTTTAAAACATGTTTATAAAAAATAATATAAAAATACAAAGTAATTTAATATAAGAAAAAACGTCCATAACAATAAATACCTAATAAATGTTATTTTTAAAACACCCTAATATGAAAAATACTTGTTATTATACATATTGTACAAACTAATTAAACACACAAATCTTCATGCAATTTATATGTAAACAAGTTCATGGTACATATGGTTTTAAAAAGCGGACCGGGACTACGGGTTCAACCGAAACCGGAGTCACCACCGGTTCGGCTAGCCCATAAAAGTCGTCCGAAACGATATTGTTAAATCAATAGAGTTTAAAATGCATACTAAAATACAATGTTCAAAAATATTATTAAATCGTAAGAGTGCCTCGAGAATCAACATATCGCCTTTTGAATTTTTTAATAAAACTTACCATAAAACTAAAAACTTTGTTTTATAAAATCGGACGATTTTTCAAAGCAAAGGATGCAAAGGTGCAAAGTCCTAATTACATGATCATACACATTTACACATATCTATACTATATTATAAAGCATTTGGGACATTCCTAAAAAGGAATGCTTAAAAAATTAAGATTTAAAACTTGCTAATAATGGCAAATTTAAATACGTACATCTATAATATCATTTGTTGCAACACTTTAAAGCACTTTTTTTAAACATGTTTATAAAAAATAATAAAAAATACAAAGTAATTTAATATAAGAAAAAAAAACGTCTATAACAATAAATACATAATAAATGTTATTTTTAAAACACCTCTGATATGAAAAATACTTGTTATTATATATATTGTACAAACTAATTAAACACACAAATCTTCATGCAATTTATATGTAAACAAGTTCATGGTACATACGGTTTTAAAAAACGGACCGGGCCTACGGGTTCAACCGGAAACCGAGTCACCACCGGTTCGGCTAGCCCATAAAAGTCGTCCGAATACGATATTGTTAAATCAATAGAGTTTAAAATGCATACTAAAATACAATGTTCAAAAATATTATTAAATCGTAAGAGTGCCTCGAGAATCAACATATGCGCCTTTTGAATTTTTTAATAAAACTTACCGTAAAACTAAAACTTTGTTTTATAAAATCGGACGATTTTTCAAAGCAAATGATGCAAAGGTGCAAAGTCCTAATTATATGATCATACACATTTACACATATCTATACTATATTATAAAGCATTTGGGACATTCCTAAAAAGGAATGCTTAAAAATTAAGATTCAACACTTGCTAATAATGGCAAATTTAAATAAGTACATCTATAATAGCATTTGTTGCAACACTTTAAAGCACTTTTTTTAAACATGTTTATAAAAAAATAATAAAAAATACAAAGTAATTTAATATAAGAAAAAAAACGTCCATAACAATAAATACCTAATAAATGTTATTTTTAAAACACCCCTAATATGAAAAATACTTGTTATTATACATATTGTACAAACTAATTAAACACACAAATCTTTATGCAATTTATATGTAAACAAGTTCATGGTACATATGGTTTTAAAAACGGACCGGAACCTACGGGTTCAACCGGAAACCGAGTCACCACCGGTTCGGCTAGCCCATAAAAGTCGTCCGAAACGATATTGTTAAATCAATAGAGTTTAAAATGCATACTAAAATACAATGTTCAAAAATATTATTAAATCGTAAGAGTGCCTCGAGAATCAACATATCGCCTTTTGGAATTTTTTTAATAAAACTTACCATAAAACTAAAAACTTTGTTTTATAAAATCGGACGATTTTTCAAAGCAAATGATGCAAAGGTGCAAAGTCCTAATTACATGATCATACACATTTACACATATCTATACTATATTATAAATCATTTGGGACATTCCTAAAAGGAATGCTTAAAAAATTAAGATTCAACACTTGCTAATAATGGCAAATTTAAATAAGTACATCTATAATAGCATTTGTTGCAACACTTTAAAGCACTTTTTTAAAACATGTTTATAAAAAAATAATAAAAAAATACAAAGTAATTTAATATAAGAAAAAAACGTCCATAACAATAAATACCTAATAAATGTTATTTATAAAACACCCCTAATATGAAAAATACTTGTTATTATACATATTGTACAAACTAATTAAACACACAAATCTTCATGCAATTTATATGTAAACAAGTTCATGTTACATATGGTTTTAAAAAACGGACCGGGACTACGGGTTCAACCAGAAACCGGAGTCACCACCGGTTCGGCTAGCCTATAAAAGTCGTCCGAGAACGATATTGTTAAATCAATAGATTTTTAAAATGCATACCAAAATACAAGGTTCAAAAAATATTATTAAATCGTAAGAGTGCCTCGAGAATCAACATATGCGCCTTTTGGAATTTTTTTAATAAAACTGACCATAAAAACTAAAAACTTGGTTTTATAAAATCGGACGATTTTTTCAAAGCAAATGATGCAAAGGTGCAAAGTCCTAATTACATGATCATACACATTTACACATATCTATACTATATTATAAATCATTTGGGACATTCCTAAAAAGGAATGCTTAAAAAATTAAGATTTAAAACTTGCTAATAATGGCAAATTTAAATACGTACATCTATAATAGCATTTGTTGCAACACTTTAAAGCACTTTTTTTAAACATGTTTATAAAAAATAATAAAAAATACAAAGTAATTTAATATAAGAAAAAAAACGTCTATAACAATAAATACCTAATAAATGTTATTTTTAAAACACCTCTAATATGAAAAATACTTGTTATTATACATATTGTACAAACTAATTAAACACACAAATCTTCATGCAATTTATATGTAAACAAGTTCATGGTACATACGGTTTTAAAAAACGGACCGGGCCTACGGGTTCAACCGGAAACCGGAGTCACCACCGGTTCGGCTAGCCCATAAAAGTCGTCCGAAAACGATATTGTTAAATCAATAGAGTTTAAAATGCATACTAAAATACAATGTTCAAAAATATTATTAAATCGTAAGAGTGCCTCGAGAATCAACATATCGCCTTTTGGAATTTTTTAATAAAACTTACCGTAAAACTAAAACTTTGTTTTATAAAATCGGACGATTTTTCAAAGCAAAGGATGCAAAGGTGCAAAGTCCTAATTATATGATCATACACATTTACACATATCTATACTATATTATAAAGCATTTGGGACATTCCTAAAAGGAATGCTTAAAAATTAAGATTCAACACTTGCTAATAATGGCAAATTTAAATAAGTACATCTATAATAGCATTTGTTGCAACACTTTAAAGCACTTTTTAAACATGTTTAAAAAAAATAATAAAAATACAAAGTAATTTAATATAAGAAAAAAAACGTCCATAACAATAAATACCTAATAAATGTTATTTTAAAACACCTCTAATATGAAAAATACTTGTTATTATACATATTGTACAAACTAATTAAACACACAAATCTTCATGCAATTTATATGTAAACAAGTTCATGGTACATATGGTTTTAAAAAGCGGACCGGGTCTACGGGTTCAACCGAAACCGAGTCACCACCGGTTCGGCTAGCCCATAAAAGTCATCCGAGAACGATATTGTTAAATCAATAGAGTTTAAAAATGCATACTAAAATACAATGTTCAAAAATATTATTAAATCGTAAGAGTGCCTCGAGAATCAACATATGCGCCTTTTGTAATTTTTTAATAAAACTTACCGTAAAACTAAAACTTTGTTTTATAAAATCGGACGATTTTTCAAAGCAAATGATACAAAGGTGTAAAGTCTTAATTATATGATCATACACATTTACACATATCTATACTATATTATAAAGCATTTGGGACATTCCTAAAAAGGAATGCTTAAAAATTAAGATTCAACACTTGCTAATAATGGCAAATTTAAATAAGTACATCTATAATAGCATTTGTTGCAACACTTTAAAGCACTTTTTTTAAACATGTTTATAAAAAAAATAATAAAAAAAATACAAAGTAATTTAATATAAGGAAAAAAACGTCCATAACAATAAATACCTAATAAATGTTATTTTTAAAACACCCTAATATGAAAAATACTTGTTATTATACATATTGTACAAACTAATTAAACACACAAATCTTCATGTAATTTATATGTAAACAAGTTCATGGTACATATGGTTTTAAAAAGCGGACCGGCCTACGGGTTCAACCGGAACCGGAGTCACCACCGGTTCGGCTAGCCCATAAAAGTCGTCCGAAAACGATATTGTTAAATCAATAGAGTTTAAAATGCATACTAAAATACAATGTTCAAAAATATTATTAAATCGTAAGAGTGCCTCGAGAATCAACATATCGCCTTTTGTAATTTTTTAATAAAACTTACCGTAAAAACTAAAAACTTTGTTTTATAAAATCGGACGATTTTTCAAAGCAAATGATGCAAAGGTGCAAAGTCCTAATTATATGATCATACACATTTACACATATCTATACTATATTATAAAGCATTTGGGACATTCCTAAAAGGAATGCTTAAAAATTAAGATTCAACACTTGCTAATAATGGCAAATTTAAATAAGTACATCTATAATAGATTTTGTTGCAACACTTTAAAGCACTTTTTTAAACATGTTTATAAAAAAATAATAAAAAATACAAAGTAATTTAATATAAGAAAAAACGTCCATAACAATAAATACCTAATAAATGTTATTTTAAAACACCCTAATATGAAAAATACTTGTTATTATACATATTGTACAAACTAATTAAACACACAAATCTTCATGCAATTTATATGTAAACAAGTTCATGGTACATATGGTTTTAAAAAGCGGACCGGACCACGGTTCAACCGGAACCGGAGTCACCACCGGTTCGGCTAGCCCATAAAAGTCGTCCGAGAACGATATTGTTAAATCAATAGAGTTTAAAATGCATACTAAAATACAATGTTCAAAAATATTATTAAATCGTAAGAGTGCCTCGAGAATCAACATATGCGCCTTTTGGAATTTTTTAATAAAACTTACCGTAAAACTAAAAATTTGTTTTATAAAATCGGACGATTTTTCAAAGCAAATGATGCAAAGGTGCAAAGTCCTAATTATATGATCATACACATTTACACATATCTATACTATATTATAAAGCATTTGGGACATTCCTAAAAGGAATGCTTAAAAATTAAGATTCAACACTTGCTAATAATGGCAAATTTAAATAAGTACATCTATAATAGCATTTGTTGCAACACTTTAAAGCACTTTTTAAACATGTTTATAAAAATAATAAAAAATACAAAGTAATTTAATATAAGAAAAAAACGTCCATAACAATAAATACCTAATAAATGTTATTTTTAAAACACCCTAATATGAAAAATACTTGTTATTATACATATTGTACAAACTAATTAAACACACAAATCTTCATGCAATTTATATGTAAACAAGTTCATGGTACATATGGTTTTAAAAAACGGACCGGGCCAACGGGTTCAACCGTAAACCGGAGTCACCACCGGTTCGGCTAGCCCATAAAAGTCGTCCGAGAACGATATTGTTAAATCAATAGAGTTTAAAATGCATACTAAAATACAATGTTCAAAAATATTATTAAATCGTAAGAGTGCCTCGAGAATCAACATATCGCCTTTTGGAATTTTTTAATAAAACTTACCGTAAAACTAAAACTTTGTTTTATAAAATCGGACGATTTTTTCAAAGCAAAGGATGCAAAGGTGCAAAGTCCTAATTATATGATCATACACATTTACACATATCTATACTATATTATAAAGCATTTGGGACATTCCTAAAATGAATGCTTAAAAAATTAAGATTCAACACTTGCTAATAATGGCAAATTTAAATAAGTACATCTATAATAGCATTTGTTGCAACACTTTAAAGCACTTTTTTAAACATGTTTATAAAAAAAATAATAAAAAAATACAAAGTAATTTAATATAAGGAAAAAAACGTCCATAACAATAAATACCTAATAAATGTTTTTTTATAAAACACCCCTAATATGAAAAATACTTGTTATTATACATATTGTACAAACTAATTAAACACACAAATCTTCATGCAATTTATATGTAAACAATTTCATGGTACATATGGTTTTAAAAAGCGGACCGGACCACGGGTTCAACCGGAACCGAGTCACCACCGGTTCGGCTAGCCCATAAAAGTCGTCCAAGAACGATATTGTTAAATCAATAGAGTTTAAAATGCATACTAAAATACAATGTTCAAAAATATTATTAAATCGTAAGAGTGCCTCGAGAATCAACATATCGCCTTTTGAATTTTTTAATAAAACTTACCGTAAAACTAAAAACTTTGTTTTATAAAATCGGACGATTTTTTCAAAGCAAATGATGCAAAGGTGCAAAGTCCTAATTATATGATCATACACATTTACACATATCTATACTATATTATAAAGCATTTGGGACATTCCTAAAAGGAATGCTTAAAAATTAAGATTCAACACTTGCTAATAATGGCAAATTTAAATAAGTACATCTATAATAGCATTTGTTGCAACACTTTAAAGCACTTTTTTAAACATGTTTATAAAAATAAAATAAAAATACAAAGTAATTTAATATAAGAAAAAAACGTCCATAACAATAAATACCTAATAAATGTTATTTTAAAACACCCCTAATATGAAAAATACTTGTTATTATACATATTGTACAAACTAATTAAACACACAAATCTTCATGCAATTTATATGTAAACAAGTTCATGGTACATATGGTTTTAAAAAGCGGACCGGGCTCGGGTTCAACCGGAACCGGAGTCACCACCGGTTCGGCTAGCCCATAAAAGTCGTCCGAAACGATATTGTTAAATCAATAGAGTTTAAAATGCATACTAAAATACAATGTTCAAAAATATTATTAAATCGTAAGAGTGCCTCGAGAATCAACATATCGCGCTTTTGGAATTTTTTAATAAAACTTACCGTAAAACTAAAACTTTGTTTTATAAAATCGGACGATTTTTCAAAGCAAATGATGCAAAGGTGCAAAGTCCTAATTATATGATCATATACATTTACACATATCTATACTATATTATAAAGCATTTGGGACATTTATAAAAAGGAAATGCTTAAAAAATTAAGATTCAACACTTGCTAATAATGGCAAATTTAAATAAGTACATCTATAATAGCATTTGTTGCAACACTTTAAAGCACTTTTTTAAAACATGTTTATAAAAAAATAATAAAAAATGCAAAGTAATTTAATATAAGAAAAAAAGCGTCCATAACAATAAATACCTAATAAATGTTATTTTTAAAACACCTCTAATATGAAAAATACTTGTTATTATACATATTGTACAAACTAATTAAACACACAAATCTTCATGCAATTTATATGTAAACAAGTTCATGGTACATATGGTTTTAAAAAGCGGACCGGGCCTCTGGGTTCAACCGGAACCGGAGTCACCACCGGTTCGGCTAGCCCATAAAAGTCGTCCGAAAACGATATTGTTAAATCAATAGAGTTTAAAAATGCATACTAAAATACAATGTTCAAAAAATATTATTAAATCGCAAGAGTGCCTCGAGAATCAACATATGCGCCTTTTGGAATTTTTTAATAAAACTTACCGTAAAAACTAAAAACTTTGTTTTATAAAATCGGACGATTTTTTCAAAGCAAATGATGCAAAGGTGCAAAGTCCTAATTATATGATCATACACATTTACACATATCTATACTATATTATAAAGCATTTGGGACATTCCTAAAAAGGAATGCTTAAAAAATTAAGATTCAACACTTGCTAATAATGGCAAATTTAAATAAGTACATCTATAATAGCATTTGTTGCAACACTTTAAAGCACTTTTTTAAACATGTTTATAAAAAATAATAAAAATACAAAGTAATTTAATATAAGAAAAAAACGTCCATAACAATAAATACCTAATAAATGTTATTTTTAAAACACCCCTAATATGAAAAATACTTGTTATTATACATATTGTACAAACTAATTAAACACACAAATCTTCATGCAATTTATATGTAAACAAGTTCATAGTACATATGGTTTTAAAAAACAGACACGGCCTACGGGTTCAACCGGAAACCGGAGTCACCATCGGTTCGGCTAGCCCATAAAAGACGTCCGAGAACGATATTGTTAAATCAATAGAGTTTAAAATGCATACTAAAATACAATGTTCAAAAATATTATTAAATCGTAAGAGTGCCTCGAGAATCAACATATGCGCCTTTTGGAATTTTTTAATAAAACTTACCGTAAAACTAAAAACTTTGTTTTATAAAATCGGACGATTTTTTCAAAGCAAATGATGCAAATGTGCAAAGTCCTAATTATATGATCATACACATTTACACATATCTATACTATATTATAAAGCATTTGGGACATTCCTAAAAGGAATGCTTAAAAATTAAGATTCAACACTTGCTAATAATGGCAAATTTAAATAAGTACATCTATAATAGCATTTGTTGCAACACTTTAAAGCACTTTTTAAACATGTTTATAAAAAATAATAATAAAAATACAAAGTAATTTAATATAAGAAAAAACGTCCATAACAATAAATACCTAATAAATGTTATTTTAAAACACCCTAATATGAAAAATACTTGTTATTATACATATTGTACAAACTAATTAAACACACAAATCTTCATGCAATTTATATGTAAACAAGTTCATGGTACATATGGTTTTAAAAAGCGGACCGGACCCTACGGGTTCAACCGGAACCGGAGTCACCACCGGTTCGGCTAGCCCATAAAAGTCGTCCGAGAACGATATTGTTAAATCAATAGAGTTTAAAAATGCATACTAAAATACAATGTTCAAAAAATATTATTAAATCGTAAGAGTGCCTCGAGAATCAACATACGCGCCTTTTGGAATTTTTTTAATAAAACTTACCATAAAAACTAAAATCTTTGTTTTATAAAATCGGACGATTTTTTCAAAGCAAAGGATGCAAAGGTACAAAGTCCTAATTATATGATCATATACATTTACACATATCTATACTATATTATAAAGCATTTGGGACATTTATAAAAAGGAAATGCTTAAAAAATTAAGATTCAACACTTGCTAATAATGGCAAATTTAAATAAGTACATCTATAATAGCATTTGTTGCAACACTTTAAAGCACTTTTTTAAAACATGTTTATAAAAAAATAATAAAAAATACAAAGTAATTTAATATAAGAAAAAACGTCCATAACAATAAATACCTAATAAATGTTATTTTAAAACACCCTAATATGAAAAATACTTGTTATTATACATATTGTACAAACTAATTAAACACATAAATCTTCATGCAATTTATATGTAAACAAGTTCATGGTACATATGGTTTTGTTAGTATTAACTTATAGATGGAATTCTAGAGAGAGAGAAAGTTAGAGGTTTAGGGAACTTAGTGAGAGAAAGTGAAAGATATTATTATGAGCTCCAACTCTACCTTGGAAGGTAGAGAGTATTTATAGTCTTACATAACTCGCCACACTTTGGGTTGTGGATCGGGCATACAGATGGGTAAAGACCCGTCCGTCCTCCACGATGTTACTTAACTAAATACTACTTAACTTAAAAGAACTACGACTCGAGCTTTCTAACGATTACATATACTTGAGGTGACCGACTCTTTACTACCGGAATTTCTAATTCCTAACAATCTCCCCTAAGGAGGTCACCTCAATCATGTACCAAAATTACATTGAATACAAATAGATATTACATTAACAATTGATCTTGCATTCTTGATGTAGTCCTTTGCTCTAAGCTCGTAGTCATTGATTCTTCACATTGCATGTTTGGTTATTCCAAGTGGAGGTCTTTCTCGATCCACGTGATAATAATTTTGAGCCATCTTTTAGATCATCGACTATCAAAATCTCTAAGACATCCTGTTGTATTTTGTGATGTTGTGACTTTAGGACCGACATGCTCACATTCGGGATCATGATATCTTCTCATCGAGTAGCGGAAGCATTTGTTGATTCATGATATTGGCGCAGCGTGGCGAAGCATGGAGTGAAAATATCGAGTCATTGATGCACTTATCATGATTTCTTTTGAGATGAATGTGTTAAGTGAGCATGCGGCTATGGATTGACCGCTTCATTACGATCACCGCAAGCGTCGGGTGTACACGCATACAACAGTTAGCAATAAATCACAAGAAAGTGTCTTTGATCACTTCGTTGAATTGAGGTACATGGCCCACGGTTCCCGTTGATCGAGACAAGTCTTACATGTGATCGGTATAATTCGAAGAATTTCCTTGACGGGGTTTCACAATTGCTCTAGCTGTTCTCAAACCGGAACATCTCAAAGAAGACAACACGGAGTGAGTGAACCAATAATTTTAAGTCCACCGATTGATGAAAGAGATTTGAAAAACAATCGTGTATTGCTCAATAGAAATTGTTTTTGCAATACAACGAAGGTTTTATTGAAAATCAATTATCAATCATAAAATACCTTTGGTTTGAAAATGAGTACACGGTCGATGTGCTAAAGAAAAGAGTTTTAAGCACAAAGACCGGTTTTCAAAGGTATCCGTCAATCCATAACTCGAACCGAGATTGATTCAAGAGATTGAATCGCCCATTGTTTACATTCGGTTGTCACATGGTTGATCTATATAATAGATCTCACATGCCACCTACCGTGAGCTTGTTTGATGTTGGCTCGAGGGCTTTCCATCTTCATTGTGAATATGTAAACACATCACTCGGATGTTACGCAATACCACAAGGATAATGCGTAGGACTCAAGATATAATCTCTTTTCCACATTGTGTGAAACAGAGAGTCTTCATTGAAAGTGTCCTAATGAGATTTATTGATGATCTCGTGGCTCTAGACTCAATTTGTGCATATTTGGATCCTGTAACGGAGACTAGGAGAGGGTCTCCTTCTTCAATATCAACCATCTCTAAGAGAAAGTCGATAGATAATGTCGGTTCCCGTGAGAATGAAACAAGTCCTTTTAAGAGGAACTTGAGTGGTTTGGAAAGTTGAAGTGCGGTCGTCCTTTGGGTCCATGACGTCTTGTCTTCAATACCGATGTTACCATCGGTAGCATATGAATTGAACCCGGTTTACGCCTAAGGTTGAATAAATGGAGGGCTATTTGTTTTCACCCTTTTCTCATTCAATTCTTTTTAATTCTTCAACCCTTCGATTATTACCGAGACTTCATAGCTAGAACCTTGTTGGGTTTATTCCAAGACTAGCTCGGTCTTAGTCCGCACTCTTCCCATATCTCATTTTTCTCCTTTTATCATCATACCTAAGGACTTCTACACTAACTAGTGGATTGTCCTGGGTAGATCCCTCCGTTCGGCGGATCATGGAACACATACCTAACCTTATCATCCTTATATCACCGTACATAAAGTAAAGTTGGTCGGTCTATTTGGTATTGTTCATACGCCATTGGAACCAATTGAAACCATTTGAAAATCAATTCGGATACTTGTGATATATTATCAAAGCATTTTGTACTGAATTGTTTTGATATTTTAGAACGAGAACTCCCCTCAACATGTGCATCAAGTATTTGAAAATGTTTTGCACATGGAGGCAAGAGAAAGAATTAACTTCTTTGATTACCATTTTCTAAAAGATATCAACATCACTTCCCACATCAAATCAAGTAGATATAGCATTTCGGGAAGGATGAGGTTTCCATAAATTTGCTCCCCTCAATATGTGCCTCGAGGTTTGAAAAGAGTTTTGCACATACTAGAGGAACTCGCACATGGGATAAATGATCACGTTTCAAATCATAGGTTTAAGATAGATGCTCCCCTCAACATGTGCATTGAAAATTTGAAATCGTTTGTCACATGTGGGAAGGACAAACATGTACATTCTTATGAAACCATTTACCGAATTATCAATTTAAATCCAATTTAAATCACACATTCTCCCCGATCACAATTATCAAATCATTTGAGATTTGTGATCTCTTATAGATTTAAATTGATTTTGAAAGCTTTAAGGGAATTGTGACTTGATTGTGAAAGCGTTTTAAGCGATAAGGATCGGATTTTAAGACTTTAAACTCCATTGATAAAACATGCATGTATATCTTTTGAAAACAATTTAATGCCAAATAACTTTTTAATTTAATTGAAATCATTCTCCCCTCAATCAATGACATAGGTTGTTGATTGAGAGATAGAGATTTTGACATATAAGTCCCGATGATTATCAAAGATAGAGATCGAGTTATTTTCAAAGCATTTAGTTTTCAATGAGATAAATGTTTATAGAATCGAGCATGGAATTTTGAAAACATGTTAAAACATGGCTCTGTTCTTTCTTTAAAAGCGGGTTATTGCTGAAATGACAATAAACCATTGTTTTCTTTCTCTACCAAAATAATTTTTGATTTTTTTTTTTTTTTTTTTTTTTTTTTTTTTTTTTTTTTTTTTTTATTTGAACAATATCTAAAGTCCGTGTCATTCTTTGAATGACAGACAAAGACCATAGATATTATCGAACCAAAAAAAACATGACAAAATGACAATATTTTTTGAAGATTTTTTTTTTTTAAGATTTTTATGGATTTTGAAAATATTTTTCTATTTGATTTTGAAGGTTTTATAATTTTGTATTTTGTTTTCAAATAAATATTTACAAGAGATAGATGAAGATAGACCTTTACTCCTCGTCTTCCTCACGAAGGCGTTTGAGAGTTTCGGTTGAAGGCTTTTCAAGCCAAGTCGTGGAAGAATAAACTCAAAACGTTCTCTTGGAAGAGCTTTGGTGAAGATGTCCGCTAGCGATATTCGGACCTCACAAAATATAGTTCCACCACACCTTTTTCCACTTGTTCCTGATGAAATGATGTCGAATGTCGATATGCTTTGCTCTTGAGTGTTGAGCGTTGTTGCATGAGAGAGCAATAGCACTTTATTATCACAAGATGCGGAGGATTTTGTTGAATTCAAAGCCATAGTCGATAATTGAGATCTCATCCATAAGATTTGAGCACAACAAGATGACATGGCTATGTATTCACCTCTGTAGAGGAAATAGAAGTACTCATTTGCTTCTTTGAAGACCGGTTCACAAGCTTATCACCCAAAAGCGAGCACCTCGGACGTGCTTGACGTGTATCTTGACAACTGCATGATCGGCATCTGCATAGGCCGTTAGTGACATACCGGTGTCCTTCGGGTACCAAAGTCCCATATTGATGGTTCCTTGGAGATACCGAAGACCCGTTTAAGCGCTTCAAGGTGCTTTTTAGTAGGCTTAGCCCGGTATCTAGCACACATGAAAACAGAGAACAAAATGTCCGGTCTACTAGCGGTGAGATACATCGGGATCCAATCATACTCCGATATTTCGTTTGGTCAATCATGATCCTGAGAGGTCCTCATCTAGTTTGGTTCGGTCAATCATGGGGTGTCAGCGGTCACTTGAATCAAATCCAAATTTCTTTAAAATCTCTGTTGCATATTTAGATTGATTTATGAAAATGCCTCCGGGACTTTGTGAAATTTGTAATCCCAAGAAAATGACATTTGTCCCATCATTGACATTTGAAACTTTGAACTCATTTCATTTGAAAACCGATCACATTCCATTGGGTCAGCCGAGGCAAATATAATATCATCAACATAAATTTGAACATGAATTAAATGTTTGCACGACTTCGGTGAACAATGTAGGATCAAGCTGCTCCTTTGATGAATCCGGTTGATAGAAGAAACTTTGATGTATATCATACCATGCCCTTGGAGCTTGCTTTAAACCGTAAAGAGCCTTCTTCAAGCGATAAGCGTGAGTAGGATGCTCTTGATTCACAAATCCTTCAGTTGGGCGGCGTGAGCGACTTCTTTAAGATCTCCGTTCGTAAATGCCGTCTTTACATCCATCGATAAACTACCATGTTCTTACTAGCGACATTAGCCAAAAGATTACGATTGCCTCGATTCGAGCAAGCTGGAGCAAAGATTCTTCAAAGTCTATACCCTCCTCTTGACGGTATCCTTTAGCAACTAATCGAGCCTTGTTCTTCAACACATCACCATGCTCATCAAGTTTTACTTTGAAGATCCATTTGAGAGCTATAATCATACGCATCTGGAGCGGTACTAACTCCCATACATCAAGTCGATCAAACTCATGAATTTCATCTTGCATGGCATTGAACCAACTATCTTCATTCATGGCGGTTTAACATCTTTTGGTTCGATCTTAGATAGTACGGAGTTGAAGAAACACCATAAGGCATCGGTTGCAAGTTGTTTCGGGTTGATACAGACGAGAGGGATTTCCAATGATGTTGTCTAATGGATGATCGTGAGTCCATTTTCCGAGGTGTTCATGTGGCGCTTGTTGAGGAACCGAGGTAGCATGAGTCGATGTCTCTCGAAGAAGATGGTTCGATGATGATTCGGGGTAGCAAATATGTTTTCAAATGGAGCATCTTGAGAGTCGCAAAGGATTAACTTCATCATTGATGCGAAACATTTCCATGATGTACATTTGAAGAATGATGATTTGTTGATGAGGCGAAGGATCGATGAGCAGTGCTTCTTGACCTAAAGATATTGAGACCGAGGGATTGACTTCATTCATCGGAATATGAGCATCCTCTGTTGTAGGAATCAACACCTCATTAGTAATTGACTCATACAGTTCATCAAACATAGGATCAAACAATTTCTTTACATCATCTTCGGATGGAGGTACATATGGAGTTTCTTGAGAGGAGTTTGGAACAAGGGATGAACCAATGGGACTGTTTTGAAGTGCGGGTCTGGTGGAGTGTCCAGAGCCATTTGACCGGTCGACTCATCAAACGTAACGTGAATTGTTTCCATGATATTTCGGGTTCTTTTGTTGTAGATTCGTATCCCTTTTGTTTGATGCATATCCTACAAATACTCCAATGTCGACTTTGGCCCTAAGTTTGCCTAAGTCTTGACCCTCATTAGTTGGATAGCACAATGCACCAAACACACGAAGGAAAGATAGATTAGGTTTTCTTGTGGACAAGTTCATATGGAGTTTTTCCATGAATAGTGTGAATCGGGGAATGATTTTGTGTGTAGCATGCGGTGGCAATTGCTTGACCCGAGAAACATTGGAACCTTTGAGTAGATCGGCATTGTTCTAGCGGCTTCAACAAGAGTACGATTTCGTCTTTCAACTACACCGCTTACGTTGAGGGGTTCGTGGAACACTTCTTTGATGGTGATTCCAATGCTTTCATAGAATTCACTAAGTTGTTTGTTGACAAACTCGGTTCCATTGTCTGCTTTTGATAATTCAGCGGTTTTGTTAAGTCGAACTGCAATTTGTTTGATGAGTTTGATGATGATATCGAGTTTCATCCTTTGTCCTTAAGAACTTGACCTGTGAATCTAGAGTAATCATCAACCAACTAACACATATTTCTTCCCAAAGATATTCGCACCCTCATTGGTCCACATAAATCCATATGAAGATGAAGAACTTCCTTAGTAGGTTTGGTTTATGGCCATACATTTGCTTTTTCCCAATTGACATCTTGAACAAAGATGATCCTTTTCATACTTTAGTCTAGGTAAACCTACAACTAAGTCCTTTACGGAAAGATCGTTGATGGTGCGAAGTTCAAGTGATTGAGACGACGATGCCATAACCATGACTTTGTTTTGAAGCCTTAGATAACAAGCGATTGGAGATACCTCATCATGTCATCGATAGAGATGGTGTAAAGGTTTGAGCCACGAGTTCCTTTCAGCGAGTTCTTTACCATTAAGATCTCTAACAAAGGTGTATGTTTTACGAAGGCTACTTCTAGATCGAATCACGAATTGACCAACAGAGAACAGTTATGACCTAAACCTTCCACATAATACACTCTAGAGATGACACTATCACCAACAACATAATCTCCATAACCCATAATAGCACCGAAATGATCATTACCAAATCTAACAGTCCCGATGAATTTGCTCACGAAGTTCATGAGCGCGACCGGTCTCCAAATCATATGCTTGGAACGACTGAGTCCGGTACCACGTAAGCGATTTGAGCGATCTGCGGTTGAACACAGACAAGAATGGATAAGCGGATAATTGGGATCCCATGCAAGAATGGGTTCCATTTGGTTAGTAGCAATGGTTGGACCACCCACATCGAAATATAAGCATTCATATTAGAAAGTGAGGCAATGGAATCATTGTGAATAGATGCAATACTAGTGTCGTAGATAGCCACATTCACGGTGTGATCACTTCTTAAAGGAATAGTTCTACTAGTAGGCATCCATTTTCTAGTGGGCATTAATTGATTAGTCTTATGACCAACGGTATCCAATAAAAGCCTATTTTATGAATGTTCTTCCCGTGGGTTTCCATTGTTTTCTAACTTTCTTTCGCTTTTGCCTTTTAGCCTTCTTAGCATGAATTTTAGCATTAACAATATTAATCGGACAATTAACATCATTAGGCAAAACATTAACATCACATTCATGATTAGAAAGCGAATTCAAGCAATCATCGATACAAGGTTTGCAAATAGTATCGAATTAATTAATTACATGACGCCTATGGCTAATACTAGAATCAACACGATTCGTTTTATTCGATTCAAACTTAAGGTTCCTAGATTGTTCTTCTACTTTCTTCCAAAGGCACATTCTTAGCTTGAGAGGTCCTATCATTCCTTGTATTGTCTTGAGACTTTGACTTGCTCCCTTTAATGTCACCGATTACTCCTGTAGAGGAAATGGGAACATTAGTTTGTTTTACTACTCTTTGCACCACTGTTTAGATGTCTTGGGATCCGAACTACATGCAGTGCACTATGGTTCACTTTCTTAACACTAGATGTCCGAGATTAGTACTCCTAGAAGGCACATTTGAGTTCTCTTTCCTAGCATTGATGGATCTAGAATCTGAACTACTCAAGGGTACACTACGGCTCTCATTCAAAACATTGGGAATAGAGTGCATATCATATTTGGCCTTAGGCATTGAGCATGGAATCAAAGGGTTAACTCTCTCACCTAATGTCTTTGGGCATATAGTGATCAAGCATTCTAAGATTTCTTGAGATCGTTTGGCATATGAGCATGCATGTCCAATTGCATTATCATGAGGTTTGTTAGATATAAGCTTTTCACATACACATCAAACCATAACACAAAGTAGCATGTAGATGGAATTCTAGAGAGAAAGTTAGAGGTTTAGGGAACTTAGTGAGAGAAAGTGAAAGATATTATTATGAGCTCCAACTCTACCTTGGGAGGTAGAGAGTATTTATAGTCTTACACAAATCGCCACACTATGGGTCGTGGATCGGGTATCTGATGGGTAAAGACCCGTCCGTCCTCCACGGTGTTACTTAACTAAATTACTACTTAACTTAAAAGAACTACGACTACGAGCTTTCTGCGATTACATATACTTGAGGGTGACCGACTCTTTAATCTGGGAATTTCTAATTCCTAACAATCTCCCAAGGAGGTCACCTCAATTATACATCAAAATTACATTGAATACAAATAGATTTTACATTAACAGTTGATCTTGCATTCTTGATGTAGTCCTTTGCTCATAAGCTCGTAGTCATTGATTCTTCACATTGCATGTTTGGTCATTCCAAGTGGAGGTCTTTTCTTGATCCACGTGATGATAAGTTTGAGCCATCTTTGGAGATCATCGCCAATTATCAATCTCGACACATCTTTTGTGATGTTGGTATTTTGTGATGTTGTGACTTTGGGACCGACATGCTCACATTCGGATCATGATATCTTCTCATCGTGGCGGAAGCATTTGTTGAATCATGATATTGGCGGCAGAGCGAAGCATGGAGGAAAATATCGAGTCATTGATGCACTAATCATGATTTCTTTTGAGATGAATGTGTTAAGTGAGCATGCGGCTATGGATTGACCGCTTCATTCGATCACCGCAAACGTCGGGCGACGCATACAACGATTAGCAACAAATCGCATCGAAAGTGTCTTTGATCACTTCGATGAATTGAGGTACACTACCACCTGGTTCCCGTTGATCGATACAAGTCTTGCTGTGATCGGTGGGATTCCTAGGAATCTCCTCGACCAGTGGTTTCGCGGTACATTCTAGTTGTTCTCAAACCGGAACATCTCAAAGAAGACAACACGAGTGAGTGAACCGGTAATTTTAAGTCCACCGATTGATGAAAAGAGATTTGAAAACAATCGTGTATTGCTCAATAGAAATTGTTTTTGCAATACAACGAAGGTTTTATTGAAAATCAATTATCAATCATAAAAATACCTTTTGGTTTGAAAAATTAGTACCGATCGATGTGCTAAAGAAAAGAGTTTATTAAGCACAACGACCGGTTTTCAAAGGCATCCGTCAATCCATAACTCGAACGGGATTGATTCAAGAGATTGAATCGCCCCATTGTTTCTGTCGGTTGTCACATGGTTGATCTATATAATAGATCTCACATGCCACCTACCGAGCTTGTTTGATGTTGGCTCGAGGCTTTCCATCTTCATTGTGAATATGTAAACACATCACTTTCGGATGTTCGGGCAATACCACAAGGATAATCGTGGGACTCAAGATATAATCTCTCTTTCCACATTGTGTGAAGCAGAGAGTCTTCATTGAAAGTGTCCTAATGAGATTTATTGATGATCTCGTGGCTCTAGACTCAATTTGTGCATATTTGGATCCTATAACGGAGACTAGGGAGGGTCTCCTTCTTCAATATCAACCATCTCTAAGAGAAAGTCGATAGATAATGTCGGTTCCCGTGAGAATGAAACAAGTCCTTTTAAGAGGAACTTGAGTGGTTTGGAAAGTTGAAGTGCAGTGCGTCACTGGGTCCATGACGTCTTGTCTTCAATACCGATGTTACCATCGATAGCATATGAAGTGAACCGGTTTACGCCCTAAGGTTGAATTAATGGAGGCTATTTGTTTTCACCCTATTCTCATTCAATTCTTTTAATTCTTCAACCCT
Source organism: Chrysanthemum lavandulifolium (assembly GCA_022545495.1). Taxonomy (NCBI): domain Eukaryota; kingdom Viridiplantae; phylum Streptophyta; class Magnoliopsida; order Asterales; family Asteraceae; genus Chrysanthemum; species Chrysanthemum lavandulifolium. The sequence continues at coordinate 94,584,520 of CM040246.1, forward strand.
TCAAGCTTTACCGAGACTTCATAGCTAGAACCTTGTTGGGTTTATTCCAATACTAGCTCGGTCTTAGTCCGCACTCTTCCCATATCTCACATTTCTCCTTTTATCATCATACCTAAGGACTTCTACACTAACTAGTGGATTGTCCTCGGTAGATCCCTCCGGATTACAGCGGATCATGGGAACCAATACCTAGCCTTATCATCCTTATATCACCGTACATAAAGTAAAGTTGGTCGGTCAATTTGGTATTGTTCATACGCCATTGGATCAATTGAAAACCATTTGAAAACAATTCAAATACTTGTGATATATTATCAAAGCTTTTGTACACGAATTGTTTTGATATATTTAAACGAGAACTCCCCTCAACATGTGCATCAAGTATTGAAAATGTTTTGCACGCGGAGCAAGAGAAAAATTTACTTCTTTTGATTACCATTTTCTAAAGATATCAACATCACTTCCTCAATAGATCAAGTTGGTATAGCATTTCCGGAAGGATGAGGTTTCCATGAATTTTGCTCCCCTCAATATGTGCCTCGAGGTTTGAAAGAGTTTTGCATACTAGAGGAACGCACATTAGGATGAATGATCACGTTTTAAATCAAAGGTTTAAGATAGATGCTCCCCTCAACATGTGCATTGAAAAATTGAAATCGTTTGTCACATGTGAGAAGGACGACATGTACATTCTTTTATAACCATTTACGATTATCGGTTTAAATCAATTTAAATCACATTCTCCCGATCACATTATCAAATCATTTGAGATTTGTGATCTCGTATAGATTTAAATTGATTTTGAAAGCTTTAAGGAGAATTGTGACTTGATTGTGAAAGTGTTTTAAGCGATATGGATCAGATTTAAGACTTTAAACTCCATTTATAAAACTTGCATGTATATCTTTTGAAAACAATTTAATGCCAAATAACTTTTTAATTTAATTGAAATCATTCTCCCCTCGATCAATGGCGTGGGTTGTTGATTGAGAGATAAGATTGACATATAAGTCCGGATGATTATCAAAAATAGAGATTGAGTTATTTTTTTTTTTTCAAAGCATTTAGTTTTTCGGCGAGATAA